>BTPG01000008.1:172334332-172685038 GCA_036245525.1 Semisulcospira habei | reverse complement strand
TATCAGACTTGCTTAAGAAATTGGCTCTGAAAGCAGTAGACGCGTTGCCTGGCATTTTAGGCTCTGTTGTCAGCTGGTTGATTAGTACAGCGGCAAAGGTAGTTGGGTTTATGGCAGAACATGTGTGGGTATTTTTGGTGACAGTAGGAGGGTTAATGGCGGGTTATTTAATGAAACAGATAAAGAAGTAATACTCCTAGCCCTGTTAATCCTATTACTAATGCAGTTCGTTCTGACTCATGTGTGTCAGGGGTTGTTACTGACTGTATGGGTACCAGTGGTGGGGCAGGGGAAGTAACCTCCTGTAATGATTTTAATGACAGTACATGCGCAGTTGTTGCTCCTAAGTTTACACTTTTATTGAGTCCTAATTTCTGACCAACACCTGCAACAATGATTTCATTATTATAATTTGTTATTGTACCCATTTGGAGTTGAAGGTCAGATGGTAACATGTATAACCCAGTGCCAACTACAAAGTCAACTTTCGATCTGGCATATCTGAGTACGTTTTGGTAGCGCTGTATGCTAGATGGGAGATCAACTGTTGAATTAATTGAATCTTCAAGATTAGCGAGAAACTGTTTTTGAGATTCAAATATACCACTTCCATTCAAAATATTCGATTTTGTTAGTGATTGTGCACCTAGTATACACCAGACATATGTTCTGATAGACTCATTGACGCGCTCGACTCCCGCTTGAGTAAACCCGTCAGATTTATCTAAAATAAATGTGGTCCACGCATTAGACTGTTTCTGCTCTATTGAGCCTAACCAGACTTCTGATTTTGATGAGAATGAAGTGTAACCAGGGTAGTAATCTTGAGGGTATTGTCTGTGACTCATAGCGTAATAAAGTGTACCCATGCCTTTGTGATCATCAAGTTTTTGTGTGAAGTCATACTTGGTGCCAGGGTTAATGTTAAATTCATTACAGATGCGTTCAAATGCTTTCATATCCATGGGGTTGTTATACCTGTTGAAACTGGATTCAGTTGGTAGTGGTGTATGCAGTTCTGACAGTATACGTCTAAGCTGGTAATAAACATGGAAACGATACACAGATCTAATCAGTTTGTTTGAGTGATTCAAATGATCTGTGAATGAAACACCACAGCCTGTAGTAGAACACAGTATGGCAAAGTTAAGTTGGTTTTGAAACATCTGTAGTGGACTTGAAGACCACTTTCTTGCAGTTGAGTCATCTGTTATTGGAGGGTTTAGGTAATGATCAAACGGATTTGGTACTTTGACTTGAAATAGGTCTTGTTCTGATACAGCTATGTCAAGCTGATTTAGTTGAATTATTTTCTGTTCATAAGTAGGTGCAACATTATATTTGGCATTCACATTAAATTGAAATGCGTTTGTAGTGGTGATGGTTGGTGATTTAAATTCCATCCTTTTTTATATGAGATAATAAAAATGTTTATTACCTTAACAAATCTTGACACAAGCAAACCAGTGTGGTTAACTAATGGGATTGATAATCGGGATGGTAGCAAGTCTGTAGCTATCCATGAAATGTTCTATACAGTAAAATGGTTTAATGTAACAGATGATGGTGAATATTCTGTACATGGAATGGTAGGTACTACAAGTTGGGGCGCTAATCATTTACAGCCTGGGTATTATGACTTTTGTACTATAGCTGAATTTTTACAAGATATGTATAAAATTAAAGCAACTTTAAATCCGGCTAACTTGCTTGTTACAATGGAATTTCCAAAAGATAATCAGCTTATATTAACAGACAAACTTTTAATACTACTTGGTCTTTTATCCGAACAGGATATTGGTATTGCAGCTATTAGTGGTGATGATGATTGGACTTATGAAGCAGTATTAAAATTTAAGCCCAAAAAAAACCAAAATAACTGGAAGATATCCTGTTCATTTGTCAGTACACACAGTACTAAATGTTTATTTGAAAGAACTAAACACATCTGAGAATGTTCACAATGGAAAGCCTTCAACTTTGTTGAGATGCTTACCAACTGGAACTGCTCCATATTGTGAAAGTGTAGTTGTTAGATTTCCTAATTTGCAGTTTAAGAAATTAGGTTCTAGTTTCTTTGAGTCACTGAGTTTATCTGTAACTAATCAGGATGACAAACCAGTTCTTATGCATGATTTTAGTGTAGTGTTAGAAATTAAATAATTTTATTTTTGTTTATAAAAATGAGTGGTCTTGGTCCAAAGCCTAGAATCATACCAGTTGCGTGTCCGGTAACAGAGTTGAAAGATTTGGCAGACGTACAGGATTTTGAGAAGGAGGGAGATATTGGAGAAATATATGGTTTTGAACTTGATTCAAATGGCATGTACAAGAGGAAAGTAATTGTTGACATGAAAGACGGTGAAAAACAGATTCCTAAACTTGGTCAGCTACGTGATGTTACTGTACCTACTCCACCTGTAAATAATTCGCCCTACAACTTAATACATGTGGGAAATAAGTGGGTGGTTTCACCTGTGCCTGTTCCACCACCCACAATTGATTGGGACATAAAGTTGGAATTTATTAGTCCTTATGTATACACTGATGACGAAGGTGCCTTAGTGTTTAGGAAGGTTGTTAACTCGGGGCCGCTTATTGTAAGCCTTGTTCCAAGTTTTGCCCCAGACAACAATAGCAGAGAAAAACTGAAAGTTGAAAATTATGAGAGACGGCGGTATCTTCTTACAACTAGAAAGGGTAGATCAGATACTTCTGTTGTGTTTATGCCAGCAAGCTTAGTCATGGCTAGAGAAGTGACAATAGTATTTGAAATTATCATGAAATCAGTAACTACTGCTAAAGAGGCTCAAATTGCACAGGGAATTAAACTTACATGGGACGAAACAGTAACAGAATCATCAAAGGTCTTTATTGCTATTACAAAAAATAATGATGTTATTAATGTTTCGAGCAGTGTTCCAGCTGTCAAGGTGGTGGTCGACAAAACAACTTTTGTTCGTCTAACTTACATAAACCTTGAACACATTGATCTTGTTGCATTTTATTATGCCAGCAAATTGTATACTTTTGAAGAGTTGCAAAATGTAATTGCTGATTAAATAAAAAAAAATATTTGTCAATAAAAAAAAAATGGTAAACTTCTATCCACAACTACCAACGCTTGATCCGACTGAAACAAATGTGATGACTAAAACAACGCTTGCGCCTGATCCACATATGCCAATTGCTTCAGATAAAACATTACAGGCAGATGCATTCAGATTAAATAATATTACAGAAGCTTTGAAATATTTGGAGAGTGAGGAGGCGAAATATTCACGGTGCAAAAGACGGTATAAGTCAGTATTTAATTCTGTTCAAAACACTTCTATGGCTATTGGTGCAGTTTCAGCTTCATGTTCTGTAGGGGGCATTGTTTTGTTCGCCACAGGAATTGGGAGTTTGGCTGGAATAGCAATTGAGGGTCTAAGCGTTGCTACATGCCTAGCATGCTTTGGTTTGGAGGCCTTGAACAAGAGGTTTCACACGAAATTAGAAAAACATGAAGCATTGAGTACTTTGGCGGGTGCAAAGCTGAGCAGTATGAAACTTATTATCAGTAAGGCATTGAACGATAATTTTATTGATGACGAGGAATTTAAGAGAGTCCAGGATGATTTGAATAACTACAAGAAACAAAAATCTGAAATACAAAATAAGATGCGTAGTCAATCTCCCGTGAATGTTGAAGAACTGAAGGCTAGTTTTTTAGCGGAAGGAAAAAAGATAGGTGTTCAGGAAACCACAGAAAAGCTACACAATCTTTTAAACAAATAAAAATCAGATTTGGTAATCGTTTATTTTTTCATTACACTTCACAGAGAGATGACATGCCACTTACACAGTTTAGGCCTGCACCATCTGCACCACCAGAATATTATTGAGAAAAAAAAGTTTTCCGGTGCCCTTGTGTCTTGGTAAAAAAGACTTAGTATACGTGACTAGAGTCAAGTTGTTATTAAGTACTTGCAAGTAATTAGGGTAAGTAATTAATAAGTTCTTAATGTAAGTAGTTAATAAGTTCCTATTGTAACTCACTTTAAGGTAACCTTTAAGTGAGTTGTGACTTATTGTTTTTACTTGGTATTTTCTTATCCAGCTGTTTTTTCAGTGCCTGTATAGTGTAATAACCACCAGTTGATTTTCTAATTCCTCAGAAACCACATGAGTACATTAAGCCCACTTGTACAAATCCCCCTCTTTTGAAAAGTAATATGTCCTTCTGTTGATCTTTGACACAACTTAGCGATTTGAAAGGGTGTAGCTATAAAGGCCATTGACGGGTGAGAGTCTTTTCAAAATGCGGCTCGTGTCTGAATTGAAAAGGAATGGAATGCGGCCGCGGCGTGAGGCAACACAAAAGGCGATCAACCGTGACACCACCTGGCAGCTCATGCTTACGATAAAATTGTACTGACATGAGTGTCTGTAAGTGCGTGTGTGTGTGTGTGTGTTTGTGTGTTTGTGTGTGTGTGTTTGTGTGTGTGTGTGTGTGTGTGTGTACGTCTGTTTGATTGTGTGTTTGTTTGTTTGTTTGTGTGCGCGTCTGTTTGTAAGTGTGTTTGTTTGTGTGTACGTCTGTGTGTTAGATATTACTTGTTAGTTTCTTATCAAACTGTTTATAGTGCACAGTATAACCACCGTCTGATTTTTCGGGAACCAGCCATTGAGTAAATATGAAGTCAATTTCGAAACTCTTCTTGTCACCTCTCAGCAAATAGCCTTTTCAAAGCTGTAGAGCCGGTTTATTCATAGAGTGTTCCCTTACTAAGTTGAATAGCGACGCCCTACTGTGTCGGCGCGTTGGCTGTTGGCCATTTGCATTTAATGGCAAATCGAACGGGTGAACACATAATTGAAAAAATTATAAATTCCTGTATGAATAGCGAGACAGTGCGGGTGCATATCGATCTGATTCAAAAAATTTCGATCCCGGTTTCAAAAGGCAATCTCGTCCCGACAAGAAAATGCGAATAATTGCTATTTTCAGAACAGGTCTATTCATATCTTACCTGAATTGAAGTGGGGGTCTTTCAAAACCAGTCAAGCGTAGGCATGAGGTGTTTATGTATTATATGTAATTGCTTTGGGTTACAAGCACTGGTTTGATCGGGCGTTTTGTCTATGGGGGGGGGGGGGGGGGGAGGATTTGAAGTATTATTAACACTATGACTGAGTTAACCCCTTAAATTCTCAGTCATAGTGTTAATAAAGATTCAGTTCTTTCTTTATATATCTAATTACAGAGAAAAATAAAAGGAATTTGAGAAAAAGGAAAGGCAAGGTCGTGTGCGTTTTTGTGAGCGAATAACATAGAAAAATGAGGACCATAGAAGATTCTTTAAAACTCTCATATTCCCCCTCTCTACAGATTCCTTATCGGTAGACCACATGTTTTGGTTAATGGTCGCTTCTCTAGTACTGTTGTCACGTGCACCGGGTCCCCCCCCCCCCCCCCCCCAGGGTGCTATTCACTCCTTTACATCCTGTACACTGACGATTGCAGGAGTTGTCATGCTGACAGTTACATTGTCAAGTTTTCAGATGACAGCGCCTTACTTTCCCTTCAGCAAGGGTCATCTGATGAACATGGACCCTCATTGACTGACTTTGTTCAATGGTGCGATGACTCGTTTTTAGAGCTTAACGTGGGTAAGACGTGACCTTATTGTTGATTTTAGGATGAACAAGCAGGATCACAGTAAGACTATTATACATGATAAGGAAGTTGCCATTGTCCAGAAGTATAAATACTTAGGCACCATCTTCGATGATAAACTGAATGGTGATGACAATACTGAAACTGTTGTGAAGAAAGGCCAGCAGAGATTGTATTTTCTGAGAAAGCCGACCTCCTCTGTTGACAGGACCATTTTAACTTTGTTTTACAAATCTTTCTTAGAAAGCGTCCTGACTTTTTCGTTCATTTGCTGGTTCCCAAATTTTAGTGTTAAAAACAAAAACAGTCTTCAGAGAATTGTTCGTTTTAGTTCAAAGATCATTGCGGAAGAACAGAGAAGTTTAGCCATGTTCTGCGATCGTCAGATTGTAAGAAAAGCTGCTTCCATCCTGGCTAGTGATGCTCACATGATGAAAGACTTGAATTGCTCCCGTCTGGCCGCTGATACAGACAACCATCATGTAAAACCAACCGCAGGAAACTGTCTTTCATCCCTGTTGCCGTCCGACTCTTAAATATTTTGTAAATCTACACAAGCTGTTAAAAGTGTGTGAGTGTGTGTGTGTGTGTGTGTGTGTGTGTGTGTGTGTGTGTGTGTGTGTGTGTGTGTGTGTGTGTGATTTACACAGCTGTTTTATCATGTGGTATTGGTGGCCTGGATGGACAGTTGTAGAGGGGGTAAGTGGAAAGTAAGACGTAATGTGTTCGCTGATAATGTTGTTAATAATGCTCTTTAAGTTTTTATAATGTTTTAGTAACTGTATTAGTTTAGAGTTTTAATATGTCTTAATCTTAGTATTATAAGTCTTACAGATTTAGTATATTAATATCAGGTACAAATGTGATATTAAAATGTCCTGATATTAACTACTGTTTATTTAATGATTTTTATTTGATTGTCGCCCCCTCCCCCCTCCCCGCCCCCCATCCACACAACTATAATTGCTCTTTAAGGGATAATTAAAGTTTTTTGACTTGAATTGAATTCTACTACAAAGAGGCACACTGTAAAATGCACTACAAATGACTCCTTGGGCAAAATGCTACTTAGTAATAATAATAATAATACCGTTATTATATAGGCGCTTTTTCTCAATTTTGGGGAAATCGACTCAAAGCGCCGCGCCTGAAACCCAACACACACACTCACGAAACAGACACGGATTTACGCCATTTAAGACAAACACAGTACAAGACAAACGAAGGGCCAGTCAGCTACTGAAGTTACAGAGAATTTTTGATCGCTTGTATTTGAAATTTTGTAAAGTGGCCTGAGACCGGTACCAAAGTGGGGGGGGGGGGGGGTGGAAGAACCGGAGTACCCGGAGAAAGAACCCCCGACTTAGTCTATCTAAAGCTTGACAGATACTGTCAAGAAAAGAACAATCTGAAGAAAAATGTAAGAATTGCAAACAAACCAAACATAAAACTGTAAATATGACCAATATTTATTGTGTTTAAGTATTCTTGATCATTTATAACAGTAAATATATACTTTCTTTTTTCATCATGTCTTTTATACTCGCTGAGATTCAAGTTTGTATCACACTGCTATATCATGGCTTTAAAAAAAAACAACAACAACAAAAACAACAACAAACTTAGACCTGCATGGCTTTGGTTCTGACCTCATTTTTGTCTACGGTATTGCAAATATGGTTGACTTTGAGATGGGGCTGGTTCAGAGTACGTTCCGTAGCATGTAAATGATGAACATAGACGGGCACACATCAGCCTCTGACCGTGAATTAACACGATAAAAGTATGTCATGCCTAGCTACGCTAACCGCGCTGTTGAATGTACATACGGCAGGAAGTGCCGTTTGTATGTGTGTGAGTATATATTTATGTAGACACAAGTATCTCCGGTGTTTGTGTATGTAATAGGCCTGAAACTTTAGGAAATGCTTTGATCGAGATGTATTTTGGAGAGCCTCTAAGCATATTTTAAATGGTAGACTCGTTGACAAGAACAAGATGGGATGAACCATAACCCACAAAGTTCCTTCTATATGAGAGCTGTCCTTGCTGTCAAGGGTCTCTACCTTTTGTCTTTGCCCTGAATCTGATGTTGAAATATCTCCTATAGAACAAGATGAGGATTTCATCCCAAAGTCTACCGTATTGTTTGGAGCTCACGTGCGTTTTTCTTTTAGGAACATTCACAGTTGTTAATGTATTTAAGCTTATCCTTCTGATCCATTTCCCTCTTTTCTAAGCCTGCCTCTGATCAACACACACACTGACACACCTCAGAGAATTCTTGTCAACAATCTTTTTTTCTGACTGGCATCTTACCAGCACTGGTTCCCCTCAAGGTTGTGTTTGTCTCCCCTTCTCTACATTATGTACACTAACTGTACACAAACCGCTATGAAAATCGTTTCCTTGTGAAATTTTCAGACGATTCAGCATTACTTAGTCTTTTACAGGGTTCCGAACAACATCACAGGCCTGCTTTGGATGATTTTGTAACATACTGTAATGAGTCCTTTCTTGATGTGAATGTTATCAAAACGAAAGAGCTCATCACTGATTTCAGAAAGCAGACAGCACTCCCAGGCTACTGTTTTACATGGGCAGGCTGTTGAAATTGTCAGTAGCATTAAGTACCTGGGTAATATCTTTGACAAAAACTCTCATGGAATGAAAATACCGAGGTCATGTAAAGAAAGGTTATACTTTTTACATAAACTTTTTCAGTGGACAAAAGAATTTTGATCCTGTTATAAAAATCTTTCATTGAAAGTGTGTTGTCTTTTTCTTTTATCTGTTGGTATTCCAACTTGAGTATCAAAAACAAAAATGCACTGGGCAAGATCGTAAGGGTCGCATAAAAAAATCATTGGTGAAAATCAAAGAAGCTTGCAGTGTTTTGTAGAGAGACAAATAGTGAAAAAGGCACACTGTACCGGCCTCTGTAGCGCAGTGGTTAGCGAGTCGGACTGGTGGCTGGGAGATCCGGGTTCGAATCCCAGCCGAGTCGAGCAGGATTTTTCCTACCTGGGTCGGCTCCTACCCAGAGCGGGTGTGCTATGGACCCAATGGGAAGGCTGATGCCACACAGCTGAGACTCGCCCACTGTACGGCTGCGACTTTGGGGGTGCTACCCGGGTTATGGCACATCGCAAGGTGTGAATGATTACACGGCTGGCACTGCAGGTGTCCGCTGTTCCCGGGCCTGGTTAACACCAGGATATTTATGACAGGAAGCGTGGAATGTGAACCTGTCACGCAGTCCCCAACCACATGGGCCACCATGGCATCATCATATCATCCTCCTCATCATCATCATCATGCAAATTGAAAAACGCTGATCCAAGTCTCTGATCCATCAAGTCTCCATCTCATGGTGACCTCAGCCCAGTCCTCCAGGAGCCCTAGGTGCGCGGTTGTCTTCAGCCAGACCCTGCTGCTGTGCGTGGAAGGACATACTGGTTGACTCGCCACCTCTGGGGGGAGCTCCCACTCGTCGACTCTGCAACTAGCAAACTATGTCGTAAGTAGGGGGAATGGTAGATGTGGTCCCTGAAGGCCACACTGAACACCACCGAAGTGACTCGGCAGCAGTGTGGAGTTTCCTCCGGAGGGAGTCCCCTACTACCTGACATATATGGCAGCAGGGCCGGGAGTCTGGCTGGAACAACTAGTAGGCCTGGGTGAGCACACTGGGCTTGATGGGGATTAGTGGCGTGAGGGGAAAACCTATGAGGCCGACAAAGGAAACTTGGAGCAGTGCCAAAAAAGAAAGAAAAGAAAAAAAAGAATGAAAAAGGCATACTGTATTCTGGCTAGCAATGATCATGTTCTGACCGCCGAGTTTGACCGTCTTCCCTCGGGACATCGCTTCCGCTGTCCAGCGTGTAGGATGAACAGTCGAAAATTATCTTTTGTCCCTACTGCAATTCATCTCATTAATGATGCCCAAGTGTGAGTGTGGGCACACGTATTATATAACAGCAAATCGTATGCTTTTCTGTAAGCGTTTGTTTGTTTGTTTTTTTCTTAAGTGATAATGCCAGTAAATTTTTTTAATTTTTTAATTTTATTTGTTTAAAACATTTTCCCCCTTAAATTTCTAGTTATCAAATCTTACTTTTTAATTATTTATATAATATTTTTATTTCATTTTATTATTATTATTTTCTGTAATTTCATTTAAAAATAATTGTATAATTATTATTGTGATAAATTAATTACTTTTTTATATATTTTTTATTTACCCTTTTTACTGCTGTGCATTGTGATGATATGAGCTGATATGTGCACATTGTTTTTTTGTGCATATTTTCATGTAAGTTTTATGTGTATCTAAGTCACTGAGCCTGTCGGACCACTTTAATTGCCCCTAGCGGGATAAATAAAGTTTATTGAATTTAATTCAATTATTCTCTATTAGCCTCTTGCAGCACAAAACTATGAACGAAGAACCTTTCTGCCCACACAAAAAATCCATGCGTAGCATATCATAGGAGAAACATTTCCAGCAGTTCTTAAACAAATTGTCAGTTAGCTTTTTCCGCAACACTCTAATGCACCACGTACCCCATGACAAAACAATCATTTACACATGTAAAATGTATTTAAATGAGTCTTTTGAGAACAATAGTGCACTTATGATCTGGATCTGGCGATTTTTATTCTTCGTTTTTTTCTTATTAACACGTGTAGTGGTAGTACTAGTAGTAGTGGTGGAAGCAGTATTTTTCAAAGAATTTAATTAGTGTATAACAATATGCAACAGAAGTGTCACAAAACTATGAAATATATGGCCAGATTTTCTTGGGCACGTGTTGTACATATTGTGACGGGAAGGTAACGTGACCCCTTCCACACATATTTAGTTTTCATAATCTTACTTAGGGTGTATTTTGTGATTTGCGTCATTTAATATGATACATTAATCTTGTATTTCAAGCGCAATTCTGTCAGCAGCTTAATATTACAGTAGTTGTTCACTTCAGGGGGAAACCAGTCAGGTCAAGATGGCCTCGTTAGTCAATGACTAGATTTTTAATTCTTTGTTGATTGTTATTTTCTCATAAAAGATGGTAGAAATTCCACATTGATGAAGCTGTACTGTACCCCCATATGCATCCGCTTCTGTCGGGACTTGAGCTTCATAAAGTAAATGTTTATTACACCAATAAAAATATAACCTGTATACAACAGACACATTTCAAGACATTGTTGGCATGAAACCATGCAGACGAAAATGTCTGTAAAAAGTAGGACATGATGACATAATTAGTTAATTTGTACCTATTTACTCTTGCTATCAGATCAGTACCGATTGCATCACTAGTAATTTCAAGTATGTAGGAATGAAGCAAACATTAGTTTATGTAATTTGCTTATGGTTTCATTGCTAAAAACCAATAACATTCCAGCACCCAGAAAAATATTAAAATATTGTAGTGACCTACTTTCGGAGCTAACCACACCCACTTCCGGTTGAGCGACACAGCAGTCCCATGCTCAAATGAAGCCCTTATGTCCAAAATGCAATATACAACATGGACAATGTAACGATACAAATTTTGCCTCGAGTTATTGTCTGTCCAGCGCTGTGATTCCCCTTGGTTTGAGTACTGACAATTCTGCCAGCGCTAGCCTCACCTATCTGGTTTGTGAGTATCACGTATAACTCGAGGCAAAATTTGTATCGTTACATTGTTGTGTAATGTTCTGTGCATCTACTGTGGGAAATCAGGGTATTTACCCGACCACATATAGTAGCGCACCTTCATGTTTGTCCCCCACCCGGGTCTGCCCTGGGGGACTTGGGTGGGGTTAGGTACTTTTTAGTTCCCAGGGTCACCCTGGTCAGCCCCACAGGGTGAGTTTTCCTCTCTATTCTGGGGCATGTGTTTCTGTCTACCCGAGGTCCATTCACCTGTATTTGCCTTTTTAAAACTCTCCCTACTGTCTGCACTGCCTGTAGCTCTTGATATTGGATGTGTGTTGCTAAATGGTCTTAGCTTTATTTAGGCCCCATGTGTTAGGTTTATTTAACGTATTTGACCGGCTGGCGACATACATTCAATGTTCTGTTTAGTTGTTTGTTTTTTTTCACAAGCAGTGCAGGCACGTCCTGAGAAAGCCTTGTTGCTGTCGGGACGTTAAGCAATGTACAATCAATCAATCAATCAAAAACCTTCATGTTTGTGTATGTATGTTTCTCCTGCCTACTTCCTAAGTTCCGGAGAAAGACATGGGTTATATAAGAGACCTGATCCATCCTTTTCGAGGATGGAAATGATTGTCTTATTCTATACCTGCGTATTTCTCTGTGGGCTGGCGATTGGGTGCCTGATAGGTGGGGGCAGGGGATCTAACTGTTGTCTGTCCAGCGCTGTGATTCCCCTTGGTTTGAGTACTGACAATTCTGCCAGCGCTAGCCTCACCTATCTGGTTTGTGAGTATCACGTATAACTCGAGGCAAAATTTGTATCGTTACATTGTTGTGTAATGTTCTGTGCATCTACTGTGGGAAATCAGGGTATTTACCCGACCACATATAGTAGCGCACCTTCATGTTTGTGTATGTATGTTTCTCCTGCCTACTTCCTAAGTTCCGGAGAAAGACATGGGTTATATAAGAGACCTGATCCATCCTTTTCGAGGATGGAAATGATTGTCTTATTCTATACCTGCGTATTTCTCTGTGGGCTGGCGATTGGGTGCCTGATAGGTGGGGGCAGGGGATCTAACTGTTGTCTGTCCAGCGCTGTGATTCCCCTTGGTTTGAGTACTGACAATTCTGCCAGCGCTAGCCTCACCTATCTGGTTTGTGAGTATCACGTATAACTCGAGGCAAAATTTGTATCGTTACATTGTTGTGTAATGTTCTGTGCATCTACTGTGGGAAATCAGGGTATTTACCCGACCACATATAGTAGCGCACCTTCATGTTTGTGTATGTATGTTTCTCCTGCCTACTTCCTAAGTTCCGGAGAAAGACATGGGTTATATAAGAGACCTGATCCATCCTTTTCGAGGATGGAAATGATTGTCTTATTCTATACCTGCGTATTTCTCTGTGGGCTGGCGATTGGGTGCCTGATAGGTGGGGGCAGGGGATCTAACTGTTGTCTGTCCAGCGCTGTGATTCCCCTTGGTTTGAGTACTGGTAAAACTGGGGAAATGGCAACTTGAGGCTGCTGTGTGACTTGGACTATGAGCCGCACAGTCCAAACTACACACACTCCAATCACTGCATAGATTGTGCCTAATTATTTTCTGGGTTAGTACTACGAATGCATATCCTGTGGCATGCTGTTAAACTTAGTTAAAGATGCTGTTTAAAAAAAAAAAAAAGCACACCAACATCCCTTTAGCTCCAGTGTTGGGTTTCAATCTTCAAAGGCTAATATCTAGACTAATTATACTTATAACTTCAAATTTGGCCATATTACAGTATATAAGAAGACATATATGCACATGAGTGTTTGCGTGACCTATCTGCAGGTCAAGGTCACACAAGGTCAAAATATATGAGAAATAAGTTTTCCTCAAGATTTTAACACTGATTTGGAGGCCTAACATAGATATTTTACATTGAAACACAACATTATTCTTCAAATGCAACCGTTGATACCATTTTGCAATGATCAAGGTCACTGGGGGTCATGCAATTTTTGAAAAGTGGTCAGTGTGTGTCATAGTTTCCAGACTACATATTTACCTCTCCTGACATGCATATTAATTCAGCTTGGGGCTTGAAAAACAATGCTGTATGTTCCAGTCTGGTTGACGTCTGGCAGCTCAAGGTCACAAAGGTCAAGACACATACGAAAAGCAGTTATAGCTTGTCTGTGACTGCATTTCTAAAAGGCTATGCGGCCAGATAAAGCTTGACACGATATACTCTTTGTTTATAAAAGAGGCTTTCTTTCGATACAGATAGATTTGACCCCAAGTGTAGGCCAAGGTCACATCAGCAAATTTGTCAAAATGAATATTATTTTTCATAATTCGAGTGTTCTAGTGTAATTTTGGTAGTTTTCTGTGTCGGTTACTATATGATAACTGTTTATATACACATCCATGTTAGTGACCTTGGTTAGGTCAAGGTCACAGTTATTTTTTCTCTAATTTCATAATCTAGGAGTAGATATTGGCAACCAACATTGTGTATCAATGCATGCGGTAGAAAACATGCACGATGAGGTAGCTGATTGTTACGATTGTGGTTGTGTTATCCTGTGAGAGCGTGCGTGTGTTATTTGTAGGTAACGATCCGATGTTTATTTGAGCTTTCACGGTTACGATTCACGTGCCTTTTTAGTAAGATTTTCTTTTGTTCGTGAGTAGAGCCGTTTTCGTTTTGTTAAGTTTAGTCCGGAGCGTGCTAGAAGGGTCGCACTATCTAGTGGCCTCGTAAGTGTCACGTCGGTTGACATCGCAACATTTTCGCTACTTTTTGTTTTCCTGTGCGCGTGTATTGAGCAGCCCTTATTGTTTTGGGAATGTTCTCGTACCTTTTTGAGCTAGCAGGTGATAGGGATACCATACTTTTATGTGACTTAATTATATGTTAGAATTTAGAGCTGAAGTAAGCAGCCATGTTTTTGTAGCCCGTTATAGTATTGTTTCTGGAAAGTTTATGTTAATGAGTTTCGGCTGCATGTTTCGTTCTGATTGGTCGCGTTGTATGATTTGCATAGACGGTTCTAGAATTTCATAGTATTATATAAGGAGGGCGCTGGGAAAGCGTGTTAGTACATTGTCCTGCTTTGTTAGTTGTAGAGACATGCAGTTTACTGAGAGCGATGCTGTGTATGAGAAACTTTGAGTCGTAGTGTGGACATAGCAGAAGAGACTTTGTATTCAGTAGTTTGTACATTTGAAAGAGCATTATTGTGTGGATATCGCATCGCTGAATTAAATATTGTTGGAACTGTTACTCCAGTATTGTCTACATCCTTAAGCCACGTGTGACGGATTGCAGCTGAACGAGGTTTACTTTAAAGAACTCTACGTGTGTGTGTCTGGTGTGTTTATCATACTTCTACTACTACTCCACCACGTAACATTTGGCGACCCCGACGAGACCTCTTCAGTTGGTTCAGTGGAAAGGGTAGCAGGAGGAAACAGCCAGCAGTGAAAAGCAGAGATGGCGACATCGGAGATGGAGATATTCCTGAAAATTGGAAAGGAATGTGGACTCGAAGGAGCTCAACTCCTCGAGTTTGTAAAAGAGAGAGAGAAGGAGAGACTGGAGAGAGAGGAGAAAGAAGAAAAGAGACGAGAGAGAGAAGAAAAGGAGAGACTGGAGAGAGAGGAGAAAGAAGAAAAGAGACGAGAGAAAGAAGAAAAGGAGAGACTGGAAAGAGAAGAAAGAGCCAAAGAGCGTGAAATTAGGAAACTCGAAATTCAAGCAGAAGAGGCGGAGAGGCAGCGACAACATGAAATTCGTCTGAAGCAGATGGAGATAGAGGCACAGAGCCAGAGAACTAATGAAGCAACAGCATTAGCGAGCAGAGAACAAACAGCCCGTGCGCCAAAACTTGCACCTTTCATTGAAAATTCAGATAAGATGGACGCTTATCTGGAGCGATTCGAGCGCTTCGCAAATAGCAACAATTGGAAACAAGAGACTTGGCCTATTAAACTGAGCGCACTTCTAACTGGCAAAGCGCTTGAATTTTACACCCGTTTGCCAAGAGAAGAAGCCGAAGATTATACTCAGTTGAAAGCCGCCCTGTTGAGACAGTACGACTTCACTGAAGAGGGTTACAGGCGACGATTTCGGAACTGCAAGCCTGAAGAAGGAGAAACACCTGGCCTATTCATTGAAAGAATTAGAAGCTACCTGGAGAAATGGATGGAGCTGGCTGGTTTAAACAGAGAGTACCAAGACCTGTGCGACCTCATCATCAAAGAACAAGTTTTCAGCGCATGCTCTAAGGACCTGACCGCCCACCTCAGAAAGCAAAAAGACCAGTCACTAAAGGCCCTGGCCGACTTCGCTCAAAGATACCTTGATGCTCACAACATGAAGTTCGGGTCCAGTAAGCCACAGCGTGTGTCTACACCAGCAGAGGAAATCCATAATGTCAGAGACACCCCGAAATATAAACCGGTGGAGAACCTGACATGTTTTCTCTGTGGAAAGAAAGGTCACAAAGCGATACGGTGTCCTTCTAAAGATGTTCCCCGAGGCGACAACATCAGAAGATCCTACCAAGATCGTGGGATAGCAGGCAGAAGCAGTACCATGTCTCAACACAGAGCTGCCGCTGTATTAGCCAATGATGTGATGTCATCCAAGGACTTTGAGCCTAGAGAAACGCTAATGTCACCAGAACTGATTGAATCTTTCAAAAAGAATGGACGCATCCCAGTAGGAGATGGGACTACATTTTTACCAGTCTCAAACATCGCGCTGCCTGAGAATGAAGTGCCGAACATGCCGGTGGTATCAGGATTCGTCGGCGACACACCAGTGAGAGTGTTGAGAGACACTGGTTGTAGCTGCATCATCGTGAGAGAGGACCTAGTAGCTGAAGACCAGAAGCTACAGGAGTGGACCACCCTCATTTTGGCTGACGGAACTGTAAGGATTATCCCCCTTGCCAAAATCAGTGTCGACACCCCATACTTGACAGGAGAGGTGAAGGCGTTGTGCGTGAAGACGCCAGTCTACGACCTCATCATCGGAAACATTGATGGTGCCAGAAACGCAGATGATCCAGATCCAGAGTGGAGACCTGAAATATGTTCTGTTACCACGAGAAGTCAAGCAAAGAAGAGTCACCAGACCATCCCTCTAAAAGTGGCGGACAACACGGAAGCAGTTGTCGTGAATAGGAACAGGCTGGTGGAGCTACAGAGAGGTCAAGACAAACCAAAATTGGCAGAATCGGTGCGTCTTGCTGATGACGAAAGACTAGACGACGAGAACCTTACTTACTTACTTACGCCTGTCACCCCTACCCGGGTATAGGCCGTCGACGAGAGACCTCCAGCAACTCCTGTCCTGTGCTTCTCCTTCGATTCTACTCCAGGTGGTTCCCAGTCTCTTGATGTCTGCTTGGAGGTCTCGACGCCAGGAGTTTCTCGGCCTACCTCTTTTCCTCTCTCCCTGGGGGTTCCATGACAATGCCTGCCCAGTGACACTGGAAGCTGGCTTTCTCAGACTGTGACCGATCCATCCCCATCCCCCTCGCCCAATCCCACTCTCCGCTGTCATCTGCCCTGCACGACGAGAACCTGTTTGACCTTAATGAACTCCGACACAAAGAGGATGTAGAAGATATCCAGTTCAGTCAGAATCTGACCCAGACTCAAAGTGAAGAATTGCACGTTATGACTCAAGAATTCAAGCATCGGTTTACACCTGACCCAGGGACAACAGACACCATCCAGCCCGAGGTTAATCTTACATCCGACAATCCGGTTTGCGACGAGTCGTGTCGTCTGTTTCACTACACGAGTAAAGGACCGAGAAAGAATGTTCGAGAGATGCCGGACCTGAGAGACGACAGGGATGCCAGATCGCCAGTTGTTATCGCTAAGGAACAAGGGAGATCCAATTTGGTGTGTATGAACTGTGACACATTTCCTAAGCTGACAGTGTTCGACCCCGGACCAGTGACTTTTGAACTGTGAACTGTAACTTATGGTCTGGTGATGTTCCTGAAACATACTTTGACATTATTTTTAGTTTAACCCAAGGATTCACAGAATTTTGGAGCCGACTACCTGAGCCGAGCAGTTTAAATGAACATTTCTGTGTCCAGAACATTTGTATGAAACATTTTGACGCTCAGGACTGTTTACAGGAACTGTGAGATGTTTATTTTAATTTGATTTTTGATGTGAAATTATATTTGTTTAGGGTTTTGTGTAGGTTTACACAGCCACAACCGTATTTTTGATATTTGAGAAGAAATTTTTGTGAAATTTCATTCTTAAGAGTGGGGTAATGTTACGATTGTGGTTGTGTTATCCTGTGAGAGCGTGCGTGTGTTATTCATAAGTAACGATCCGATGTTTATTTGAGCTTTCACGGTTACGATTCACGTGCCTTTTTAGTAAGATTTTCTTTTGTTCATGAGTAGAGCCGTTTTCGTTTTGTTAAGTTTAGTCCGGAGCGTGCTAGAAGGGTCGCACTATCTAGTGGCCTCGTAAGTGTCACGTCGGTTGACATCGCAACATTTTCGCTACTTTTTGTTTTCCTGTGCGCGTGTATTGAGCAGCCCTTATTGTTTTGGGAATGTTCTCGTACCTTTTTGAGCTAGCAGGTGATAGGGATACCATACTTTTATGTGACTTAATTATACGTTAGAATTTAGAGCTGAAGTAAGCAGCCGTGTTTTTGTAGCCCGTTATAGTATTGTTTCTGGAAAGTTTATGTTAATGAGTTTCGGCTGCGTGTTTCGTTCTGATTGGTCGCGTTGTATGATTTGCATAGACGGTTCTAGAATTTCATAGTATTATATAAGGAGGGCGCTGGGAAAGCGTGTTAGTACATTGTCCTGCTTTGTTAGTTGTAGAGACACGCAGTTTACTGAGAGCGATGCTGTGTATGAGAAACTTTGAGTCGTAGTGTGGACATAGCAGAAGAGACTTTGTATTCAGTAGTTTGTGCATTTGAAAGAGCATTATTGTGTGGATATCGCATCGCTGAATTAAATATTGTTGGAACTGTTACTCCAGTATTGTCTACATCCTTAAGCCACGTGTGACGGATTGCAGCTGAACGAGGTTTACTTTAAAGAACTCTACGTGTATGTGTCTGGTGTGTTTATCATACTTCGACTGCTACTCCACCACGTAACACTGATGGTAACGAAGCAGAACACAAACGAATTATGGTGATCTGATAATCCTAGTACCTCACAGACTATTTAACCCACTTATTTGAAATGTGGCACCGTTGTTGGCCTTGCTTCTATCTTGAACGGTGCGATTACAACATTTTTGGCAACTGTTATTTTTTAAATTAAGTTTCTATAAATAACACCCTTAGTTCCTTCACTGCCTTAGATGCAGATTATGATTTACCCTTAGTTCCTTCACTGCCTTAGATGCAGATTATGATTTTGGGATCATCGTAAATTCAGTATCAAAGATCCACAACTTTTAAACTAAACTGCGTATAAGGCGTTTACAGGAATAGGCATGAATCACCTCAAGAGACTGACCACACAGCTGCAGAGACACAGGAGGATATATGCCTCTCGCATTTGTGTGGTGTTAAGTATTTCTTGGCTGAGGAGTTAAAAGCACTGTGCCAAACTGACTTATGTTGACGTGATGATCGTTCATTTCGGAAAAAGTGCAAGGTCAAGAATGCAGCAGTCATATGTGTTGACTGCACGGCCGATTTGTTCCGAATTTTGATTACATTAATATTTACGAAGATGAAATATCATGAACAAGAATAGTGATACTACCTCACTGTCAAGGCAGCCAGTTTTCTACACAAGTTACCTGTGACAGTTTAACGGACCATTTGAACTAACATCTGACTTTGGGCGACAAGGTAAAGAATGAAGATAATTCTTGGAACATTACGGAAAGAAATTTGTCCACTAAAGAGCAGAAACTATTAGGGGCAGAACAGGCATTAAGCAATTGTACCTTTCAACATTTATCATTTACTCACTGTCACTGGAGCGGTGTGGGCGTATGAAGGAACTCCTTCAGATTGATACAAAAGTGAGGGAGTTTATCACTAACTTTAAGGAGAGGCGATCGCTCTCCAAGAATGAGCTTGTGGTACAGCAGTTCATTTTTTCACAACTGCCAGCTGATTTTGGCGTGTGGAGTACATCTTGAGCATGTTGTCCACATCTTCCTCTGTGGTGCAGTGACCTCTGTATTGCCGCATTTTGTCGAGCACTTGTTCCTTCTGCCTCATCTTTTTCTCCTCTGCTGCCTTTCTTCGCGTTTGCAGCTCTTGCAGTTTTGCCCGCCAAACAGCGATGGGTTCGACCTCTTCACTAAGATGCTGTTTCCATATTGGCGTATACCAGTTTGTTGCACACTCATTTTGTTTCCTAAGATTTCTTGATCCCACTCAAAAATGAAATTGCTGCTCCCACTTTAATCTTTAAAAATTTTTTAAAATGATAACCACATTGAAAATGATGGATTAATTCATTCGTTTGTTTATCAGACCAATGGGGATCTTTTTATTGATTGGGTGTAAGGGTTCCGGACTCTCTCCCTGTTTCATCCCTCGTGCAACCCCACCCTCCAAAAAAGGAAAGAGTTAAACAGCAAGAATACGACAGGAAAACGCATGCACGCACGCACACTCACACACACACATGACTGATTGCATAGCTATATCATCTTTGTATCATTCCCCCAAGCCCTGAAAAGTGCACAATAATGTAGCACACTTTTCGTGCTACACGAAATAACAAGGAAGTTTCCATGACGGAACAAATATCTTTGGCTTTCACGTTTCACACTACAGCATCAACATATATACACCTGTACAACAGTCGAGGTCTGCTATATTACATACTACAAAATACTCCAGCACATATTGACCAGTAAACAATTTTAAGCAAACGTAAATGGATGACCAGTTCTGTGTCGAGCAAACAGAAGTTCTATTAAGTCAAAAGACATTAGATTTGTTCAATTTACACACCCTTCTGTGTCCCTTAAATCCCCAAAACACAATCAAGCATCGTCAACAGACATACATAATCATAACATAAAATAATTAGAATGAAGGAAAAAATATTTCTAATATAAGTTGCATACCAAGAGCTCCGCGCAATTTGCCTTTCGACACTATCTTGGTGGTTATTATTTCTCTGATGAAAACGTGATAAACATAAAATACATCAAAATAATCTGATGTATTTATCTTATTATTTTTAAAGTGTGACTAACGTCAAATTTTTATGCCCAATATTATTAAAATTTTGTTTCTGTTATGTCTTGAAAAATCTTTTTGGTGAAGCTGAAATTACGATGCGGGGCCTGTACACGGAGAAAAAGCCGTTGACATGCAGTTGAGCTTGCAACGGGACGTAACTTTCTGGCACATCCGGCAAAATGGTACATCGCTTAATGCCCCTTATAGTGGGCGCTACCATTTTAGGAACGGGAAGCGACAATTTCGACCCCCGATGCTTCAGCGGGTAGTTTCACAGTGATTTGCCTCAAAGATAGCTGAGCGATGTTTGCCTGTTCATGCTGTTATTCACGAGGCCATACAATGCAGTCAGCAGCAACTATCTCAGTCCGCAAGCTGCTTGCTAACGATGTAAATATTTCTAAACATTTTTTCCTGCATATCTTGGTGCGGCACATCACCGATACGCCATTGCGGTTATCATTAGTTCTACAGCATATAAACCGGACTCAGCCCTAGTCTACACTGACAAGATAAGTTGCAAATTGTATAGCACGTGTTTGCTGGTCTGCTTTAGAATAAATACGAATGAATTGTGTTGTAAACGTGCTTCTCAGTTGTCCGTTGCCGCCTGGTGGTGTTCTACTCGACGGGAAGAACAAGAAGTATTCGACTGAAAAATGAACCGCCGCACAGACAGACAACATCGAGTCGGTGAAGGTATGTGATACATATATTTTGTAATTTCGCTAAACAGTTGAAAGTAACTGAGTAAAAGTGAATGTTTACATTGGAAACAGTAGCAGACGATTTTGACAGAGATCTCTGCGCATGACTAGAAAAGCCTGCCGTTTTCGTACGTAAACATCCGGAACTGGTCAGGAGCACGGTTGAATCGCTTAGTTCGTTTTATACTTCAAATCAGGGGACGATAGACAAAACAATATCGAAGAATGTGTTCGGTATGTACTCCGTTTATGTGTATACATTTCTCACGATAAGCACGCTTCAGATTGATGTAGTACATTCACCACAGCAACTGTGTGTTTGCCAAGTATCTGAAATGTATCCTCTGTCCGTATGATAATAATTTTAGCACGTATCGACTGCATAACGAATCATATCGAGTATCAAAACTAGCCTATCTGTCACTGCTGTGTTGTGTGTTTGATGTTCTTGGGTATTATTTTGTTCATGTGATATGCTTGATGAAAATCTGATCTAAATACATGATCATGGTACATTAATTTTGTAAGTTTTGATAGTTTAGTGTCAAAAACAAAACAATTACATAATCCAACTGCATGTAGATAACAACTGATATGGTAAGGTTTGTTAGTATTAGTTTCAGGAAGGATGCAATTTGCATTTCAGTGGAAACTTGTATGAGCAATGCAGCATACCAGTTTCTATGCCATCTACACCATATGTGTTTTCCTGTGATGATATGACTGCACTGCTTGTCAGATCAACACGATGCATATTCCCATGCTATAATTGTACTGCAAATCCATGTGGATACCTACACAACGCGGTCATTTGGTTTGTTCTTAGACACTCTTGTAGGGTATGCATGCAGTCTGTGTTTTAATTAGTTACTCTGTTATATTTATAACAATGTTGAACCTACAGACAGTTGCTCATCCTTTTTGTTATTTGTTATTTTTGGGTTATTTTGTAGTGTATGTTATGTGCTTTGTTGTATACTTATTCTAAATACATTTTCTAGTTATAACCAGTTTGGTAGTTTCATAGTTGTAGTTTAAAAAAATACTATCAATTTCATTTCAGTGATAAAAGTAAGTGGAGTACAGCATATTCTTTGCCAGCTACCAGATTTATTCCTGTGTATAATAATTTGAAACTGACTGAATTGCAGGTGAGGTCATCACCATGAACATGCTGTATCCATTGGATATCCCACCACACCACAATGCACTCGGTTAGTGTTAAAGTTTAACAAATCTGAACCTACTAATAGTTTCCCATCATGTCTGATGTTTGCTGCTGCTGGCTATTTGTTTTATTTTAATACACGCTTAATATTGCAAATTTGTTTAACAATGCATGGTCACTCAGTTAAAATGTAAAATGTAATCTTCAATGTACTTTAAGTGTTAAAGCATGTGTAGAGGGCGTGCCTGTGGTTATTAATATTATGCAGGAGGTGGAGCACTACAGTATGTTTTAGTACAACTACAAGTGTGACAATGTTACTACATATTGTACTAAAACTCAGGACTGACAGTGCAACTGGTGATAATGCAGAGGTCACATACTGCATTGCATTTTTTAACTGGATGGCTGGAGCTTTATTTACTGATTTAGCCAATAGTTATTGATCCAAAGGCCAGCAACACATTACATTTTAATCATCAATGCGGGGGTGCATCCAGGGTGTGGGTGGTCCTAGGGGTTCTATCCCCCCCCCCTCCCCAGCCCACCCTTTTTAAAAACCGCCGTGAGATGGCCTTAGTCGCCTGCTTGGCGTTAAACCCCAATAACTAACCTTTTTAAAAAGAACATTTCTGCCAGGGTCTGATGGGTCAGAATTTTCATTTCAGTCATAAAAGTATCAGCAATACAGCATCTGACATTTTTTTACAGCATAGATACCAGTTAAGCTATCTCAGATTTATTCTCCTATTCGTTTCATTTCAGAACCTTGTTCACTGCAGTGGATTGAGATCACAGGTGCAGCAAATTGGTGAAACAATCCATTGAAAGATGTGCAGTCACAAGTCCACAAACCAGAGTTGGTGCATGCTCCTCACACCTCAATGCAGTCGGTTCGTAACTTTGGTATATTTTAATGCGGCCAGTGATTGTGCATGATACATGTTGGTGTATTTGTATGTAGCTAGTGTCTGTGGGTTTGCTAACACTAAAATGATAAAAACGGTGAGCCTGTAATTAGTGTAAATAGTCTCCCATCAGTATGGACATTTGTCTTTGGGGGGGGGGGGGGGGGTCAACTTTTTGTTTGGGACCTTCAACCTGACACAAAAGACCTCGTCCATGGTAGACCTTGCGTCCATTGACCAAAAAATAAAACAACTTGGGGTGGGAGTGGTGGGGGGGGGGGGGGGGAGTGTAGGCATGTGTGTGTGTGTGTTAAGACTCTCACCACTCACCAAATTATCAAACATGGGGGGAGGGGGGGGGGTGGTGGTCTAAATTCCCCCAAAGGGGAATTTGTTATAGCATTGCAAATATTTGGTCTATAGATTGGGTTGGGGGGGGGGGGGGGGGTCCAAAACTCCCCCAAAAGGGATTTTGTTATGGCATTTAAAATATTTTTTTTTTGTCCTAGATCCACCCCTGCTTACACACACTGACTGGCAAGAGGGAGGAGGGTGGTGATGGTGGGTGATGAATGGATGAGAGAGGGTAGATCTGTCATTATTGTTTTTACAGAGCCCTGTAAACAATAGATGCAAAGTGCAGTAGAGAGGGGAACCACAGTTGCAAGGATCGTTTGATCCACTGTTGAAACCAAATATTAGAGGCCTGTGTCACATTTTATTGTGTGCTAATGCTTCATTATAGGATTATTATTATCAGTTATAAAACAATACATAGCGGCGTATGTTTGCTTTCAGAGCATTGGTGATGTCGATGATTATATAGCCAGGTCCCTGGAGCTGCTGTCACCTGTGACTAGGGGGCATCATGCTCAGCCTAAAATCAGTGTGGAGCCATGGTATGTTACTACTATTTTAAACTGTGTGTTTATATTAGTTAACTGTGTCAAGGTATATTATAAACATGCAGATGGCCAATGTTGTCGACTCAAGTGATAGCAAAAGGGAGTCTATTTGCTGGGCCAGCGGCTGTCATTGTCTATTGTAAACTGTAATGTTGAAATTTTGTTCTGAGACTACTAAAGCCACAATCTTTATAACTGACCCAACAATACTTTGTGGCATAATTCACCCAACGATACTTTGTGGCAGGACCTGTGTAAACAAAAATGTACAAGTTTCAGCGACTTTGTCCAAAAGGCGGTACGTAGATACATTCTGAAAAACTATTGTCAACCTCACACCAAAAGACCTGATGGTTAGATCTGCCTATCCGGGGAGGTGGGGGTCCAACGGTGTAAATAAACATGTACCAGTTTCAGCATCATGTCCATGCGCCTCCCACTGAGACACCAGCAACACGTCGCCCTTCTCAGTGTGTACTCCCCAACCCTCCTGGCAGAGCCTGCTGAAAAGGACAAGTTTTACACTGACCTGCACAGCCTCATACAGAGCACCCCTGCAGACGACAAAGTCATCATCCTTGGCGACTTCAGCGCCAGAGTGGGCCAGGACTCTGAAGCCTGGAAAGGAGTCCTCGGCAAGCATGGCGTCGGGAACTGCAATGACAATGGCCACCTACTGTTGGAGTTCTGTGCAGAGCAGCAACTGGTCATCACCAACACTACTTTTCAGCAAAAGGACAGTCGAAAGACCACCTGGATGCATCCTCGCTCCAAACACTGGCACCTTATCGACTATGTCCTAGTGCGTCAGAGGGACCGCAGAGATGTCCTCCTCACCAGAGTGATGCCCAGCGCAGAGTGCCACACTGACCACCGCCTTGTCCGCTGCAAACTCAGGCTCCACGTCAAGCCAAAACCCAAGAAATGGGGGCCCCCCAAGAAAAAGCCTGATGTTGCCAGCCTTCAGCGTGACGACGTGAAAGCTGCCTTTCAGGCAGATTTACAGCGCAGGCTCAAAGACACAGCGGACCCAGCAGACTCCTCCCCTGAAACACTCTGGGAACAACTGAAAACTGCTATTGCAAAATCCTCTGCAGAAGTCTTGGGTTTCGCTAGAAAGAAGAACAAAGATTGGTTTGATGAAAACAATGTTGAGATCCAGGAACACCTAGCAAAAAAAAGAGCCGCCCATCAGGCCCACCTAACCCAGCCTTCCTGCCCTGTGAAGAAGTCTGCCTTCCGCCTCGTCTGCAGCAGTCTCCAGCGCAAGCTCAGAGATCTCCAGAATGAGTGGTGGACCAGACTTGCACAGAGGACCCAGCTTTGCGCTGACAATGGTGACTACAGGGGCTTCTACGAAGCACTGAAAGCAGTGTATGGCCCCAGGCACCTGGTACAAAGTCCTCTGCGAAGCGCGAATGGCCAGGCACTCCTCACAGATAATACCTCCATCTTGAACCGCTGGTCGGAATACTTTCAGGGCCTCTTCAGCGCTGAGCGCACTGTTCAAGAAGCAGTCGTCCTACAAATCCCACACCTCCCAGTAAAGGTTGAATTGGACGAACCGCCCACCGCTGAAGAGACCCTCACAGCCATCCACCAGCTCAAGAGTGGCAAAGCAGCAGGCATTGATGGAATACCGCCAGAGATCTGGAAACATGGAGGCACAGCACTGCACAACAAGCTCCATGACCTCTTTCTCTGCTGCTGGGATGAAGGAACACTACCAAAGGATCTCCGTGATGCTGTCGTTATCACCCTGTACAAGAACAAAGGCGAGAAGTCTGACTGTTCCAACTATCGGGGAATCACCCTGCTGTCCATTGCTGGGAAAATTCTTGCAAGGCTGCTCCTGAATCGGCTGGTACCTGCCATCGCTGAAGACCACCTCCCAGAGGGCCAGTGTGGCTTCAGAGCAAACAGGAGCACCACCGATATGGTCTTTGTGCTGAGACAGCTTCAGGAGAAGTGCCGTGAGCAGAACAAAGGGCTGTATGTAACGTTTGTCGACCTAACAAAAGCGTTCGACACTGTGAGCAGGCAAGGCATGTGGCAGATCCTGGAGCGACTTGGCTGTCCCCCAAAGTTCCTCAGCATGATTGTCCAGCTACATGAGGACCAGCAAGGCCAGGTCAGACTCAACAATGACCTCTCAGAACCATTCCCTATTCTCAACGGCGTAAAGCAGGGCTGCGTACTGGCACCGACCCTCTTCATCATCTTTTTTAGCATGATGTTGAAGCAGGCCACAGTGGACCTCGATGATGACGATGCAGTGTACATCAGGTATCGTCTCGATGGCAGCCTGTTCAACCTCAGACGACTGCAGGCCCACACGAAAACCCTAGACCAACTAATTTGTGAGCTGCTTTTTGCTGATGACGCTGCCCTCGTTGCACACACAGAGAGAGCCCTGCAGCGCATCACGTCCTGCTTCGCAGATGCTGCCCAGCTCTTTGGACTCGAGGTCAGTCTGAAAAAGACAGAGGTCCTCCATCAGCCGGCACCCAAGACAGTGTATCGCCCTCCTCACATCACTATTGGCGAGTCTGAACTAAAGTCAGTGCACCAGTTTACTTACCTTGGCTGCATTATCACGTCGGATGCCAAGCTGGACAAGGAGCTTGACAGCAGGCTGGCAAAAGCGAACAGCGCTTTCGGGCGACTTTTCGAGCGGGTGTGGCACAATCAACAGCTGAAAACAGGCACCAAGATCAGCGTGTACAGAGCTGTGGTCCTCACCACCCTGCTGTATGGTTCCGAGTCCTGGGCCCTCTACCGCAGCCAACTACGACTCCTCGAACGCTTTCACCAGCGCTGCCTGTGCACCATCCTGGGCATTCACTGGAGTGACTATGTCACCAACGTCGAGGTCCTTGAACAGGCTGAAACTGTGAGCATCGAGGCTTTGCTGCTGCGGACACAGCTCCGCTGGGCGGGGCATCTCTCCAGGATGGAGGATCATCGCCTACCAAAGATCACCCTGTTCGGCGAGCTTGCTACTGGACACCGTGACAGAGGGGCACCAAAGAAGAGATACAAAGACTGTCTCAAGAAGTCACTTAGTGCCTGCCAAATCGACATTGGGACATAATTTATTTTTTCTAACATACTATTCACAACTTCAAACCCAAACCTGGTACAAAGATACCTAATTGTAAGACCTGTATATGCACACTAATTTGGTTGATCCCTTGGACAAAAAAATTTTTTTTTCTCAATTACTATTCACAACTTCAAACCCAAACTTGCTACAGAGATACCTGATGGTAAGACCTATCCATGCATATTAATTTGGATGACCCGTTGGAGGGGTCAAGGTCACAAGAGCTCAGGAAATAGTTTTAAAAAAATAGCCATATTTTGACAAGAAACGTTTTTTATCAGAAATGTTTGGGTCGGTTGATACACGTCATCCATAAGGGCTTTGCCCTTCTTGTCTTAAGATGTGTCCGTCCTGGTCATGGACAGCTTTCTACCATTTTTCTGTCCCTGTCAATTTATTTCCTTGAAATACGGTGAACATTCCATTGGTGGATCATTCCATCTTTCCCTGCACACTGATTTCGATGACCCGTTGGAAAGGTAGAGATCAGCAAATAGTGTCACAAATAGTTATTGTTTGACCAAATAAAAAGTGTTTTTTTTTCTCAAATACTGTTTACACCTTCCATCCCAACTTATGTACGGGGATGCATGTTAATTTGCACAACCCCTGAGAAAGGCCTTGGTTCACAAGAGATTGGCAGTGTTCTTTGTTATTACTTTTGTTTTTATAATTTTAGTTTTAATCAAATTTCTGCAATGCTTTTCAACCCAGTTTTGCAAAAAGGTAGCCAATTCTATGCATAGTAATTTAGTTCTCTAATTGCAAAAAACAAGGGTCATGGGAGGTTGACAAAAGCATGAAAAATGCATAAATTTTAAGAAAACATAGAATTTACAGCAACCCTGTATTGCTGTTACAACATTAAACACTTGCTTATTTATTGACCTGTTGCAAAGGTCAAGGTCACAGGGTTTGCCATTCTTGTTATGCTAATAGATGATTTCTGGAAATCAGAGGTTGGTGAACAAATGCATCTTCAGACGCTAACAGTGGATTTAATAAGCCTGGACACCCAAAAAATGTGATATTGCAATTTAGTCTTTCCCTAAAAAAAAGCGCAGTTAGTACATTTGTCTGGAGTTTTGATCTGTTGTTTGCGTCAAAAGATGCATACTTTTGGTGCACGTGTGAAGCAAACGTGAGTATGTTCTGGGCCAGTGGTCCATCGTCCGCCCGCAGTAAACTTGAACGTTGGCATTTTCTCGGAGACTATTCAGGCTACAGTCTTCAAACTTGGCCCAAGGATACGTTGTGGCAAGACCTTTATAAACATACCAAGTTAAGTGACCTCGCACAAAGGTCAAGGTCACAGGAGATCAGGAAATATATCAAAAATAGCTATTTTGGGACATCATTTATTTTTTTCTAAAATACTATTCACAGCTTCAAACATAAACGGGGTACAAAGATACATGATCGTAAAACCTTTATACGCACACTAATTTGGTTGATCCCTTGGAACGTCAAGGGTCACAAGACGGAAGAGCTCAAGAAATAGGTCCAAAATGACCATATTTTTACAAAATATTTTTTTCTCAAATACTATTCACAACTCTAAACCAAAACTTGCTACAGATATATCTGATGGTAAGATCTATATATGCATAGTAATTTGGATGACCTCTTGGAATGGTCAAGGGTCACAAGAGCTCAGGAAATAGGTAACAAATAGCCATAATTTGAGAAGAAACTTTCAGACATGACATGTGAGCCATAGGGGCTTTGCCCCTCTTATTATTATTTACAACTGGTTGACTTGTCTAATTGGTTGATGCTTATAAAACATGAGGGTCATGAGGCGTTGACAGATGTGCAAAAAATGTGTTAATTTTGGCGAAATGTGAGTTACCTATGTACAAAGGCCAGCTTTTTACAAAAGGCCTCCACGACGCTAAACCTTGCTTCCAGGGGCCAAAAAAACCAAAAAAGGGAGGGGGGGGGGGGGGTAGGCTCGATACCTTGCTCCGGCCGAATAATCAAACATAGTGCACGTCTGCCTGCCTAGCTTTACTGCGCAGCGCGCAGCACACTCCAACAGTGACCAGTGCGGGCCGCGGACAATTCCCGTGCCCAAGTCTTGTCTGCTTTGCTAATAGATGGCAGCAACGGAAATAAAATGCGAGGATTTGTCTTTTTCCCCCGAGGAATGTGAAATTATTTTCCATGGATCCGAGGACAATACCCATTCCTGGGTCATACATTAGTGCATACATGTGAGCCATAAGGGCTTTGCCTTTCTTGTTTCTTTTAATGTTGCATCATTCCTGTAGTTGAATGCACATTGAATTTGTGTGTGTGTGTGTGCAGATGTCGGAGTCATCAAGCATTGGTGTTCATTGTAATATGGCACAACAGTGTCCAACACTTGGATGCTCCCACCCCTGGCACAACTAATGTAAATTGAAATGGGACTGTCATCGGTGATGGGAACACACAGGAAGTTTAGAGCCACAGAACATTACATGTCATGTACATTCTGTCACTTGCGCATTTCACGCATTTAGTAAATCCAGTTGCTTTTATTCGGTGCCTCGTCTTTGACATCACATTCATGGTGGACTGGACAAGACATTAAGCCCTAAACGCTAATGTTTTACTGTTGCGCAGTTGTTACAGAAACATAAAAACTTGTGTTAATATTCTGTAGATCATAATTTTTGACTCCATGTGTCAATTGCTATAGAGAAAGTCCTCTTATGTTGTTGTGCAGTCTTGTTGAAACGTCATAAGTTCTGTAAATAATTAAGGTAGAATATGAATGTACTGATATGATTGGCCTCCCTGTACATGCAATCTCCAGTACTGTGAGGTCACCGGTACTGTGAACAGTACTGGTGGCTGCGTGCATATTCACATCATTTGTATTCTGATGACAATTGGGGCTTAACTTCTTTTATCCACTACAAGGTGATTTTAAACATGAGACACTGGATAGGGTTTGAACACATTTTTACCCCACCTGGATTCAAACCCACAACCTTTCGGACAAAAGTAGAACGCTGTATGGCCAAGCCATCCAGATGAATGCATTTATGTGATTGCATCTCTGCCATGCCCCCTCCTGGCATGTCAGACTGTTTCCAGTTACACTAAAGCATAATCTAGACTGCAAAAATAGTGCATCTGACGGAAGAGACCTACAGAATCAGTCTCTGCTGAAAGTGTCAAATACGACTTGGACAATTCTGCCATTTTTGGCTCAGGTCAGATATGTAAGTGGTCGTCTGTCCATGGTAACTTTATGGTTTGCACTTTCTCAGAGAAGCCACAGGGATACCTTTTGGCAAGACCTTTCATAACATGGCATTTTCAGTGACGTACCAGAAAGTCAAAGTGGATGAGGAAATAAGTTACAATTAGCTGTATTTTGAGAAACATTCGTTTTTCTCAAATACTATTCACAACATCAAACCCAGACGTACAGTAAACTCATGTTATAAGCGCCACCAGTTGTTCTTGTAACGTTATATCCGGTGTTTGTTATAAACAAAGTAGTTTATGTTGAACCACTTCTGGTTTGACCTTTAAAACATTGCTGCTATATCTGCTTTTGTTATATCTGACCTTGTTGTAAGCGGAGTAGACTGTATGATACCCGATGGTTAGATCTTTCTATGTTATATCTGACCTTGGTGTAAGCGGAGTAGACTGTATAATGATACCCGATGTTTAGATCTTTCTGTGTTATATCTGACCTTGTTGTAAGCGGAGTAGACTGTATAATGATACCCGATGGTTAGATCTTTCTATGTTATATCTGACCTTGTTGTAAGCGGAGTAGACTGTATGATACCCGATGGTTAGATATTTCTATGTTATATCTGACTGTGTTGTAAGCGGAGTAGACTGTATGATACCCGATGGTTAGATATTTCTATGTTATATCTGACTGTGTTGTAAGCGGAGTAGACTGTATGATACCCGATGGTTAGATCTGTCTATGTTATATCTGACTGTGTTGTAAGCGGAGTAGACTGTATGATACCCGATGGTTAGATCTTTCTGTGTTATATCTGACCTTGGTGTAAGCGGAGTTGACTGTATAATGATACCCGATGGTTAGATCTTTCTATGTTATATCTGACCTTGGTGTAAGTAGGTAGTGGCAGCCTCGCCAGTATGATGATTGATGATTGTACATTGCTTAACGTCCCGACAGCAACAAGGCTTTCTCAGGACGTGCCTGCACTGCTTGTGAAAAAAAAACTAAACAGAAAATTGAATGTATGTCGCCAGCCGGTCAAATACATTAAATAAACCTACAACATGGGGCATAAATAAAGCTAAGACCATTTAGCAACACACATCCAACATCAAGAGCTACAGGCAGTGCAGACAGTAGGGAGAGTTTTAAAAAGGCAAATACAGATGAATGGACCTCGGGTAGACAGAAACACATGCCCCAGAATAGAGAGAAAAACCCACCCTGTGGGGCTGACCAGGGTGACCCTGGGAACTAAAAAATACCTAACCCCACCCAAGTCCCCCAGGGCAGACCAGGGTGGGGAAGCCTCGCCAGTAGGCTACCATCAAGCATAAAATCGCTGCATTTTGTGCCAACTTCAACTCAAATTTATCATGCATCTACTGCACCGATTGTTTTCATTCTTATGTCAAAACCCCACCCGGGTCTGCCCTGGGGGACTTGGGTGGGGTTAGGTATTTTTTAGTTCCCAGGGTCACCCTGGTCAGCCCCACAGGGTGGGTTTTTCTCTCTATTTTGGGGCATGTTTCTGTCTACCCTTTGTCCATTCACCTGTATTTGCCTTTTTAAAACTCTCCCTACTGTCTGCACTGCCTGTAGCTCTTGATATTGGATGTGTGTTGCTAAATGGCTTAGCTTTATTTAGGCCCCATGTGTTGGGTTTATTTAATGTATTTGACCGGCTGGCGACATACATTCAATGTTCTGTTTTTTTTTGTTTTTTTCACAAGCAGTGCAGACACGTCCTGAGAAAGCCTTGTTGCTGTCGGGATGTTAAGCAATGTACAATCAATCAATCTTATGTCAAAATAATATACGTCCTTTCCTCTTTCCAATGATGATAATATGATATATGTTTTGTTTGTGTGAAAAAACTGGAAAAAATAAACTTTAAAGCATGTGTTTCGTCGGCTTGCGCGAGCCGCAAGCCGACTTCCCGGCATTTGCTTCGCGTAAGCGCCTACACGATCCCTCCATTCAACAAGCCAGCAGATTTACCACACACACGCTACACAGCTATATTTAGTATCAAAATGTGGGTCATGATGTCAGCTTCAAACTGGTATAAGGTGTTTGGTGATTTTTGTATACACACATGAAATATTGTAGTTTTTCCACAAAAATAAAAACAAATTTTCGTTTTTTTAGCAAAACGGAACGTATAAAAACACACATCTGGGTACCATTTTGTAGAGGAACGTCAAATCTATCGAATGGTGTTAGAGGCTAAATTATGCAAATGTGGTGGAAAATCTGCTTGAGGAATTTCCCACTCACGTTGCGCGCGACTTCTTCTGACCGCAATTCAAAATGGCGACGACTGAAGACGAACCGGTACTTCCACTTTCGAGGAAATTGCAAGAAAACTACGTAAGTAAAAGCTTAATCGCTTTGCAGATTTATGCTATATTGTCATTTGTATGGTTTAGAAGCTATTTCGTTTATTATTCTTCGGAATTCTTGCATACACATCCTTCTATCACTGCGTTCAGCCTCATTGATCATCGCATCTTTCTTTGGATGGAAAGTGCCATTGAATATAGGAAAATACTTCACTACAGAAGTCAGTTAGCTTTACTAGCTGCTTAGTAATGTATTTGTAAATGCATTTATCACTTTCCTATTTAATTTCAAACGTCGATGCTCATCTGTTATGGTTATATTCAAGTTTAACTGTCGGGCATCGAAGCGAGTGATAACAGCTAGGGGCAGATAATTTGATGAGCGACTATGCGGCATTGACAAAATAGGTCTCAGAGCGGCCAGTATTTCATCATTTCTCTTCGTTTCTTTTGTTGAGATAAATAATTAGTCACACTCAGCATGATCAAAATACCCTGCTTTTTATTTTTCTTTACTCTAGGCCTAATTAAATCTTCCTCCTCAAAAGATGTTTAAGGTAAACAATGACAATACTAATAGTACTGTTTGTGTAAAGAGCCATACTCAGTCATCATGATATTGATAGTGAACCGCCAGTATTATTTAACTGATTAACATTATATTTAACAAAACAACCTCCAGTATTTTTAAACTGGTTAACATTATATTTAACTAAACAACCTCCTTTGTTTTAGGTGGTGATGAGGCGTACACTGTACTCAAGAAAGTCTTCCTAGCCAAAGGGAGGGGGAGGCGCCCTGACCTGCCCACCTTCAGTGCACTGGATAACTCACTTCTTCTTCAAGTTTATCTTCTGAATGAAGAGTGTGACAAGACTTTTGATGACGCACCAGCATTTCTTTGGAACCTTTTTCCGGACTTGACAGAGAGTCATCTGAGATGTTTGGTGCCTGAGACAAAGCTAAACTGGGAAAAGCAGAACACTATACAACTGCAAGAGGATTTTATGAAGAAGCGTCATGACACGACGTGTAGGACCACACCTACACCAACTTGGCATCACCAGACAGCAACTTTTGACAGGCGATTGCCACCTGGCATCACTACAGTCGCCAACAAAAGGCTTACTTCTTGACCTGGAGTCATTTAGAAAATGCGAAGGCTCTAAATTCGAAATGATGTGTAGGTGGTGGTTCAGATTGACCCAGCAGACTGTGACCGCTGCAGCAATGAGGAGGAGGGTTGTAAAAGTGGGCAACTTTAAGAATCGACTCATTCGCTGAAAAAAGGGGAATGTAGATTCGTTTTGGGCGGAAACACTGGATTCTAGCATTGTGGCAGCGTTTAATCCAGCAGAACTAGGTAACACCACCACGACATTGGATTCTGAAAGAAAAGGCATGAAACTGACCATTCAGCAGTTGGGGAAGGAGCTGACCAGTGTGCGGCATCGCATTAAAGAAGTGGAGCAGGAAAATCAAACACTTAATATCAAGTTTCAGGCTGAAATGAGGACTTTGCAGCAAGTTTTAACCAAAAGGACACATCAGCTGAGACTTGTTAAAATGAGATTAGAGGGACTCCAGATCAACCACGACAGCATCACAGCTCGCTTGAGACAGTATACGAAAGGGACACTTTCCAGAAAACTAAACCATACGGCAAACAAAGTGATGAAGCTTCAAGAAAGTGTCGATGACGCAACTACTTTTGCCGCAAACATCGGAGACCATTACCAACATTTCAAAAACACTCTGCTGTAGTGTGCATTTTTGTTCAGTGCTGATTGCATTGCTCAAGCAGTGAGCTGGTTTCATTGGTCCTTACATCTGTCCTTTGACTGTGCAGACTGTCTCGCAAGGTTCATCAAGCCGAGCTGCTATTTTAGACATATATATTCATCAATATAATTATGACGTACATTATTTCCAAATTCCAGGTGTCTCTTTACATCTTTTTTTCTGTTCATAATCATAACTGAATATCCTTTTTTTTCCTCTGTGCCAAATGGCCTCAAAATCTGCATACTGGTTAAAGTTTTTCAGTCATATTTGTGCTTTCAACATGTTGTCGATGATACTTTTATTTTATTTGTACCATGTTCAACATGAATGACATGATGTATGAAAGTGATTTTCTTTAATATTGCAGCAGAATATATATTCTGACTTGTGTCCAAACCGCATGAAAATCCATCAAGGCGTTCAGAAGTTATGCTAATTTTTGTGTTGCGCGTCGTTGCTCATGTCCGCGATATGTCATTTTGAGCATTTTATGGACTTTGGCACATTCTATCAGAACGGTTTATGTATATTACAGTCTGAAAAAAAATAGGCTTACTTTTTGTATATATATTTGTTAAAATCATCTCACAAAAGGTTATTTTAAGCGAAAGATTGTTCACAATATGGTCACAAAGTTGGACTTCTGTGCAATGTCAACTCGGCTCCGATTTATTTTTTTCCATTTTTAGCAACTCGTTGCACATCATTGTACTGCATTATGGTTTTCATATTTGTTTCTGATACTTTCCTGATAATACAGATTGTGAAATAAAAAGATGAAGCCTGTATCTTCTTAAGTGTCTCTGTATCCCTTGTCTGAAAATGGCTTTTCATTAGGTTGGCGGGCCACGGACGAAAGCCTAAAAGTTTAAAATGTCGTATCTCAGGAACTAATCAACATATTTACAAAATCTTTTTTGCTGTTTGTTTGTTTCTTAATGCTCTATTAATAAAACAATGTAAGGAAGGTCTCAAGTTATAATGAAATTTTGGCTGCCACTACCTAGTGTAAGCGAAGTAGACTGTATAATGATACCCGATGGTTAGATCTTTCTATGTTATATCCGACCTTGTTGTAAGCGGAGTAGACTGTATGATACCCGATGATACCCGATGGTTAGATCTATGTTATATCTGACCTTGTTGTAAGCGGAGTAGACTGTATGATACCCGATGGTTAGATCTTTCTATGTTATATCTGACTGTTGTAAGCGGAGTAGACTGTATGATACCCGATGGTTAGATTTTTCTATGTTATATCTGACCTTGGTGTAAGTGGAGTAGACTGTATAATGATACCCGATGGTTAGATCTGTCTATGTTATATCTGACCTTGGTGTAAGCGGAGTAGACTGTATAATGATACCCGATGGTTAGATCTGTCTATGTTATATCTGACCTTGTTGTAAGCGGAGTAGACTGTATGATACCCGATGGTTAGATCTTTCTATGTTATATCTGACTGTTGTAAGCGGAGTAGACTGTATGATACCCGATGTTTAGATCTTTCTATGTTATATCTGACCTTGGTGTAAGCGGAGTAGACTGTATAATGATACCCGATAGTTAGATCTTTCTATGTTATATCTGACCTTGTTGTAAGCGGAGTAGACTGTATAATGATACCCGATGGTTAGATCTTTCTATGTTATATCTGACCTTGTTGTAAGCGGAGTAGGCTGTATGATACCCGATGGTTAGATCTTTCTATGTTATATCTGACTGTGTTGTAAGCGGAGTAGACTGTATGATACCTGGTGGTTAGATCTGTCTACATTATATCTGACTGTGTTGTAAGCGGAGTAGACTGTATGATACCCGATGGTTAGATCTTTCTATGTTATATCTGACCTTGGTGTAAGCGGAGTAGACTGTATAATGATACCCGATGGTTAGATCTTTCTATGTTATATCTGATCGTGTTGTAAGCGGAGTAGACTGTATGATACCCGATGGTTAGATCTTTCTGTTATATCTGACCTTGTTGTAAGTGGAGTAGACTGTATAATGATACCCAATGGTTAGATCTGTCTATGTTATATCTGACCTTGGTGTAAGCAGAGTAGACTGTATAATGATACCCGATGGTTAGATCTGTCTGTTATATCTGACCTTGGTGTAAGCGGAGTAGACTGTATAATGATACCCGACGGTTAGATCTGTCTATGTTATATCTGACCATGGTGTAAGCGGAGTAGACTGTATAATTATACCCGATGGTTAGATCTTTCTAATTTATATCTGACCTTGGTGTAAGCGGAGTAGACTGTATAATGATACCCGATAGTTAGATCTGTCTATGTTATATCTGACCTTGGTGTAAGCGGAGTAGACTGTATAATGATACCTGATGGTTAGATGGTTGGTGTAAGCGGAGTAGACTGTATAATGATACCCGATGGTTAGATCTTTCTATGTTATATCTGACCTTGTTGTAAGCGGAGTAGACTGTATAATGATACCCGATGGTTAGATCTTTCTATATCTGACCTTGGTGTAAGCGGAGTAAACTGTATAATGATACCCGATGGTTAGATCTGTCTATGTTATATCTGACCTTGTTGTAAGCTCCATACCCAACTGACTCCCCTCCCCCTGGCTCACTGACGACATAGCCGAGGCCAAGCGCGAGCGTCGACAAGCGGAACGCCGCTGGCGCTCATCCGACCTCACCGTTCACAGAGAGATCTTCCAAACCACCAGATCCAAAGTCTGCAGAATGATCTCCGACTCCAAACGCAAACACCTTCAAAACAAAATCCTGGAATCCACTTCTTCCAAAACCCTCTACGCTACCATGAACACACTCCTAGGCACTTCTAAAGACTCTCCTCTCCCCAACACACACAGCAAAGAAGAACTTCCGTCCGCCTTTTCCTCCTATTTCTCCGACAAAATCCAAACTCTGCGCAACACACTCGACACTCTGCCTTCTTCGCCTTGCCTCCCTGACACCCCCTTTTCCGGCACTCCCCTCTCGTCCTTCCGCCCCGTCTCTCAGGATGAAGTCCTCAAGACCATAAAGTCCATGCCTTTCAAAACCTGCGAACTAGACCCCCTCCCAGCTTCCCTCTACTAGGACGGCCTCCCAAAACTTTTGCCCTTCATTACGGACATCATCAACACATCTCTAGAAAATGGCTCCGTCCCCGATATCTTCAAGTCCGCCATCGTCCGTCCTCTCCTCAAAAAACACAACCTCGACCCAAACGAACTCAAGAACTACCGCCCAGTCTCCAATCTCTCTTTCCTGTCCAAGCTTCTTGAGAAGGTCGTCCTCAACCAACTCAACCTCGCCGACAACAACCTCCTCAGTCCCTTCCAGTCTGCCTATCGCAAACATCACAGCACTGAAACTGCCCTTCTACATATCCTAAACGACCTGCTTCTCTCCACTGACTCGGGCAACATCTCCCTTCTTACGCTACTCGATCTCTCTGCCGCCTTCGACACCATAGACCACTCTATCCTCCTCCACCGCCTCCACCACTCCTTTGGCATCACTGACTCTGCTCACTCCTGGTTTCTCTCCTACCTCTCCGACAGACAGCAGTCCGTCACCATCGACGGTGTCTCCTCCAACCCAGTCTGGCTCTCCTGCGGCGTTCCTCAGGGGTCCGTCCTGGGCCCGGTCCTTTTTACACTCTACATCTCCCCACTGTCCAACATCATCCAGTCTCACCACATACACCACCACCTCTACGCTGACGACTCACAACTACTAGACAAAGACAAACTCGACAACACTCAGACACTACTGACTCGCACGGCTGACTGCTATGAGGACGTGAAAAACTGGATGACAGCAAACAAGCTCAAACTGAACGACGACAAAACGGAAGCCATACTGGTAGGCACTCGCCAGAAACTTTCCCAGCTCTCACCCTCTCTCCACCTTCAACTCGACAGCACCCCCATCTCCCTCTCTGACTCGGTCAAGAACCTTGGTGTTATCCTCGATTCCTTTCTTTCCATGACCAGCTTTGTCTCCGCCACGGCCCAGGCATGTTATTTCCACCTCCGCCGCATCAGTCAGATCAGAAAATACCTCACTACCGAAGCTGCCACCAAACTCGCTGTCTCTCTCATCTTATCTCGCATCGACTACTGCAACTCTCTCCTTTCTGGCCTTCCTCACTCCACCACTCTCACTCTCCAGCGCGTCCAGAACAATGCTGCCTGCCTCGTCCTCAGAAAGAAAAAATCCGACCACATCACTCCCCTGCTCAAGCTCCTTCACTGGCTCCCCATCCCCCAACGCATCCAATACAAGATTCTGTCTCTCTGCTACAAATCCCTGAACAACTACGCTCCTGCGTATCTCTCCAATCTACTTCACCCCTACACTCCTCCCCGCTCCCTCCGCTCTGCCTCTGACCCTCTCCGCCTCCTCATCCCCCGCACCAAACTCAGCACTTTCGGCCCCCGCTCTTTCTCAGTATACGGTCCAACCACCTGGAACACTCTCCCACTCTCTCTCCGTCAGAAACACTCGCTCTCCTCCTTCCAGTCTGCCCTCAAAACTCATCTCTTTCAACAGTTCTAGCACTATATCACCACACTCCCCAGCCCAAGCTGACCGTCCTAATGTATCTTCACTATTTGTGTTACGTGAGTCATTGTCTAAAGCGTGCGCATGCGTGTGCGAGTTGTGAGTGCGCGCTTAGAGTTATAATTATTATAAGATAAGCGCATTATAAATACCGTAATTATTATTATTATTATAAGCGGAGTAGACTGTATGATACCCGATGGTTAGATCTTTCTATGTTATATCTGACCTTGTTGTAAGCGGAGTAGACTGTATACTGTTACCCGATGGTTAGATCTTTCTATACATACCAATTTGGATGACCTCTTGAAAAAGTCAATTTATTAGGAAATAGGTCACAAAAAGCCATTTTGGACCTGTTTTCAAAAAATACTATTTACAAACTTGATACCGAGATGCCTGATGATTAACACCTTTTTATGCGTGCTATTTTTGGTGATGCCTCTGATTTGTCAAAGGTCACAAGTGATCAGAAAGTTTAAAAAAAGTGTTTTGTAGAGTGATAGCTGTTATATTTCCTTTTTATTTTAAAAGTTTACAACCAAAATGGGCACAAAGGACTTTTTTATGCATACTACTTTTCACTACTCACATGGTCAAGGGTGATTATAAACGTGTGGCAAACACACAAATTCTGAGACTTTGAAGATGCAAAAACCGACCCTTTACTTATTTTAGAAAATTTGAACACTTGAAAGGTCGATCCCCACCCGGGTCTGCCCTGGGGGACTTAGGTGGGTTAGGTATTTTTTAGTTCCCAGAGTCGCCCTGGTCAGCCCCACAGGGTGGGTTTTTCTCTCTATTCTGGGGCATGTGTTTCTGTCTACCCTTTGTCCATTCACCTGTATTTGCCTTTTTAAAACTCTCCCTACTGTCTGCACTGCCTGTAGCTCTTGATATTGGATGTGTGTTGCTAAATGGTCTTAGCTTTATTTAGGCCCCATGTTGTAGGTTTATTTAATGTATTTGACCGGCTGGCGACATACATTCAATTTTCTGTTTAGTTTTTTTTTCACAAGCAGTGCAGGCACGTCCTGAGAAAGCCTTGTTGCTGTCGGGACGTTAAGCAATGTACAATCAATTGAAAGGTCGAGATCTCAAAGATCAGATTAATTATGTGGACTGGTCACGCATATGAGCGTAAAGCCAAGGGCTTTGCTGTTCTTGTTATTTTTGTTAGTTGTTTTGTAAGACTTGCCATGTATGGGGATACAGCTTGTGTCATTTGATCTGTGTGTGCCAGTGTGCAATCTGTCAGCCCCCCCCCCCCCCCCCCCCCAAATCCCCTCCCCCACACGCAAGGTCTGGTGTCGCAAGGCCTTTCGTGTCAGGTTGTGGGTCCAATACATGAAGCTGAAACCCCCCCCCCCCCCCCAATGAGGTAACTGATCCAAGTCAAGAACATAATAGCAATAAAACAATAAAATATGAGAATACGAGTTATTCAGACCTTGCGTGTGGGGGAGGGGATTTGGGGGGGGGGGGGGGGGGGGGGCTGACAGATTGCACACTGGCACACACAGATCAAATGACACAAGCTGTATCCCCATACATGGCAAGTCTTACAAAACAACTAACAAAAAGGGATGTAGATGATCGTCTTGTTCTATACCTGCGTATTTCTCTGTGGGCTGGCGAATGGGTGCCTGATAGGCGGGGGCAGGGGATCTAACTGTCCTGTCCAGCGCTGAGTAATTCCCCTTGGTTTGTTATACAATTCTGCCAGCGCTAGCCTCACCTATCTGGTTTGTGAGTATGAGAATACGAGGTTTTATAGTTGTGTGACGCGACAGCAGTTTGACATTTTATCACCTTATTGAGTGATTCTGCTGTGAATGGTGCATGACTTTGAGCAACATGCTTTCTACTTGAAAACTGTCAGTCATCGGAACAAACAGCATAACAAAACAAAAAAGACAAAGCTGTTATAGCTCACATATGACCAATCAACATATCTGTGACTTTTGTGACAATAAGGGCTGCCTTCTGCACCAGCAAAATCCATTTTTTCGCAAAATGTAAGCATTTCTCACACATCATTCAAACCCCATGCCCATGACCATTGCGATGAGTCGACTAAATTAGTATGCATATGAGGGTCTTATCATCAGCTACCTTTGTGCCAGAAAGAGTTTACATAAATGTCGATGATAACTACCATTATATCCAAACATTGGCATTTTACAACACATTTGCCAACCTCTTGTGACCCTTGACTTTTCCGAGGGATCATCCAAATATGCATAGATAGGTCTTGCCATCAGGTATCTTTGTACCAAGGTTGGGTTTGACGTTTAAAATAGTATATGAGAATAAACATCTTTTGTCAATATATATTTGCTATTTTTGACCCATTTCCTGATCTCTTGTGACCCTTGACCTCTCCGCGTGGTCAACCATATTACAAATGTAGTATTCATAGAAAGGTCTTACCATCAGGTACCTTTGTACAAAGTGTGTGTTTGAAGTTGTGAATAGTATTTTAAAAATAATATTGCATTTTGTCAAAATATGGCTATTTTGGACCTATTTCCTGATACCCGGTGGCCTTAGTCTCGCAGAAAATGCCAATGTTAAAGTTTACCATGGACGATGGCGGACTGACAAGAGACAGCGGACAGATGACCACTGGCCCAGAACATAGACTCACTCTTGCTTCGCATGTGTGCCAAAATTCTATCCCAGGCATCCTACAGTTGGTCGCGTACTTGAAACACAGCTGGGATAAATTTGGGTTTTTCTCAAGATTTGTTCATCCAAGGAACAGACGGCCTCCCATTTCGTTCGTCCCTCTCAAAAATTGTCCATCATAATATGGAAATTTTCCATTAACAGAAAGCTAGAGCAACCAGCAACATATCTAAAAAACTTTAAAACGGGCGTGATGCTGCCTGTCATGTCGCTATATGGAAACACACGTGATTTTCTGCCTGCTGCTCAGCTACTTTGTTGCTGTGTCACACAGTGCACCATTGTCACGCAGCTATAGGGAAACACAACCATATAATATAAATAGGACTTTTTTTTTGCACATTTCAATACTTGTGCAGCTGCTGTAGGGATCTCTAACTTTCATTTTACATTGGCTCATAATTCTTTTCAGATATATCGGCACCGATGTTATTGGTCCCCATGTGCGCACATCCACTGGTACTGTTCATAGTGCTGGTGGCTGCACTGACAGTGACAGGAACGATGTTAAGACCAAAATAATGTGTCACAGTGTGCTGTGTATGCGTGTGGGAAGGTTAATGCACTTTTGTCAGTATGCAAGCAGTATGCTGTTTGTGCCATGGCCTGCGATTCTGTACCCTGTTGCTGGAGCAATGGGGACCGGGATCTCAGGCCCTAACACATCTCAGTACCTAGAACAGCATTCACTTCTGTGTGTTATGTGCATGTGTGCACGCTTGTGTGGGTAAGTGCGGCTATTGACATATGTCACATGTTGAGCACCACTGTGATACCCTAACCCGTGTAATATTTACTTTTCCTAGTCCATTTCGTTATTTAAAATATGAAAAAAGTAAGTTAGTGAGCCTTCTGAAGATCAATAGATGTATTAGCACTAGCAGGAAAATCATAGGCTTCACTTTGTCATCATGTGCATGCTCCTGTGACCCTTACATGACACAAAGTTCACAATATCTTTTTGCTCCTTGTGCAGTGTATGTGCTATTTTCTTTCAGTGAATGGCTGAAGATGGTTGAGGATTCATTCCAATGCACCTTTTAAAAAAAATCCTCAGTGCTGGAAGACTTTGATCCTTATATTTTGTGATCATTGGCATCTATACTTTGTCAGGGCCATAAAAGTCAAATTCTCATGATTTTTGTGAAACTTATTTATTGTGCAAATAGCTATACGAGGCATGTAACATACTATGCTTAGATAAGACCACTAGTTATCAATAATGCCCTTTAGTGTACATAATTGCAAAGGCACTCTAAATCTGATGCAGCTTCCCAGAATTCCACAGCGCCTCTGAGTTAGCAGTCCATAGGCTATAATTCCTGCAATATATGTGAAAGAAAAATATAGGATAATAAAGTCTGACATCTGTTTGTGTGTCAGTGTAAGACAAATACATATAACTGTAAGACAAATACATGTACATAAGGAAAGGACGTTGTGCAAAATACACAACAGATGTTAGAAAGTGCAGAAATGGTACATACATGTAGTTTGCTATTGTGCTGTAATGTCATATTACGTATTTGAACTAAAATATGTTTTATCATACAGTAGGATTCAATTAAATTTAAAATTTGTAGTTAATGCATTGACGTGCTATACAATACAATACGACTAATAATCCCTGATGGGGACATTATGTGTACGTTAAACCATGAGTATTGATGATTTACAAGTTGAAACATGCTGTTCACACACAAGCTCTGACTCCAAGGTCCTGTAAGTACTGTGTGTACCAAGAAAGGCAAAGCCTTTATGGCTGACATGTTTCCATCTACATGTGCGACCTTTGTGACAATCGGCGAAGGGATGGCTTATGCACCACCAAAATCCATGTTTTCTCACAATGTAATAAGTTTTCACACATCTGTCAGTGTCAAACCTCGTGACCCGTTACCTTTGTGATGAGTTGACTAAATTAGTATACATAGGAAGGTCTTATCATCATCAGCTACCTCTATGCCACCTTTGATTGAGAAAGTTTGCAATACTGTTGATAACTATGACTTGCCATGACTTGCCAGAGTCCGTCGTGCCAGATGCGATCAAATGCTTTCCTGAAATCAATGAAGTTGTGGTAGAGTTCGCGCTGATGCTGCAGATGTTTCTCGATCAGGACGCGGCAGTTGAAAATCTGCTCTACAGTGCTTCTTCCAACTCTGAAGCCAGCCTGTTCTTCTGCCAGCAGTTCCTCGGCGAAAGTTTTGAGGCGGTTGAAAATGATTCTAAGCATTACTTTGCTAGGGTGACTTATCAGACTGATAGTTCTGTAGTTCTGGCACTGTTTCAGGTTTCCTTTCTTGGGGAGCGGGATCACTAGAGACTGTGTCCATTCTACTGGCCATTTCTTTTGCTCCCAGATCTTTTGACAGAGTGTAGTGAGTACCTTCGTTGTTACTTCTCCTCCATGTTTCAACAGTTCAGCAGGTACGTTGTCTACACCTGGAGACTTACCTCCCTTCAGGCCGCGTACAGCTGTTTCCACCTCTTCAGCTAACACTGGCAGGTCTTCGGCCTTCCTGGCCCCAGCCTGGTTGTTTTGGAGGATGCTGGTGTCTGGCTCAGCCCTGTAGTTATACAAGTCTCGGCAGTACTCAGTCCATCTGTTTAGTACAGCAGTGTTTTCCGTAAGGAGTTGGCCGCTGCTGTCTTCGATGACTGTGGCTGTTCGCTGTTGAGTCTTGGTGAGGGTCCTTAGCGTTTCATAAGCCTTCTTGCTGTTGCCGTTTGCCATGCCCTCTTCCACGCTACGACACTGGTCTTCAATCCAATCTTCTTTGGCTTCTTTCATCCTCTTCCTGATCTTCTTGTTGTGGCAAGTCATGAGATCGTTCAACATAGAGGAGGGGCTGATCCAAATGATAGAAGCGCTTTACAAGAACGCCTGCAGCGCGGTTCTACTTAACAATCAGTCAGGCGAGTTCTTCAGGACGACGATCGGTGTCCGTCAAGGATGCCTGCTCTCTCCTGTCCTTTTCAACATATTCCTGGAGAAGATCATGCAGGAAACCCTCCACGACCACCATACTTCAATCTCTATTGGTGGCAGATCCCTGTGCAATCTTCGATTCGCAGACGACATTGACCTCATGGCAGGCAGCAATAGTGAGCTGCAAAACCTGACAGACAAACTTTCAAGTAGCGCAGGGTCTTATGGCATGGAGATCAGTACGGATAAAAGCAAAGTGATGATCAACACCACAAGCGACAGCAGCAGCAACATTCACATGAACGGCCAGAAGCTAGAAGAGGTCAATAGCTTCAAGTACTTGGGAGCCACCCTGTCCAAAGACGGTAGTTGCATAGCAGAGATCCGTATCAGGATAGGTACAGCAACATCCGCAATGGCCAGGCTGGACAGGATATGGCGAAGTAACTCCATCAGCTTCACCATCAAGTACAGGCTTTACAAGTCCCTCGTAGTGTCTATTCTACTCTACGGCTGTGAGACTTGGACGCTGCTTGCAGACTCAGAAAAGAAAATCCAGGCCTTTGAGAACAAGTGCCTGAGGAAGTTGCTCCACATCTCGTACCGCGAGCACAAGACCAACGAATATGTACGGAGCATCGTCACTTCCCTGGTGGGCCCACATGAACCCCTTCTGGCAACCGTGAAACGGCGCAAGCTTGCTTGGTTTGGCCACGTGACCCGACACAACACCTTGTCCAAGACTATCCTCCAAGGCACTCTCGAAGGAAGTCGTCGGCGAGGTCGTCAGAGAAAGAGTTGGGTCGCAAACATAAAAGAATGGACCGAACTCGAGATGCCAGACTTGCTTGCCACCGCCCAAAATAGAACTCAGTGGAGAGCACTGTCTGTTGCTGCTGCCTTTCAGTCCCCCCAACGCCCAGTTCGGGCAAGGGACTGATGATGATGATGATGATGATGATAACTATAATTCTATCACTAATTGGCATTTTACACACCTCTTGTGACCCGACCTCTTGTGACCCTTTACTTTTGCAAGGGATCAACAAAATAAGTATGCATAGAAAGGTCTTCACATCAGGTGTCTTTGTACCACGTTTGGGTTTGAAGTTGTCAATAGCATTTGTGGAAAAATAAATTATGTCAAAATACATATTCACCTATTCCCTGATCCCCTTGACCTTTGTGAGAGGTCACTCACATAATAATAATAATAATTACGGTATTTATAATGCGCTTATCTTATAATAATTATAACTCTAAGCGCGCACTCACAACTCGCACACGCATACGCACGCTTTAGACAATGACTCACGTAACACAAATAGTGAAGATACATTAGGACGGTCAGCTTGGGCTGGGGAGTGTGGTGATATAGTGCTAGAACTGTTGAAAGAGATGAGTTTTGAGGGCAGACTGGAAGGAGGAGAGCGAGTGTTTCTGACGGAGAGAGAGTGGGAGAGTGTTCCAGGTGGTTGGACCGTATACTGAGAAAGAGCGGGGGCCGAAAGTGCTGAGTTTGGTGCGGGGGATGAGGAGGCGGAGAGGGTCAGAGGCGGAGCGGAGGGAGCGGGGAGGAGTGTAGGGGTGAAGTAAGTTGGAGAGATACGCAGGAGCGTAGTTGTTCAGGGATTTGTAGCAGAGAGACAGAATCTTGTATTGGATGCGTTGGGGGATGGGGAGCCAGTGAAGGAGCTTGAGCAGGGGAGTGACGTGGTCGGATTTTTTCTTTCTGAGGACGAGGCGGGCAGCATTGTTCTGGACGCGCTGGAGAGTGAGAGTGGTGGAGTGAGGAAGGCCAGAAAGGAGAGAGTTGTCGATGCGAGATAAGATGAGAGAGACAGCGCGTTTGGTGGCAGCTTCGGTAGTGAGGTATTTTCTGATCTGACTGATGCGGCGGAGGTGGAAATAACATGCCTGGGCCGTGGCGGAGACGAAGCTGGTCATGGAAAGAGAGGAATCGAGGATAACGCCAAGGTTCTTGACCGAGTCAGAGAGGGAGATGGGGGTGCTGTCGAGTTGAAGGTGGAGAGAGGGAGACAGCTGGGAAAGTTTCTGGCGAGTTCCTACCAGCATGGCTTCCGTTTTGTCGTCGTTCAGTTTGAGCTTGTTTTCTGTCATCCAGTTTTTCACGTCCTCATAGCAGTCAGCCGTGCGAGTCAGTAGTGTCTGAGTGTTGTCGAGTTTGTCTTTGTCTAGTAGTTGTGAGTCGTCAGCGTAGAGGTGGTGGTGTATGTGGTGAGACTGGATGATGTTGGACAGTGGGGAGATGTAGAGTGTAAAAAGGACCGGGCCCAGGACGGACCCCTGAGGAACGCCGCAGGAGAGCCTGACTGGGTTGGAGGAGACGCCGTCGATGGTGACGGACTGCTGTCTGTCGGAGAGGTAGGAGAGAAACCAGGAGTGAGCAGAGTCAGTGATGCCAAAGGAGTGGTGGAGGCGGTGGAGGAGGATAGAGTGGTCTATGGTGTCGAAGGCGGCAGAGAGATCGAGTAGCGTAAGAAGGGAGATGTTGCCCGAGTCAGTGGAGAGAAGCAGGTCGTTTAGGATATGTAGAAGGGCAGTTTCAGTGCTGTGATGTTTGCGATAGGCAGACTGGAAGGGACTGAGGAGGTTGTTGTCGGCGAGGTGGAGGTTGAGTTGGTTGAGGACGACCTTCTCAAGAAGCTTGGACAGGAAAGAGAGATTGGAGACTGGGCGGTAGTTCTTGAGTTCGTTTGGGTCGAGGTTGTGTTTTTTGAGGAGAGGACGGACGATGGCGGACTTGAAGATATCGGGGACGGAGCCATTTTCTAGAGATGTGTTGATGATGTCCGTAATGAAGGGCAAAAGTTTTGGGAGGCCGTCCTGGTAGAGGGAAGCTGGGAGGGGGTCTAGTTCGCAGGTTTTGAAAGGCATGGACTTTATGGTCTTGAGGACTTCATCCTGAGAGACGGGGCGGAAGGACGAGAGGGGAGTGCCGGAAAAGGGGGTGTCAGGGAGGCAAGGCGAAGAAGGCAGAGTGTCGAGTGTGTTGCGCAGAGTTTGGATTTTGTCGGAGAAATAGGAGGAAAAGGCGGACGGAAGTTCTTCTTTGCTGTGTGTGTTGGGAAGAGGAGAGTCTTTAGAAGTGCCTAGGAGTGTGTTCATGGTAGCGTAGAGGGTTTTGGAAGAAGTGGATTCCAGGATTTTGTTTTGAAGGTGTTTGCGTTTGGAGTCGGAGATCATTCTGCAGACTTTGGATCTGGTGGTTTGGAAGATCTCTCTGTGAACGGTGAGGTCGGATGAGCGCCAGTGGCGTTCCGCTTGTCGACGCTCGCGCTTGGCCTCGGCTATGTCGTCAGTGAGCCAGGGGGAGGGGAGTCGGTTGGGTATGGAGCAGGTGGTGACAGGGGCATGGGTGTCTAGAAGTTTTCGAAGGGAGGAATCGAAATGGGATGCAAGATCGGGAGAGGAGGCGGGGTCCAAGAGAAGGTCGACAGCTTCGTCTAAAAAGTTCTCTCGGTTGACAGATTTTAGTTTGCGACGAGAGACAAAGAGCTTGGGCTTTTTCGGGGGAGGTAGGTTGAGGGCGACGAGAATAGCGAGGTGGTCGGAGGGAAGCACAGAGGAGGTGTCAAAGTCGAGGAAGAGTTGATCGGAGGTGCGGGTGATGATCCAGTCGAGGGTGTGGCCGAGTCGGTGGGTGGGTTTAGTGATGTGCTGTGTAAGATTGTGGTTAGAAAGTGACGTGCAAAGGCGTTTTGTGTCGGGGTGGTCGGGTTTGTCGAAGTGGAAGTTAAAATCACCAAGAAGGATGTGTTTTCCGGGTCGTGTGCTGTAGTGGTCGAAGAGGATTAGTATGTTTAGAAAGATCTTGCCACAAAGTATCCTTGGACCAAACTCGAAGACTGTGGCTTGAATAGTCTCTGAAAAATGCCAACGTTAACATTTAGCTCGGACACTGGAGGACCACCGGCCCAGAACATACTCACTTTCACTTCACACGTGAGCCAAAAAGCATGCTGAGGCTTGCAAAACCCAGTAGCAGCCATGGTTTAATGTATTTATCCCAATGTTTATTGATCCCTGTTTTATGTTATGCTGGTTTGCTCATTTGACTTAATTGATAGAGCCTATACAGTGTTTTGCTTACTTTGTTTTCTCTTATAATAACCTTGAATGGGCCTCCATAACAATTAACATGCAGTGCTCAGCCCTGACAATGGCGAGTAATTCACTAGCCATGGCGAGTGATTTGTTTTTTGGTTAGTAAAAAAAATCCACTTGCCAAATGCGAGTGCGCTCGTGCATTTTGCAATCTGTACTTTTTCCGACCTAAATCCGAAACATTTTCAGTTTGTTAATATAACTCGAAAGGCACTAGCCAAAGGCTGGTGGGCAAAATTTTAGACTTTCACTTTTGTTTCAGGGCTGGTGCTGCAGCTGTGTCATCAACATTACCATTTGCTGTTATGCAAACCCTTATCATTCGGAATACACCAGTGTGTAAAATAAGTTAGCCTAAAATAGTTATTAAGGGTGGTGCCAGAATAGAGGTGCCAAGCTATTCTGGCACCACCCTTTTCATTGGTCTATATCCTTATCTGTAAGTACTGTTATACAGCTTGCATATGGCAGTGTATAAATTTGAAGCTTATAGCCTCAGTATGATATGGATTAAAAATGCTTTACTGCATTCAGCTTCAGTGCGGTGCATGAATTTACATCGAGTGTGTCCCTGGCTTGTGTGCAGTGTTCGGCAGGCCTTCATGGAATGTAAGGCATGGTTGCAGTGCATGATAAAGAACTGCTGATGTCATTTTATACATAGACAACACAAAATGTATTATGGTTATAAAAGATGCTGAAAATACATGTCACGATGACAGAATACCTGGCAGTGGGACAAAGACATAATAAATGATATAGGATATACCATGTTTTTTTTCCCCAGGCTTTATTTGAGAGATCAATTTCTTTTGAAAATTGAAAAATGTTGTCATGTTTACATACTTTCTTCCTCCTAAGCATGTTCATTTTTTTGTGCTTCAAAAACTGCTTCCCTCTAGCTGATAATAATTAATTTATTGAACAATCTTGCTACGGTGGTTTTTGTAATATCTTCTTGGCATTATTGCTGTGAAAATATGTGTAGTAAACTTTCGTGACAATGTAAATGGTTATGTACACAATGCTGTTTGTGCAGTGCAATACCAGAAATTAAAGTGTTATCAACACACAGGATGTGGCATCTTCTTCTTCTTCTTCTCGAACGCCGTCACACTTGGAGTTTGGCTCTCAAAATGAAATCTGTGGTCTTCTGCAGTGCCTCCACAGGCCCATACAGTTTCTCTTGTAGAGTGGCGGGCTTCGGCCATATCTCCTCCCTCAGCGGCTGGTGGTTCCCACAGTCCTGGAGGATGTGCTCTGTGGTCTGCTCTGCTTCTCCACAAGGGCACAGGGGAGATGGCACGAGGTGGAAGCGTCTGTGCAGGTGGAAATTGAGTCGGTTGTGCCCGGTCCTCAGACGAAAGATGGTCACCTGCTCTTGTCTGGACAGCTGATGGTAACTGTCTATGGGCCGTTGTGGTGGTCTGTACACAGACTTAATGATGGTCTTCATCTCTGTGAAGCTGACTCCATTTTCATCTTGTTCTTTCTCTGCGCCCGCTTTTGCCATTCTGTCAGCTTCTTCATTGCCGTAGATGCCACAGTGTGAAGGGATCCACTGCAGCACCAGTCTGGTGCACTTAATGTTTTGCAGTGCCTCTTGTAGACGTGGCAGTTTGCTTGCTGTTGCTGCCTCAAGGACAGACATGGCATCAGTAAGGAAGACAATCTGGGCATCAGGGTCTGCAGTGCCACTAAGGGTGTTAGCTGCGTGGACCAGGGCTTCCACCTCAGCTCTGTAATTTGTGCAGTGAAGGCCTGTTGGTACTGCCTCTGCCTGCCATTTTCCGTTTGGGTACTGAATGTACACCCCAGCCCCTCCATCCTGAACTGCATCTGTGGCTGATCCATCAGTGTATGCCCGTATCCATGCTTCCTGGGGATACTTTTCTTCGAGCATGGCCAGTGTCAGGGCTTTCTTGCTCACAGTGCTGTGCTCATCTCTGGTGGTGATGTAAGGTACCGTGGAAGAGATGGTGATGTTTTCTGGCTTACTTTCCCAAGGTGGAAGGTCGCTAGCAGGATTCAGAGCCTCTACCTGCGCAGGCAGCTTTGCGTGGTGTTTTCTCTGCAGTGCTCTCGTCTCCTTCACAAAGCTTGATCTTTTCAGTCTCCCTGAGGTTGGTTGTTTCATCCTAGCGTTCATAGGGTGGTCTTTGGAAGACTTGATCTTTGTGGACTGTATCAAGGCTTTGCAATCTCTTCTCATGCGCAGGGGTGGGATGCCTGTTGTCTCTTCCATCTTTTCAATTGGTGTGGATCTCATTGCGCCGGTGATGATACGCAGTGCCTGGTTCTGAACTCTGTCAATGGTCTGCTGGTGTGACTGGGCTGCCGTCAACCATGCATTAGATCCGTACTCAAGGTGTGGTCTCACTGTGCCTTGATATACATTTTTGAGGATCTTTTCATTGGCTCCCCATTGTGTTCCAGCCAGTTTTCTCATGATGTGCAGCTTTCTTCTAGCTTTCGCTTCTGCATTCCAAATGTGTGGCTTCCACGTCAGCCTCTTGTCAAGGGTGACTCCCAGGTATGTCTGTTGGTCTTCATACTGCAGCGGGGTGTTGCCCAGTGTTAGGTTGCCAGCCTTTGCCTTGTTGGAGAGAGAGAAGAGTGTGGCTGATGATTTTTCTGTGTTGATGGTCACACACCAGTTGTTGGTCCAGTCTGTCAGCCTGTCCAGGGCTAGCTGCATCCTATATGTAGCAGTTGTTGCATACTCTTCTGTGCACCAGAGCACCAGGTCGTCTGCGTACAGGGCTGCGTGTACTCCTTTTGGTAGCTCTGGCACAAGGTCGTTGATGAAAAGTATGAACAGGGTCGGTGACAGAACTCCCCCCTGTGGCACCCCCTGACGCAACAGCACTTTTTGGCCACAGTACCCATCCACTGTCACACGGGCTCTGCGATTGTGCAGGTATGACTTGGTCCACCGGTACATATTCCCTTGGATGCCACTGCGAAGGAGTTTCACAAGGAGACCATCCTTCCACACCTTGTCGAAAGCCTTCTGTAGGTCAATGAAGGCAGCTAATGTCACCTTCTGATCTTGAAAGGCATCTTCTATGACCTGTGCAAGGTGTGTTGTTTGGTCTTCTGTACTCTTGTAGCTTCTGAAGCCGGCTTGCTCTGGCACAATAATGCTCTCGGAGTCCAGGTACCACTGCAGGCGCTTGTTGATGATGCGCTCCATGGTCTTGCACACACAACTTGTCAGGCTGATGGGGCGATAACTCAGGGCTTTGGATTTATTCTTCCCTTTCTTCAAAATTGGGATCATCCTGGCTTCCTTCCAGCACTGGGACCCCACCCGGGTCTGCCCTGGGGGACTTGGGTGGAGTTAGGTATTTTTTAGTTCCCAGGGTCACCCTGGTCAGCCCCACAGGGTGGGTTTTTCTCTCTATTCTGGGGCATGTGTTTCTGTCTACCCTTTGTCCATTCACCTGTATTTGCCTTTTTAAAACTCTCCCTACTGTCTGCACTGCCTGTAGCTCTTGATATTGGATGTGTGTTGCTAAATGGTCTTAGCTTTATTTAGGCCCTATGTGTTAGGTTTATTTAATGTATTTGACCGGCTGGCAACATACATTCAATGTTCTGTTTATTTTTATTTTTTTTCACAAGCAGTGCAGGCACGTCCTGAGAAAGCCTTGTTGCTGTCGGGACGTTAAGCAATGTACAATCAATCAATCAATCAATCCAGCACTGGGGTACCTGTCCTCCTCTCCAGCTGTGGTTAAAGATGTCCAGTAGCTTCATTAAGGCAGTGTTGCCAAGGTGTTGTAACATCTCGTTTGAGATGCTGTCTGGACCTGGAGATTTTTTCTTCTTCAGCTGTTTGACGGCCATCTTCAGTTCTGGAAGGGTGATGTCCTTCTTCATTGCATCATGGATGTTCGCATCTCTTGTTCTCTCTATTTCTTCCTGTCTGATTTCTTTCGTAAGCATTCGTGGGGACAGTGATGTCACTTTTCTTTTCGCATAGATCTGTGCCAAAACATGTTTTGCAGCTCTTTCCCTACCAGTTCAGTGCTTTCCTTTCTTCTTCCAAGGTGATCTTCTGTTCCCTGGTGTGCCCTCATCATCGTTCATCAACGCCTTGGGTCAGTCTCCACACAACTTCGTGGTGTCCCTGTCCATGTTTAGTCTTGCAGTCTTCTCTCTCCAACTTCTTCTTGTGCACTCCAACTTCATCTTCAGATACTGGGCCTTACTGTGTTGTAGCTTGATGTTGTTTTCTTGGCTGGGGTTGGTTTCAGCGTCTTCTCTGGCCCTAGTGAGGTTGTCATGTGCTTTCTGAAGATCTGCGGTCCAGTATGGGGTGTAGTTTTTCCGGACCCCTCGAGGTATGGATTCCTTGGCTGCCTTACTGATAATGTCATTAAACTCTCTGACCACATTGTTGATGTTCCTTCCAGAAACAGTGAGGTCTTGCATTAGCTCATTTGTTCGGATACTGAACAAGCGCCAGTCTGCCTTTCGGTAGTTCCATCTTGGCCGGTGTGGCGAGCTAGCTGCTGTGCATCCTTTTAGGGTTAGGAGGATAGGGCGGTGGTCACTTCCTCCTAGCTGTGGTCCTACTGTTCTGCTGAGGCGCTTATGAACATCTTCAGTGCAAAGCGCCAGGTCCGGTGTAGTGGTGGTGTGCCAGCGGCGAGAGTAGAAGGTAGGTTGGTCCTCAGGGTCATTGGCAAGTATCAGGTGGTTTTCATCTTGCCACTCCTCAATGTCTTCTCCTCTCTTGTCCAGTGTGTCATATCCCCAACTCTGGGACTGGCTGTTGAAGTCACCAGTGATGAGGAATCCACTGTACGGGACCTGGATAGTGTCGAGGGACAGCAACTTATCATTAGGGCAGTAGTAGTTGACAAGGTCAAGGGTGCTGTCACTGGTGGTTACCTTGACCTGGATGTATTCTGCCTCTTCCATGAATCTCCTGGTTTCGCTGGCATTCAGGTTGTTTCTAACTAGGGTCATAACCCCCCCTTTCTTCCTCCCTTGGCGATCACTTCGGAAGACCTGATATCCTCTGATCTTAAATGGTTTCCCTTCTTGCAGGTGCGTCTCTTGTATACAGCAGATGTTTATGCTGTTTTCATGCAGAAAGTGCTCTAGTTCTGTTTTCTTGTTGGTAACCCCTTCGGCATTCCAGTGCATGATGTTCACATTGGCTTTTTCTTTGTCTCTGGTCTTGTTTTTTCGTTGGCCAGTCGCTCTACTTCCCAGTCCCCTGGCTCCTCGAGACAGTCGGGAAGGTCCTCCAGTCGCTGGGGGTGGGCTCCGAAGAGGCGCAGAGCCCGGTACTGCACCTGCCTGGTGAGACTCCACAGGGCGAGCACCATTCCTGTTGAATCCATCTCCAAGTGTCATGTGGCTGTATATGCATGGTACTGTGGTTTATTAGAGTGCGCTGTGCAGCCCAGTACCTCCGTCTTCAGCACTCGGGGTTTCTGTCGGGGTTACCTCACCCTTAGCTCCTGGTCAAAAGGCCTATCCTGGGAGCACAGGATGGTTTAGTTTTGGAGTATCCTTCTCCTAGATGGATTGCCGACCAAGGCTTATGGGTCCCATCTACTCAGGTTTTTCCTCGGAGTTTTCCTTCTCGAAAAGGAGATCTGCCAACCAAGGCTATCGAGCATCCCTGCCCGGATTTGTATAGGGTTTTCTCCCCTAGCCTTAGCCTCTCCCAAGGCACCCACAAGGCAGTGGGGCTATTTACCCATAGCTGGGGATCTGGTTCATGGGCATCAGGGCTTGTCCACACATCGATGGGCCTGCATGCCGCATGTCTGGGGGCCAGATCTCCTCCGAGTCCTCTGTAGTTCAGCCCGAGTCCGTAAGGTGCTCGGTTACCATGAGTCACCACGAGGAGGCACTACATGAGGCTTGTTGTTGGAGAGGCTGTGTACTGGCAGGGAGAGACTGACATGTTCTGCTCCCCTTTTCGCAAAACTGCTAGCCAGCGGTGGGAGCTGAAAGCGACAGCGACAAGCACAGACGCTACACTACCACACTAGACGCATCACAACAACCATTTGACCCACGGATGTGGCATCTTATTTAGAATTTGATATGTCATATGTTTGTACCTTTAAATATGGAATTAATTTTGGATTTGGAATGTCAAAACTTCTTGATGGTAAATCTAAGCTGGCGCCATATAATACCTGGAGAAATAACTACTATTTTCAGTGGTCCTAACACTAACAGCACTTTCACTTTTTCACTGTACATTACAGTACATGTACACATGTCTGTAAGATACTTATACTCCTCAGTCTTCATGTCTTTCTGCATACATTTCTTCAACTTTTTTTCAATGTGTGTGTGTGTGTTTGAAATAGGGGAGAGAGAGGGAGCAATAATACCTGCGGCTCAGAACTTTAGCCCACACTGACTGATGGTGACTCAAGCAACAGCAGCACCCCTCAAGCACATGCCAAACAACACAATTTCCATGACACCTGTAAATTAATAGTATGTTAAAGTTTCCAATGGTCCACAGCTTGCAACAGTACATACATGTATAGCGAGCAAATCCCTGTTGACTGAGCAAAATTACATTACAATACATGCACCATCAATTAGTGAATTAAAGCATTTCTTCCTTTCAACATTGCATGTACAGTGAAGTCATGGGACATGTTCTTTTTATATAAAAAAATTAATCAGTGTAATCCGTCCTCAATACATACATACATAACTATCGTGAGCAAAATTTGTTATGTCTAAAAAATTACTATTGCCCACAGATATGGTAGGCTGCACACATAAAACAATCACAACTTTTTTTTTCCAGATTTTGCAAATCAATGCTTATTCAGACAAATAATCTGGGTGATGAGAAGAACAAATCTCATCTAAATATAATCAAGCCAGTTTTGTTGGTAAATATATGATGCTGAGGCTGTTTGCTCATCAACCTGGGTTGTACTTGTACCCAAACCTGAGATGGAGTATTTACACTTGACACAACCTGGGTTGGAGCAGGGTACAGTTCAACCCTTTTCCGAAGCTGGGTTGGATCTAAACAGCATTCCATTCCGCGTCATCACATTTTATGTTGCCACACACAAATCGGGGACATCACGTCACTGCCAGGAATTTCAGTGCTGTTGTCACAACACATTGACATTTCATAGCCTTGAAGTCGATTGTGCATTGAAAAGTGAATATGAATTATTTCTATGGCTTCTCATCCATGTCTGGGCTAAAGGTGCTCATTATAAGTGAAAGTGATGGACGATTTGCCTCCAGCAGTCTTAAAAAGATTAGACCGTGGCCGCACTGGCAGAGAGCATACACTTCTGATAATAACAAGTGGCCGTTGCCGTTGACTGACAATGTACGAGCGCTGTTCATCAACGTTGTCGTACAGGTCATGATCTATAAGAAACACTCTTTTTTTTCCGCAAAATCAGTTGCTGTACGATTATTTTGAATCTTGTGATACAGCCCGACGTAGCTGTGCCATGCTACCGAATGCCGTCTGATCTAGAGACTGGCCCGTCTACCTCCCTATCTATCGGTCTATCGGTAAGGCGACGCTTCTCCGACACATGCCAGTATGTGCTTTGCAGAAGCTTCACGTTGTGAAGTTCGTCGTTCTGTTGTCCAACACGCATTACTTGCTGACCAGCCGGAATTTCAGGTTCAAATAGATAGGTGTACTATTTGCTGCCACAGCTGAGACCGGTGGGTTGGTTGGTTAGTTCGGGTTTAACGTCCACAGCACTGAGGTGATCACGGACGGCCCTGACGGGTGGGTTATGGGGGACAGGGAAATCTGTTGCCTATGGAGTATGACCTGAACACTGATCAACTCAGGCGCACTCCAACTGTGCCACTTTGATTTACCAGGACCTTTCAACGGACATGCTGTTGAACAAATCCGTTTTTTCCCCCTGGATTGTGAGTCCAGCTACCGGGGCCGGGATGGGATTCGAACCCACGACCCGGCGATTCCCTTCGCTCTCCTGCTACGACGTTTAACCGCCTGAGCTATTTCGGACTCATGCTGAGACCGGAAGAAACGTCAGAAATTTATAGTACGAGTTGTGGGTCACGGACCGCAGTGCCGTTTCCGTACTGTCCAGTCTCTTAGCCTTAGTCAGTCCCAGTCATCCCCTAATTTTTCAATTCCCTAAAAAACACTACCGCCCACCAGCTGCACATTTGCCAAGCACAAAATACCCAAAAAACCAGCACATCACCCGTCTCATTTCTTGGCTATGAGACTGGTTCCTTACCAACCCCACACCCAAGCACAGCTGAAATCAGCGTGCCCCTCAAATCACTACGTCAATGGCAACACAACATAGGCCCACAATTGTCCACTGGATAAGCTCAGGATAGTATGAATCAAAGCACCAAACATGTCTCCTCTCAGCTAACCAGAAATTTCCAGCAAATTCCAACATTCAGCCCTACTACAAATTTTCAAACAAGACAAAAATTATTTTTAAAAACACCGGTCCTTGCACTGCCTCAACTGGCCAAATTTGACTGTATAATGTGACCTGAAAGAGGAACTCTCCCACCTGAACACCATTCAATCTGCCATCAGTGCAACCCTTAGACACTAGCTAAGTCATGCCCAAAGTGACACCATTGAATGTTACTGCATCTTTATGTTATGGCTCATTATGTGAAGCGCGTTGTTGTTGGTGTTCACTGTGCCGTTGATGTCTTGGATCATGCATATCTGATGCCATGAAAAACAGACTAGATATGGTCAGAATGCCTCCAAAATTGGTATGTACATCAAGTAACATATCTGATTTTCAGAAATGTTGCATTTGAGACATGGACACATAAAAGTTTCTTTTTCCAAATTGCCTACCCGGCACCGGCCTCCACGTGGCGTAGGTGGGTAGTCCGCTCAGTCCCTGACTGAGTGGGCTAGCGGACGGGTGCCATCTTTGTCCAGGATTAGGACTTGATGTCAGCAGATATGTTGTTCAGCCTTTTCACTGGTCCGGTTTTTAAGGAGCTGTGCTAACCTAGGTCGTACCATGTTGGATTGGTCCTTAAAAATACTCGTGACTTTTTGGTCCTTTGGATCCCAAGTGTTTGCCGTGCTTGGAGACCCGTGTCGGGGGAGAAGAGGATCCTGGTGGCTGAGGTTCCCTTTGGGCTGCGGCTCACTGGTGCCAACACTCCACTTCGGCCTTGACTTCTACCTAAACGGGAGGCTAGTCGTACCGGCCTAGTCAATCGGCTCTTGTCACGTTGAGCCCTATCCCACTGTTGACATGCGGGTTGCTATACGGAGCACCATGCTATAGCTTCTGCTGCTGATTAGGTGCTTTACGCCAGTATTCCCCTGCATTCAACGGTGTGATAGAAGGCGGTGGCTCAAACGGTTCAATCGGGCTTACCCCCTTGAGTATATCTTTCGGGCAGTCTCCATTGTGCGTCGGCTGGAGACCCGCCGACAGTTGCACTTTCCCTTGTTGGGCTCGGTGGCGGGCGGGGACCCCCGGGGGATGAATATCTCTACTAATATAATATGGATAAAACCAAAAAACCAAAACTAGCACAGAAACGGCGCATAGACACCGACATTGCACATGACAGTGATTCAGACTGTGAGGAAGCGACGCCTCAGGCGTCGGCCGTATGGCCTCGCTTCCTCATTGTCCATAGCAAGGTGAAGGAGAAACCAGTTACCAAGCTGCATCCTTTTCTGGTGGGGGAGACCCTCAGGAGCCGTGTTGGCAGGCCTGACGCCCAGCGCCTCAGGTCTGGTGACTTGCTGGTGGAGTGCCGTACTCGGGCACACTCCAGCGGGCTACTGGGGCTCTCTTCCATCGGAGACACTCCTGTGGAAGTCACACCCCACAAAACTATGAATTCGTCAAGAGGCGTAATCAAAGATCAAGCTTTGGCAGAACTGTCAGAAGATGAACTTGTAAGGAACCTTAAGTCTCAGGGGGTGACTTGCGTCAGGTGCTTCGCTTCCAAGCGAGGTGGTGGGGAGATCTGTCTCCCTACCATCATCCTGACGTTTGGCACCCCCACCCCTCCTACTACCATCTGGGGAGGTTACTACTCCCTGAGAGTGAAAAAGTACGTCCCTCTTCCCCTCCGGTGCTTTAAGTGCCAAAAGTATGGCCATGGGCAGAAGACATGCCGTCAGGCAGAGGCTTCATGCGCCCGTTGCACTAGGCCCGGACACTCTGCTGAGTCCTGCACAGCCACCCCCCTGTGTGTGAATTGCCAGGGGGCGCATATGGCTTCGGATAAGAAATGCCCTCGTTGGATATCCGAGTGCAAGATTCAGCAGGTGCGTGTGGAGAAGGGGCTGTCCTTTCTGGATGCCAAAAAACTGGTTGAAGGCCCTGGTGCAGCTGCGGCTGCCCCAACTTCAGTGTATACTTTTAGTGCAGCGGTGGCAGGCAAGCGCCCCACCAAAGACTTTTCATGTCAGACCCCAACTTCTTGGTTGGGGGCGGAGCCTCGGCTCATCTCGCCCCTGGAGAGTAACCCTCCTCCGGTGGTGACAAGGAGCCAGGGAACGCAGAAGGCGGACACTGCCGGTCCGGTTGTGCCGCCTTCTGTTGCCCCTAAGCCTCAGCCCCCACCCAAACCTGTTAGTCAGTCAACTCCAAAGGCTTCTGGCTCTGGTCAGCCTTCTAAGGCCGCTAACTCTAGCGGCAGGAACGCTGCCCAGGACCAGAAGTCTAAGAAATCTATGGGACCGCTGTGCGCACGGGCCCAGAAGGGGAACACAGATGTGCCCCTTCAAAACAAATATGCTGCACTGGAGGAGCGGATGGAGGGAGTGGAAGTTGTTGTTGCTGATGCTGCGGCAGCTCCACCCCCTTCCTCTCCGAAGAACCAGAGGAGGCCCGGGAGCCGGCCCCCCTCTGTTTCTTCAACTCCTTCCAAGGTAAAGGAAAAAGGGGGGAAAAACTCCTTACCCCCAGATAAGACTTAATCATGGACTCTTTGCTTCAGTGGAATTGTCGTGGTTTTTGAGCTAACTTTGAGGAATTACGTCTTTTAGTCAAGTTCTATAACCCCTCAGTCATATCTCTTCAGGAGACTTACCTGAAGACTTCTGACCCTGTGTCTTTTAATGGTTTTAATGTTATACATAAAGGCTCTGATTCGGAGAGGCGCTCGGGTGGAGCGGCTCTTCTCATTAGTAGCCAAATTTTATGTAGCCCCGTTAGCATCGACACCTGTCTTCAGGCTGTCGCTGCTCGGGTTACCTTAAAAAAGACCATAACCATATGCAGTATTTACCTGCCACCATCACTGCGGGTCTGTAGCAATGATATTTTTCACTTAGTAGATCAACTGCCCCCTCCCTTTATTCTCATGGGGGATTTTAACGGTCATGCTCACCTTTGGGGTAGTGACCACTATGATGGCAGAGGTCAGATGTTAGAAGATGTTTTTTCTCAACTTAACCTATGTGTCTTTAACGATGGCTCACCTACATACTCTAACTCAGGTTCCGGATCTAGTTCTGTTCTAGACCTCACTGTGTGTGATCCTTCTCTCATGCTGGACTTTGACTGGAAGGTTCACGACGACCTGTGTGGTAGTAACCACTTCCCAGTAGTCCTGTCATCGGTCAGCTGTGAGGAGGATTCGCCGGTGGGGCGCTGGAATCTCAAGAAAGCTAACTGGTCTCTGTTTGCCTCTCTCTGTCAGTCTCGTCTTACAGAGGAGGTGGTCATGTCAGCTGAAGAACCTGTTTCTTGTTTTACTTCTATTTTGTTGGAGGTTGCAGGTGAAACCATCCCTAGAACTTCCACATCACTCCCTCGGAAGCCGAGAGTACCATGGTTCAATGAAGAGTGCCGCAAGGCCCAAACAATGCGCAAATCTGCTCAGCGACGTGCTTTTCGTAATCCGTCGCAAGCAAATATTTTAACCTTTAAAAGACAGCGGGCGAAAGCCCGTTACATTTTTAAACGTGAACGCCGTGCTTCCTGGAGACGCTTCGTCTCATCTTTATCTTCTAGGACTCCGTCCCAAAAAGTCTGGAAGGCTGTTCGAAGAATTAGGGGCAGGGGTGGCTCGGCTTCTGTCGGCCATCTTAGAGATGGTGCCAGTTTGGTCACAGATAAAAAGGCTGTGGCCAATTTGCTTGCCTCCACCATTGCCCATAATTCTTCAACAGAGCATTATTCACCTTTCTTCCAGAGAGAGAAGGAGAAGCGAGAATCTTGTGCTTGTGATTTTATATCGGATAACTTGGAAGACTATAATGCCCCTTTTACGTTTTTAGAATTGCAGCAAGCCATGCAGAAATGTACTGACTCTGCTGCTGGATTAGATACCATCCATTATCAGCTCATAACACATCTGCCTGAGGATTCACTCCTTGTACTTCTCAAGGCCTTTAACCATATCTGGATAACGGGTCATTTTCCGCCATCTTGGCGCCAGGCTGTGGTTGTGCCAATTCCCAAGCCGGGTAAGGATCCTTCCGACCCGGGCAACTACCGGCCAATAGCTTTGACATCATGTTTATGTAAAACTATGGAACGCTTGGTCAACGCCCGACTGGTGTGGCATCTTGAGTCACAGGGTCTCATCACAGACCTCCAGTGCGGTTTCCGGCGCTTCCGTAGTACAACTGACCATCTAGTCCGCTTTGAGTCTTTTATCCGAGATGCTTTTGTCAACAAGCAGCATGTCTATGCAATTTTCTTTGATCTTGAAAAGGCATATGACACTACCTGGAAGCATGGTATAATGTCTGATTTGTCGGACATGGGTTTTAAAGGGCATCTGCCCGTTTTTATTCACAATTTTTTGTCCAACAGGTCGTTCCATGTCCGTGTGGGCTCCACCCTCTCCGACTCCTTTGAACAGGAGATGGGTGTCCCGCAGGGCAGTATTCTATCTCCTGTTTTATTTAACATTAAAATAAATAACATTGTAAAGGCCGTCAAGGATGATTCTGAATGCTCTTTGTTTGTGGACGACTTTGCTTTGTGTGCACGAGGTCGAGGACTTGCGTCCCTTGAGAGGCGCTTGCAGCTGTGCGTTGATCGAATCCAGGGGTGGGTGTCTCTCAATGGATTCAGATTCTCGCCCTCCAAGACAGTCTGTGTGCATTTTACTAACCAGATGAAATTTTTTCCAGAACCTAACCTGAGCATTGCTGGAGTGCCAATTAAGGTGGCCGAAGAGGCAAAGTTTTTGGGGGTCATCTTTGACAAAAAATTGACCTTCTGCAACCATGTTAACTACCTTAGAACCTCTTGTTGGAAGGCCCTCGACATTCTTCGTGTCGTTGGTCGTACTGACTGGGGTGCAGACCGCATCGTCTTACTTCGACTGTACCGGGCCCTTGTTCGGTCCAAACTGGATTACGGCTCTGTGGTCTATGGCTCGGCTTTCAAGTCTGTTCTGCAGCGTCTGAACACAATTCACCATCAAGGTCTGCGCATATGTCTGGGAGCCTTCAGGACATCTCCAGTTCCTAGTCTGTATGCAGAGGCAGGGGAGCCTTCTCTCAGGCTCCGCCGCATCCGCCTCATGCTCAGCTACGTTCTGAAGCTGAAGGCCCATCCAGAAAATCCTGCCTATGATTGTGTTTTTAACCCGTCGTTTGCAGAGATTTACGATGCCCATCCGGGAGCTGTCCGTCCACTTTCCTTCCGTGTCCGACCTCATCTGCAGGCGGCCGGAGTGGACCTGGACAAAGTTTCGGAATCTCTGCAACACGTCACTCCACCCTGGCTACTACCAGTTCCTGACATCTTGCTGGACTTGACTGCCCACAAGAAGGATTGTACTCCACCAGCCATATACCAACAGAGCCTCAATGAACTCCTTTCAATTTTTCCTGGCTATTGTCGTCTTTATACGGATGGGTCCAAGTCTGAGGATGGAAGAGTGGCTGCGGCTGCAGTGTCCTCTCGCCATCCTAGACGCCCATTTAAGCTCCGTCTCCCTGACCATTCCTCTGTATTTAGTGCAGAACTGCAGGCCATTCTGCTAGCACTCAAGCATGCCTATCAGTCTCGGGAAAGGAACTTCCTGATTCTGTCTGACTCTCTTTCTGCCCTGCAGGCCCTTCAGGGCGCGGGAACAGACCATCCACTGCTGGTGCAGATTAGAGAGCTCTACGCGGACTTGATGAAGGAATATTATGACATCATTTTTATTTGGGTCCCAGGCCATGTGGGCATCGAAGGCAACAGAATCGCAGATTCTGCTGCCAACAGTGCCCGCAGTGACCCTGTCCCTGACACACAGACTGTCTATAGTGATTTTAAACCTGTTATTAGTGCGTACATAGCCCGCGAGTGGCAGTCCGAGTGGGACAAAGAGGAAGGGAACAAGCTTCATGAAGCTCTTCCTAAGTTGTCTGACAGTCTACCTTTCCGCTGCGGCAGCCGCCGTGAGGAGACTGTCCTTGCTCGGCTCCACATCGGGCACACGTATGTTACGCACTCTTACTTACTTAAACAGGATGAGCGTCCATGGTGTTTTGCCTGTGATGAGCAGTTTTCTGTTCGACACTTTTTGCTGTATTGTGCTGACCTAATTGACACCAGATATAAACACTTTACAGCAGACTCCTTGAAGGTTTTGTTCCGGGATGTTCCCCCGGACAAAATCTTCAATTTCTTGCGAGCATGCAATATTTTTAACAAGATTTGAGCATTCATAGACTATGTGAATATTTTTTATTTGCCCTTTTTGAGAGTCTGTAGACATTTCTTTTAAAGACATGTGCGACCTTTTAGCCTGAGATTTTTAATCTATATTTACATCTTGTCTTAAGACCTTGCTTTTAGTCTGGCTGACCAGATTTTTACCCATCCCGCCGTGAGATGGCCTTAGTTGCCTGCTCGGCGTTAAACCCAAATAACCAAAATCTTTTTCCAAATTTTTCCATTACCTACCCCCCTACTTTTTCTGTTTTTCCAAGTTTACACACATGCAATACAGTCAAACTGACTTCTGGTGGGCTGGACAACTGAACAAAGTTACCATGACACTGACATTGATGAAAAATGAGCTTTCAGACCCAAGGCCATTTCCTTGTGTATCTCAGGGCACCCAAAAGACAACGCCCAGGCACCCTCATTGACCCTGTTGTCTGGAGACAACAAGCAGAAAGAGGCCTGTAATCAGCTGCCATCCCCTATATGTTGCTTGCAATCTTTTCCTCAGGCAAAGGGGTCGTGAAACAGCTCTGCAATTTAAACAATAAGTCTACTGAGCTATCCCACAGACAAAAGACTTCATAAAACAGCCAAAACTATGCTACGCGGGACACACCGCATACCCAAACAAATGTCTGGAGTGCTTATTTACGAGGTAGCAGAGAAAAATGATTATGTACAGTTCATTTTTATATAAAACACACTTGTCAGAGTCTCAAAACACCTCAACTCATCTTGCAAATGCAGCAGGCATGCGTGTGCCAAACTTGTGAATACTCCTGTAAAAGGCTGCAACTGCTGGTCCCATAACAATGCACTCAAATGAGCTTTACACAGTGTAAAAGTGCTCGTGTTTGGCTCAGAATAGACACCAGAGACATCCCTCATGACAATTACAGCAGAATAACACCTCAGATGCACCCAGTGTAGCAGGATCATGCAAAATAACACTTCTGCATGTCACATTATTTTGGCAGATTATTTCACTCTGAGGTCAGCTGTCTGATGAAATGCACATGCTGACACTGTTTCATTGCAGTTTTTATCTTAACCTTTGATCTTACCCCCCACCCCAAACCCCCACCTCCAACCCAACGCCCCCCCCCCCCAACGCCCCCCCCCAACGCACCCCCCTCACCCACCCCCCACCCCACCCCAACCTACCCCACCACACCCCACAACTTCAATAACTGAAAAAGTAAAGCATTATTTTTAACGCATTTATCAAACTGAACGCCCCAAACCCCACCCCTTTCAAGGTCAAGGTCGAATGTAAGACTCATGACTACCTGTAAGACAAAAAATAAATGAACAAACACACTAAACATTGCTCACAGTGCAGGAAAACAGGGTGTTGAGACATAAAACATGCAAAAACGCCTATAAAACTGCAAACGCAGCGATTTGTTTTGCAAAATTTCAAATTTTTCATGATTTTCACAGTTTTCCAACTGCAAAAGTCCAAACTCAATGATATGGTTACATTAAACCAGTTTCTGGTCTATGTCACATATGGCATGTGGTGACCTGACAGGTCACGGACCGCAGTGCCGTTTCCGTACTGTCCAGTCTCTTAGCCTTAGTCAGTCCCAGTCATCCCCTAATTTTTCAATTCCCTAAAAAACACTACCGCCCACCAGCTGCACATTTGCCAAGCACAAAATACAACAACAAAAAAAAAAACAGCACATCACCCGTCTCATTTCTTGGCTATGAGACTGGTTCCTTACCAACCCCACACCCAAGCATAGCTGAAATCAGCGTGCCCCTCAAATCACTACGTCAATGGCAACACAACATAGGCCCACAATTGTCCACTGGATAAGCTCAGGATAGTATGAATCAAAGCACCAAACGTCTCCTCTCAGCTAACCAGAAATTTCCAGCAAATTCCAACATTCAACCCTACTACAAATTTTCAAACAAGACAAAAATTATTTTTAAAAACACCGGTCCTTGCACTGCCTCAACTGGCCAAATTTGACTGTATAATGTGACCTGTGGGACTTTGGAAAGATGTCTGCCGCCAGCTGATTGCCGCCATTGCTCGGATCTTTCCAGAGCGTTTCCGTCAGTGATCAGAAAATCGAGCTTCTCTGATCCTTTCTTCAGTCATAACGGCTGATCGGTTCACCTTAGAGCGAAATGACTTGTATCATTGGAATCAGATTTTAACAGTCTACTGATACAATTTTACTTCGAAAACTGACATTAGAGGCACTTTAAATTGTTCTATCAGTATTTTTGTTTTATGAACATCACTGTTGGGAAAGGCCTTTACTTGCACATATGAGATCTCTTACAAAGCGCTGCAAAAGTGAGCTGTATTGTCACGTTGTTTTCAATGATGTGTTTTTCAAGAGCACTAGCACTGGGGGAAAAAAAGGCAAACCTGGGTTATCACCATGCAGCACAAACCATTTCAGCAATATATCCGTACTGATACGCCAGTGGTTAAAACTGATTAAGCACAGCGACTAATTTCCAGCGCACACGGTGTCTGTGCCATTTGGTCTATAATCATTACATTAACACACTTCAACAGGAAATTGAATAAACTTTAATTTGAATTGCACAACACAGATGTTACTTCTTCTTATTTTGTTTAGACAAAAACAGACGTAAAACGAAAAGGAAGTACACGCACGTGCTTTCAATGTGATTGCGATTGATAGACAAATTCGCTGTCACTCACTATCTTCTGCACTCTCGTTTTGATGACTTATTGCACACAAAAGAAAACCAAGAGTACCCTTAAATACATCTGATTTTGTCTTAATGTCTTAACACATTTCAAACATTTTCAGAAAATGTACGTGCACGCTATTGAGCCATTCAACAAAGCGGCACAGTGACTGTTTTCTTCTGCAGAGGGTGTCTCCGTCATTCGCTCTACAGCCATGTAACTTGGACAGTTATATGGGAAATTGAATGAAGTTTTATATGAGTCACAGAATGTAAGTCGAATTTTCAGCATATTTTGCGATATTTGGTAGAAAGTGACAAAAATTTGTTAAAAACACACATTCTGCAGCTTATCTCATGATTCACTGAATTATTCAACAAGATGGAATGAACCATAACCCACAAAGTCCCTTCTATATGAGAGCTGTCTTTGCTATCAACGATCTCTGTCTTTTGTCTTTGACTTGATTGTGAACTTAAAATATCTCCTTTTGAAAAAGCCTTGCAGATGTGCCAATGCGTCATAGTGAACTCTTTAATAAGGGGTGTGCTCAGTGCATATGCGTAATTGGTTTGTCAAACATCATTTGTCATGATGTATTTTTGTTTTTACATAATTTTATATTTAACATGATATTAGTTTCGCTTTCGCTTCAAAACTGGAGAAAATGGTGACAAAACTAGAATTTCACGGTACAATTTTAGTCTTGCTATAATTTGTGTGAAATCAGGTTGACTTTACTAAGTACACCTGCATACTCTTCTGAAAAGTGCGTCGATGTGTGTGTGTGCTTGTGTGTGTGCACGCTCCAAACATCCTTAAGAGGCATAGATGTTCATTCGTCGTCCGGGTGCATGAGAATCTGTGCCTCTTGGAGATGCGTGCATATGTGAGAGCGAGCAAGCAAAAGAGAATTACGTCTTATTTAGAGTATGTCTGTGTGGTGATGGAGTTGCTTCTTTTACGTCACCGCCACTCTCTAACTTTCACCAGATGTCACGTTTTTTTACTGTTTTAAAATTTTTTTCTGAAAAGAATTGGAAGTTGAAAGGGTACAAAGCTGGCAAACGAACTCATCCAATGTCTTTCTGAAAATTAGCTATATCCAAACTTTTATTTTTAAGTACATATGACAGAAATATGGAAAAATCTGTTTCAGCCGACTTTGTATAAACGGTCTTTATGTCCTCAATGAGACATCTCGGACTCTCTCTTAGCCACCCCTTGAATAAAGTATTTCGCCAAGTTTCAAGCTTGTGCGTACAGCAGTATCGGACATTCTGACGTTTTCATACACACACACACACATACATACATACGCACATACGGGGCTTTGCACCAAATGTATGTTCAGCAGTGAGATTAGCGTAGCCAGACATGACGTAATTTTTATCTTGTTACTTCAGGAGTCAGAGATTTAGGCCTGACCACTGTTACGTTTGTGGTTGTGTTATTCTTTTGAGAGCATGCGTGTGTTGATCATAGGAAAGATCCGATATTCATTTGAGTTATTTTGGATACGAATTACGTTCCTTTTTAGTAGGATTAATTTTCTTTTGCACGGGCAATTGCGATCGATTTTTGTTATGACGCGTACATTGTTGTAAAGTTTAACATTAGACTGGAACTGGAAGGTTTGGGCAGGGTCAGGACCTTCTAGTGACCTCAGATATGAACGTCAAAGTAAACGTTTTGCTACAGTTAGCAACAATTACGGAAATCACAGATTTTAAGGAATTAGTCGAAGTTTGTAGAAAGTGGAAGGCAGATCTAGAGTGTTCTTTCTCATGAATATTAATGAGTTTTGGTTACGTTTTCTTTTCTGATTGGTTGAGTTGTATTGTTTGCCTGATTGTTCTGAAAATCTGTCATAGTATGTAAGAGGCTGTTAGCGAATTATGTGTGTGCATTGTATGGGAGAATTGTGGATGCGTTGTATGAGACAGTGTACCATGTGGATGCATTTGTAGACGCATTGTGCTGAGAGTGCATCGTGAGAATAAAATACTATTGGAACTGTTACTCCAGTGTGGTCTACGACCTTGTGCCTTGTGTGACGAGCTGCAGCTGAGTTGACATTTCTTTACAAGAACCCTACGTGAGTGTGTCTGGTGTGATTGCAGCATACTACGACCACTTCCTGATTCTGTATGACTCTCTGATCGGCACAATACAGCAAAAAGTGTCGAACAGAAAACTGCTCATCACAGGCAAAACACCATGGACGCTCATCCTGTTTAAATAAGTAAGAGTGCGTAACATATGTGTGCCTGATGTGGAGCCGAGTAAGAACATTCTCCTCATGGCAGCTGCCACAGCGGTAAGGTAGACTGTCGGACACAGTAGGAAGAGCTTCATGCAGCTTGTTCACTTCCTCTTTGTCCCACTCAGACTGCCACTCGTGGGCTATGTACGCACTAATCACAGGTTTAAAATCACTATGAACAGTCTGTGTGTCAGGGACAGGGTCATTGCGGGCATCGTTGGCAGCAGAATCTGCGATCCTGTTGCCTTCGATGCTCACATGCCCTGGGACCCAAATAAAAATGATGTCATAATATTCCTTCATCAAGTCCGCGTAAAGCTCTCGAATCTGCACCAGCAGGGGGTGGTCTGTTCCTGCGCCCTGAAGGACCTGCAGGGCAGAAAGAGAGTCATACAGAATCGGGAAGTTCCTTTCCCGAGACTGATAGGCATGCTTGAGTGCCAGCAGAATTGTCTGCAGTTCTGCACTAAATACAGAGGAATGGTCAGGGAGGCGGAGCTTAAATGGGCGTCTAGGATGTCGAGAAGACACTGCAGCCGCAGCCACTCTCCCATCCTCAGACTTGGACCCATCTGTATAAATACGACAAAAGCCAGGAAAACTGGAAAGGAGTTCATTGACTCTCCGTTGGTATATGGCTGGTGGAGTACAGTCCTTTTTGTGGGCGGTCAAGTCCAGCAAGATGTCAGGAACTGGTAATAGCCAGGGTAGAGTGATGTGTTGCAGAGATTCCGAAACTTTGTCCAGGTCCACTCCGGCCGCCTGCAGATGAGGTCGGACACGGAAGGAAAGTGGACGGATAGCTCCTGGATGGGCATTGTAAATCTGCAAACGACGGGTTAAAAACACAATCATAGGCAGGATTGTCTGGATGGGCCTTCAGCTTCAGAACGTAGCTGAGCATGAGGCGGATGCGGCGTTGCTTGAGAAAAGGCTCCACTGCCTCGGCATACAGACTAGGAACTAGAGATGTCCTGAAGGCCCCCAGACATGTTCGCAGACCTTGACGGTGAATTGTGTTCAGACGCTGTAGAACAGACTTGGAAGCCGAGTCATATACCACAGAGCCGTAATCCAGTTTGGACCGAACAAGGGCCCGGTACAGTCGAAGTAAGACAATGCGGTCTGCACCCCAGTCAGTACGACCAACGACACGAAGAACGTCAAGGGCCTTCTGACAAGAGGTTCTAAGGTAATTAATATGGTTGCAGAAGGTCAGTCTTTTGTCAAAGATGACCCCCAGAAACTTTGCCTCCCTGGCCACCTTAATTGTCACTCCAGCAATGCTCAGGCTAGGTTCTGCAAAAAAATTCGTCTGGTTAGTAAAATGCACACAGACTGTCTTGGAGGACAAGAACTTGAATCCATTGAGAGATACCCACCCCTGGATGTGATCAACGCACAGCTGCAAGCGCCTCTCAAGGGACGCAAGTCCTCGACCTCGTGCACACAAAGCAAAGTCATCCACAAACAAAGAGCATTCAGAATCATCCTTGACGGCCTTACAGTGTTATTAATTTTAATGCTAAATAAAACAGGAGATAGAATGCTGCCCTGCGGGACACCCATCTCCTGTTCAGAGTAGTCGGATAGGGTGGTGCCCACACGGACATGGAACGACCGGTTAGACAAAAAATTGTGAATAAAAATGGGCAGGCGCCCTTTAAAACCCATGTCTGACAAATCGGACATTATACCATACTTCCAGGTAATGTCATATGCCTTCTCACGATTGAAGAAAATTGCATAGACATGATGCTTGTTGACAAAAGCATCTCGGATATACAACTCAAAGTGGACTAGACGGTCAGTTGTACTACGGAAGCGCCAGAAATCGCATTGCAGGTCTGTGATGAGACCCTGTGACTCAAGATGCCACACCAGGCGGGCGTTGACCAAGCGTTCCGTAGTCTTACATAAACATGATGTCAATGCGATTGGCCGGTAGTTGCCCGGGTCGGAAGGATCCAGCTTGGGGATTAGCACAACCACAGCTTGTTGTCAAGATGGCGGAAAATGACCGGTTATCCAGATATGGTTAAAGGCCTTGAGAAGTACAAGGAGTGAATCCTCAGGCAGATGTGTTAGGAGCTGATAATGGATGGTATCTAATACAGCAGCAGAATCATTACATTTCTGCATGGCTTGCTGCAATTCTGAAAATGTAAAAGGGGCATTATAGTCTTTCGAGTTATCCGATATAAAATCACAAGTACACGACTCTTGCTTCTCCTTCTCTCTCTGGAAGAAGGGTGAATAATGCTCTGTCGAAGAATTATGGGCAGTGGTTGAGGCAAGCCCTCGCGCTGGGACCATCCATATGGCGTTGAGGCGCGTCCGCTGGGTGGTGGATAGGGGGTCCCTTGTGAGAGAGGTGCACCGAATGAAATAAGGTGCCGTGAACCAACATGGTATAAGGGAAGGTGACCCCTACAGAAAACCCCTGGTCCTCCTAGTAAGGGGGTTGGGCGTGGGGCTAGCTTCCCCACCCTGCAAAAAAGGAAATAGCTACAAAAACGCCGACGAAAAGACTAACAGTAATTCCTTTCCTGGAGGAGGAAGGTTCTTCTACCAGAAGACTTATGACGCCCTGTGGTGAAAGCCGGAAGCCACAGGACCGAGCCGCCTCTCTCTATCCAGGGATACAACCATGGGCACGTGGAACGTCAAGACCATGTACCAGAGCGGCAAGGCCGCCCAGATAGCAGCGGAAATGCAAAAGTACAACCTTTCCCTGCTAGGTATCAGTGAAGCCAGATGGACGCAGTCTGGCCAGAAAAGGCTGTTAAGTGGGGAGATGATTCTGTATTCAGGTCATGAAGAGGAGAATGCCCCCCATACAGAAGGTGTAGCATTCATGCTGTCACCAGTGGCACAGAGAGCACTGATGGGCTGGGAACCTCTTGGGCCAAGAATTATCACAGCAGCCTTTAGAACCAAGAAAAAGCTCAAGCTGAACGTCATCCAGTGTTATGCGCCCACTAATGACAGTGACGAGGAAGAGAAACAAGAGTTCTACGACCGACTCCAGAGTGCCTTGGACAAATGTGTGGAGCGAGACATCACCATCGTCATGGGCGATTTTAATGCCAAAATAGGGGAGGACAACACCGGATACGAAGAGGTAATGGGGAGACAGGGACTAGGCTCGGAGATGAGTGAGAACGGGGAGAGGTTTGTAGACTTTTGTGCTCTAAACCGACTTGTCATTGGAGGCAGCATCTTCCCACACAGAAGAATACACAAAGCAACTTGGGTCTCACCTGACCATACAACAGAGAACCAAATAGACCATATCTGCATTAGCAAGAAATTTAGAAGATCCCTTCAAGATGTTCAAGTGAGGAGGGGAGCAGATGTCGCCTCCGACCACCATCTGCTTACCTTAAGAATGAAGCTCAAGCTAAAGAAAAGCCGCACAGAGACAACAAGAAGACAGCGCTATAATGTAGGCCTCCTGAGAGAAACTGGAGTTGGAGAAGAGTTCAAACTGGTGCTGTCCAACCGGTTTCAAGCGCTACAGGAGCTAGTAAATGAAGAGGAGGCGGTCACCACAGAGCAGCAGTGGAAGGCAGTTAGAGAGGCGTTGAACTCAACCTGCAAAGACACTGTAGGGTTCAGGAAACACCATCACAAGGACTGGCTGTCGGCACAGACCTTGAAGAAAATAGAAGTGAGGAAGCAGAAGAAAGCAGCTGTCAACAACAGTCGCACGAGAGCAGCCAAAGTAAGGGCACAGGGGGAATACTCGGAAGCCAACCGCGAGGTGAAGAGTAGTATCAGGGCAGACAAGAGGGCCTACACAGACAGCCTGGCAGCAGAGGCAGAAAGGCAGCAGGCAGCGGCAACATGAAACAGCTCTACGACATTACCAGAAGATTTGGTACCGGTCTCAGGCCACTTTACAAATTTCAAAATACAAGCGATCAAAAATCTCTGTAACTTCAGTAGCTGACTGGCCCTTCGTTTGTCTTGTACTGTGTTTGTCTTAAATGACGTAAATCCGTGTCTGTTTCGTGAGTGTGTGTGTTGGGTTTCAGGCGCGGCGCTTTGAGTCGATTTCCCCAAAAATTGAGAAAAAGCGCCTATATAATAACGGTATTATTATTATTATTATTATTATTATTATTATTATTATTATTATTAAGATTGTCAGGCAAGTATGGCCATACAGAAAGACCAGTAAAAGACAAAGAAGGCAAACCTATTGCAGACAGAGCAGGCCAACTCGACAGATGGGCCGAATATTTTGAAGAGTTACTGAACAGACCTAGCCCACCCTACCCCCCAGACATCCAGCCGGCAGAGACCGACCTACCCATCAGCTGTGACAGACCCAGCCGGGAAGAGATCAGAAGAGCAGTGGCACTCTTGAAGAACGGCAAAGCAGCAGGCCCAGATGGTATCCCAGCGGAGTCTCTGAAAGCAGACCTAGAGACAACAGTGGAGATGCTGTACCCACTGTTTGGAAAGATCTGGGAAGAGGAGGTGATGCCGGCTGACTGGAAGGAGGGGTACCTAATCAAGCTTCCCAAGAAAGGCGACCTCAGCAAGTGTTCCAACTACAGAGGAATCACCTTGTTGTCAGTACCAGGAAAGGTCTTCAACAGGATCATCCTGGAGAGAATGAAGAGCTCCGTTGACCCCCAGCTGAGAGACCAGCAAGCAGGATTCAGGAAGAACCGATCATGTACAGACCAGATCGCCACTCTCCGCATCATCGTGGAACAGTCTCTGGAGTGGAGCTCCCCGCTGTACGTCAACTTTGTGGATTATGAGAAAGCATTTGACAGTGTGGACCGGGAGACTCTGTGGAAACTCCTACGACACTATGGTGTACCCACAAAGCTCGTCCGCCTGATCAAGAGCAGCTACGATGGCATGACATGTCGCGTGATCCACGAAGGGCAGTTCACCAGGGAGCTCCAGGTCAGAACCGGTGTCAGGCAGGGGTGTCTGCTGTCTCCGTTCCTCTTCCTACTGGCCATAGACTGGGTCATGAAGATGACCACAGAGCACAGACGAAGTGGAATACAGCGGACACAGCTTGACGACCTCGATTTTGCAGACGACTTGGCATTACTGTCCCACACTCATCAACAAATGCAGGACAAGACCACGAGGCTTGCTGACATCTCGTCCCAAGTGGGCCTCACCATTCACAAACAGAAAACAAAGACAATGAGGCTGAACGCAACCAGGGAAGAACCAGTCTTGCTTGCTGGCACCCCGTTGGAGGAGGTGGAGTCCTTCACCTATCTCGGGAGCATCATAGACAAAAAAGGCGGCACTGATGCAGATGTCAGAGCAAGAATCGGTAAAGCCAGAGCAGCCTTTCTCCAGTTGAAAAATGTGTGGAGCTCCAGAGAGCTGTCACAACACACCAAAGTCCGGATTTTCAACTCCAATGTAAAAGCAGTTCTCTTATATGGAGCAGAGACTTGGAGATTGACAAAAACCACAGTCAACAGAGTACAGACCTTCATGAACAGTTGCCTTAGAAGAATTTTGAAAATCCACTGGCCAGAGAAGATCAGCAACGTCAGACTCTGGGAGAGAACAGAGGAGATAACAGCAGAGAATGAAATTGGGCGAAGAAGATGGGGATGGATCGGTCACAGTCTGAGAAAGCCAGCTTCCAGTATCACTAGGCAGGCATTGTCATGGAACCCACAGGGAAAGAGGAAAAGAGGTAGGCCGAGAAACTCCTGGCGTCGAGACCTCCAAGCAGACATCAAGAGACTGGGAACCACCTGGAGTAGAATCGAAGGAGAAGCACAGGACAGGAGTCGCTGGAGGTCTCTCGTCGACGGCCTATACCCGGGTAGGGGTGACAGGCGTAAGTAAGTAAGGTCGAGGCAAGCAAATTGGCCACAGCCTTTTTGTCTGTGACCAAACTGGTACCATCTCTAAGATGGCCAACAGAAGCTGAGCCACCCCTGCCCTTATTTCTTCCAACAGCTTTCCAGACTTTCTGCGACAGAGTCCTAGAAGATAAAGATGAGACGAAACGTCTCCAGAAAGCACGGCGTTCACGTTTAAAAATGTAACGGGTTTTTGCCCTCTGTCTTTTAAAGGTTAAAATATTCGCTTGCAACAGATTACAAAAAGCACGTCGCTGAGCAGATTTGGGCCTTGCGGCACTTTTTTGGGACCTTGTGGCACTCTTCATTGAACCATGGTACTCTCGGCTTCCGAGGGACTAATGTGGAAGTTCTAGGGATGGTTTCACCTGCTACGTCCAACAAAATAGAAGTAAAACAAACAGGTTCTTCAGCTGACATGACCACCTCCTCTGTAAGATGAGACTGACAGAGGGAGCCGAACAGAGGCCAGTTAACTTTCTTAAGATTCTAGCGCCCCACTGGCGAATCCTCCTCACAGCTGACCGATGACAAGACAACTGGGAAGTGGTCACTACCACACAGGTCGTCGTGAACCCTCCAGTCAAAGTCCAGCATGAGAGAAGGATCACAAACAGTGAGGTCTAGAACAGAACTAGATCCTGAACCTGGGTTAGAGTACGTAGGTGAGCCATCGTTAAAGACACATAGGTTAAGGTGAGAAAAAACATCTTCTAACATCTAACCTCTGCCATCATAGTGGTCACTACCCCAAAGGTGAGTGTGAATGTTAAAATCCCCCATGAAAAGAAAGGGAGGGGGCAGCTGATCTACCAAGTTAAAAATATCATTACTACAGACCCGCAGGGATGGTGGCAGGTAAACACTGCATATGGTTATGGTCATCTTCAAGGTAATCCGAGCTGCGACAGCCTGAAGACAGGTGTCGATGTTAACAGGGCTACATAAAATTTGGCTACTAATGAGAAGAGCCACTCCTCCCGAGTGCCTCTCCAAATCAGCACCTTTATGTATAACGTTAAAACCATTAAAGGACACAGGGTCAGAAGTCTTCAGGTAAGGCTCCTGAAGAGATATTACTGAGGGGTTATAGAACTTGACTAAAAGATGTAATTCCTCAAAGTTAGCTTGAAAACCATGACAATTTCACTGAGGCAGAGAGTACATGATCATGTCTTATCTGGGGGTGAAGAGTTTTTCCCCCCTTTTCCTTTGCCTTATAAGGAGTTGAAGAAACAGAGGCGGGCCGGCTCCCGAGCCTCCTCTGGTTCCTCGGAGATGAAGGGAGTGGAGCTGCCTCAGCAACGGCAACTTCCACTCCCTCCATCCACTCCTCCAATGCAGCATATTTGTTTTGAAGGGGGACATCAGTGTTCCCCTTCTGGGCCTGTGCGCACAGTGGTCCCATAGGTTTGTTAGACTTCTGGTCCTGGGCAGCGTTCCTGCCGCTAGAGTTAGCAGCCTTAGAAGGCTGACCAGAGCCAGAAGCCTTTGGAGCAGACAAACTGACAGGCTTGGGTGGGGGCTGAGGCTTAGGGGCAACAGGAGGCGGTACTACCGGACCTGCAGTATTTGCCTTCTGCATTCCTTGGCTCCTCGTCGCCTCCGGAGGAGGGTTACTCTCCAGGGGCGAGAGGAGCCGAGGCTCCGCCCCCAACCAAGAAGTTGGGGTTTGACATGAGAAATCTTTGGTGGGGCACTTGCCTGCCACCGCAGCACTGAAAGTATACACTGAGGTGTTAGAGTTTGGGGCAGCCGCAGCTGCACCAGGGCCGTCAACCAGCTTTTTTGCGTCCGCAAAAGATAGCCCCTTCTCCACACGCACCTGCTGAATCTTGCACTCGGATATCCAATGAGGGCACTTCTTGTCCGAAGCCATATGTGCCCCCTGGCACACACAGCGGGGTGGCTGTGCAGGACTCAGCAGAGTGTCCGGGCTTAGTGCCACGGGCGCATGAAGCCTCTGCCTGGCGGCATGTCTTCAGCCCATGGCCATACGTTTGGCACTTAAAGCACCGGAGGGGGAGAGGGACGTACTTCTTCACTTTCAAGGAGTAGTAACTTCCCCAGATGGTAGTAGAAGGGGTGGGGGTGCCAAACGTCAGCAAGTCACCAGACCTGAGGCGCTGGGCATCAGGCCTGCCAACACGGCTCCTGAGGGTCTCCCCCACCAGAAAAAGATGCAGCTTGGAAACAGGTTTCTCCTTCAACTTGCTATGGACAATGAGGAAGCGAGGCCATACGGCCGACGCCTGAGGCGTCGCTTCCTCACAGTCCGAGTCACTGTCATGTTCAATGTCGGTGGCTATGTGCCGGATCTGTGCCATTTTTTTTTCCCCCCCATATTATAATAGTAGAGTATTTATCAACCGGGGGTCCCCTCCCACCACCGAGCCCAACAAGGGAAAGTGCAACTGTCGGCGGGTCTTCAGCTGACGCACAATGCTGCCTGAAAGATATACTCAAGGGGGCAAGCCCAATTGAACTGTCTGAGCCACCGCCTTCTATCACACTGTTGAATGCAGGGGAATACTGGCATAAAGCACCTAATCAGCAGCAGAGACTATAGCATGGTGCTCCGTATATCAACCCGCATGTCAACAGTGGGATAGGGCTCAACGTGACAAGAGCTGATTGACTATGCCGTTACGACTCAAGGCCAAAGTGGAGTGTTGGCACCAGTGAGCCGCAACCCAACAGCAACCTCAGCCACCAGGATCCTCTTCTCCCCCGACACGGGTCTCCAAGCACGGCAAACACTTGGGATCCAAAGGACCAAACGCTCACGAGTATTTTTAAGGACCAATCCAGCATGGTAGGACCTGGGTTAGCACAGCTCCTTAAAAACCGGACCAGTGAAAAAGACTGAACAACATATCTGCTGACATCAAGTCCTAATCCTGGACAAAGATGGCACCTCTCTGCTACCCACCCACACCACGTGGAGGCCGGTGCCGAGTGGGCTGCACCGAATGAAATAAGGTGCCGTGAACCAACATGGTCTAAGGGAAGGAAACCCCGACAGAAAACCCCTGGTCCTCCTAGTAAGGGGCTTGGTCGTAGGGGTAGCTTCCCCACCCTGCAAATAAGGAAATAGCTACAGAACGCCGACGAATAGACAAAGAGCAATTACTTTCCTGGAGGAGGAAGGTTCTTCTACCAGAAGATTTATAACGTCGTGTGGTGAAAGCCGGAAATCTTCGGAAGCCACAGGACCGAGCCGCCTCTCTCTATCCAGTGACACAACCATGGGCACATGGAATGTCAAGACCATGTACCAGAGCGGCAAGGCCACCCAGATAGCAGCGGAAATGCAAAAGTACAACCTTGCCCTGCTAGGTATCAGTGAAGCCAGATGGACGCAGTCTGGCTAGAAAAGGCTGACAAGTGGGGAGATGATTCTGTATTCCGGACACGAAGAGGCGAATGCCCCCCATACAGAAGGTGTAGCATTCATGCTGTCACCTGTGGCACAGAGAGTGCTGATGGGCTGGGAACCTCTTGCACCAAGATCCACTGGCCAGAGAAGATCAGCAACATCAGACTCTGGGAGAGAACACAGCAGATAATAGCAGAGAATGAAATTGGGCGAAGAAGATGGGGATGGATTGGTCACAGTCTGAGAAAGCCAGTTTCCAGTATGAGAAAGCCAGTTTCAAGTATCACTAGGCAGGCATTGTCATGGAACCCCCAGGGAAAGAGGAAAAGAGGCAGGCCAAGAAACACCTGGCGTCGAGACCTCCAAGCAGACTTCAAGAGACTGGGAACCACCTGGAGTAAAATCGAAGGAGAAGCACAGGACAGGAGTCGTTGGAGGTCTCTCGTCGACGGCCTATACCCTGTGAGGGGTGATAGGCGTAAGTAAGTAACACGCCAGTTTTGTGTAGAGATGGCAGAGGCTTGTGTCATGCCCCACACCCCTGAATCAAGTTCATTGTACTTGTAATGCGCTCATCTCTTGAACTTCAACTATGACGGTGCTTTCTGCTACAAATGACGCAGATGTTGCAAAATCACCACCATTGAGGAAAAAAAAGCTATTTTTCAAATCTGCCAAATCGCGTAATGTTTCGTGTTTCTATAAGAATAGATGCATTATTGTCAGATTGCATATGGGAAAGGGTTTATTCTTTATTCATGTCATTTTGCAGCAATCAAACGACGGTCACGTGATTCTTTCTCCGAGATTGCAGATTACAGGTGCAGAAAGCACATGCTCTAAACCGATCATGTGCATTAACAGTCTGAGCGACCGGTTTGGTGCGAAAATAGCAACAATGGCACCGCTGGTGCGTTTAACCTAGGCACAGGACGAGGTATACCAACTCAGCTAAACTTTATTGTCGCACTTGCTAGAACTCAGTATATTTCTCCATTTTATGAATGCACAGAAGTCACTGAAACCCTGTACGTGCTGAAGGCAAGAACTAGTTTTCCTCATCACAAAGTTGCCAGAAAAAGGTTTGACTGCATTTGATTGTTTGATTTGAAGTGTTTACAAACAATTACAGTCTTTTTATATGTGTGCACCTTTGATGTGATTAATATAAAGCCTGACGTTTCAAGTGAATACTTATGTTGTCAGTTAATTAATTAATGTCAGTGTTCTGTTTTGTCATTTTATGTGTTCGTTTCTTCCTCTGAGTCTTTTCCTATCTTTCATATTTTTCCACACTTTTTAACCCGTATCATACTGAGGCTATAAAAGATGCAAATTTGTACACTGCCATATGCAAGCTACATTACAGTACTTATCGATAAGGACATAGACCAATGGCTTTAGTTCAAGGGTGGTGCCAGAATAGCTTGGCGCCTAGAGGCGCCAAGCTATTCTGGCACTACCCTTGAACTATTTTAGTCACACTTGTTGCACGCACGTGTATTCCAAATGATAAGGGTTAATATTCAAATTGCTCTGTTGCTGTTGTCTCAAACTCCAGAGCACATAAAAAATGTCCCTTAATTTCCAGAATACATTATCTTGATTCTCACATAAATGCCATGATAAACTGTTTTGCTTCAGAAGGACAAAACGTAGCAATGTTTAAAAGATTTTCTCTGTGAAAACCATAATCTAAAGGTTAGGGGCCATTGTTGATTCAATTTTGCACAATAAAATGTTAAAAATGGTAATGCATACATACACATTAAGTTGAAAAAAATGAATGTGAGAAAGAAGTATCAAATATTCCATGAACTTGACCTTATTTCAGACGCCTAATGTTGTCAAGACACCCATTTTCACTGTAATGCCAGTTTTTGTGTGAGAGGCACCCACTTTATTGGTAGAAACCCATTTTTTGCTCCATCCAGGGGCTCTGTTTCTAGAAAATGTATATTTTATTTTAAGTTATAGAGCTTAGTTATAAGGTGAGTTCTAAACATTCACATCAATTCCAGAGCCCTAGAATAAATAGAAATATGGGAACCCATTTTCAAATAAAATGGTAGGTAATCCACTCTGAGGCTTTTGTCTCCATGTGTGTGTGTGTGTGTGTGTGTGTGTGTGTGTGTGTGTGTGTGTGTGTGTGTGTGTGTGTGTGTGCATGCGCTTGGACAGTGAGGCCTGCTGAAGTTTTTATTAAGTAAGCTAGTGTCCTTCATGCATTATTTCAAAAGTTTTTACAAGTAGAAACTGGGCAATAATGTTTTGCTTGTGGAATCTGCTGTGATTTCAGTTTTGGATCTGTTGTAATACTTGTATTCTGTCTGCTAGTGTGGGCTCACTTGAACAGTACACTTTTTAATTGTTGCTCCTTTTACTTGTTCAGCAATAAAGCTTAGTATTTTGCAAACCAGTCCTTGTGATCTGCAAGGTGCAGTTCATCGAGTCGCCCAGGATAGCTCAAGAGTAGTGCCTGACAAGCTTGGAGCATGCTCAGGTGCAAATCTACTCAGTTGTCATGGTCAACCCATTGTTTTCAGTTAACACTTTAAATTATTATGATGCCTTCTGCAGTTGTTAAGTGTTCATCAACCTCTCAAATCTGTGTTTGCTTTCAATTCCATTCGTGTTCATGCACTGTTTTCTTTGCTGATTAATGCATTCCATGAAGCTAATTCAAATTTGCTGAATTGTGTAACGAGCTGTTATAATTATCTATATTGTCACAAAACACGTTTTACAACGGTGCTGTTGTATGAACGATGTGAACAGAGTCTATATTTGTGACTGTTGCAGTTCAAGAACAGCTGAGACAGATGATGAGCTGCCACTAGGGAGTGAAGGTATGAGTTTCTGATTTTTTTCCCTGTTGTTTAGCATTCATTTCTGAACATGTATTTTTGTGTTGCGCACCCACTTACTGAGCTGTTTTGTGATGTTTTGAAACTCGTATTGTTTTATGTTATTATGATCAGTTGAATACAGTCTGTATATGCCAAACACTTTTTTTTGTGTGATCATTGTTTTGGATTGTTGCCCACCCACTTACTGAGCTGCCCACTTGGCACCGGCCTCCACATGGCGTGGGTGGGTAGTCTCCTCACTCACTCACTGAAAGGGCTAGCGAAGGGGTGCCATCTTTGTCCAGGATTAGGACTTGACGTCAGAAGATATGTTGTTCAGTCTTTTTTATTGGTCCGGTTTTTAAGCAGCTGTGCTAACCCAGGTCTTACTATGTGGATAGGTCCTTAAAAATACGCATTAGTTTTTGGTCCTTTGGATCCCGAGTGTTTGCCGTGCTTGGAGACCCGTGTCAGGGGAGAAGAGGATCCTGGACATTGAAACACTCCACTTTGGCCTTGACTTCTACCTAAACGGGAGGCTAGGAGTACCGGCCTAGTCAATCGGCTCTTGTCACGTTGAGCCCTATCCCATTGTTGACATGCAGGTTGATATACGGAGCACCATGCTATAGCCTCTGCTGCTGGAGAGAGAACAGAGCAGATAACATTCATTCATTCAGTCCTCTCTGCGCCGTCTGGTGCTTGAGGCGACGGCAAGGGAACGCCACTTTTGTCTGTCAGCTGCTATTTTGGGTGCTGTTCTTGAGCTCTCGCTCCACGGTTCGGCGCCACGTCTCCTTTGGTCGCCCACGGTTTCTCTTCCCCTGTGGTGTCCATCTCAGTGCCACCCTTGGTAATAAGTCGGGTGACATTCTGCAAACGTGGCCTAGCCATCTCCATCTCCGTGTCGCGATGGTTTCAGCGATGCTGTCTGCGCCTGCTTTCTTCCGTAGTTCCTCGTTTGTAATCATGTTTGGCCAGAAGACCTTCATGATCCGTCGCAGGCACTTGTTCTGGAAGACTTCCAGCTTGCGTTCCGTAGCAGTAGTGGATTTCCAGCACTCTGACCCATAGAGAAGGACACTCAGCACGTTACTCTTAAAAATACGAAGCTTGGTGTGGATGCTCAGGTTTGTAGTCCTCCAGATGGGTTTCAGCATTGCGAAGGCTTGGTTGGCTTTGCAGATTCTTGTGGTGATCTCCCTTGTGCAGTCTCCATCTGTGGTAACCTTGCTGCCCAGGTACGTGAACTCGTCCAACTCTTGCAGAGGTTGGTCATTGATGGTGATTGGGTCGCCCACTATGGTGTTCTTCCTCATGACTTGAGTCTTCCTAATGTTGACCCCGAGACCTATGGAGCTTGCTGACTGTGTCAACTGTTGTGTCTTCTGTTGCATGTCCTGGTTTCTGCTTGCCAGCAGCCCGATATCATCGGCGTAGTCGAGGTCATCCAGCATTGAGGTCAGCGTCCACTGAATTCCCTGCCTCCTTCCCTCTGTGGTGCGGCGCATGATCCAATCAATTGCCATTGAGAAGAGGATCGGCGAAAGAATACATCCTTGTTTCACTCCGGTTTCCACCTTAAACAGTTCGGTGAGCTGGTTGTTGTGGACGACTCTGCACTCAAAATTCTTGTACAGGGACCTGATGACATTGACAAGTTTCTGGGGGATTCCATAGTATTGCAGGATTTTCCAAAGGGAGTCTCGATGCAGATTGTCGAAGGCCTTCTCAAAGTCCACAAAGACCACATAGAGGGATCCATTCCATTCGTTAGACTGTTCAAGGATCTGTCTCAGGACGAAAATATGGTCAATGCAGGACTTGCCTTTCCTAAAGCCTGCCTGCTCCTGGCGAAGGATGCCATCCACTGCTGTCGTAATGCGTTCAAGGAGAATGCGGCTGAAGATCTTGCTGGTGAGGGATAGTAAGGTGATGCCTCGCCAGTTGTTACAGTTCCCCAGGTCTCCTTTCTTCGGAAGTTTGACGATGGTGCCGGTCTTCCAATCGCTCGGCGTTTCTTCAGTGTCCCAGATCTTTTGAAAAATCTGACAAAGAAGCTGCGGCGTTACCGTATCTTCTACTTTCAGCATCTCGGGGCACACTCCGTCATCGCCAGGTGCCTTCCCGTTCTTCAGCTTTTGAATGGCCTGCTTGACTTCCGCAATAGTAATGTTGCCGAGGTTAATGTCCAGGTCCTCCTCCGCTTCAGGAATGTCAGTGAGGGTTGGTGGGTCTGAGCGGTTCAGGATGGACTCGAAGTGTTGCTTCCATCTCTTCAGCTTCTCTTCCTCTACTGTGACATGAGTTCCATCTTCAGCTCTCACTGGGAGGTTGTGGTACTGCCCGTAATCGCCCTTCAGCTTCTTGGTGTTCTGGTATACTGTCTTCATGTCTCTCTGTTTTGCAGCTGCCTCCGCTTCTTCTGCCAGCCTTTCTGTGTGCATTCTCTTGTCTCTTCTTGCTGATGTCTTCACCGCTTGATCTTTCTCTCTGTATTCTCTTGATATTCTTTCCTTCAGTCTTGGTGATTTGGCATCCAAAAGTTTCTTCTTGATCTGTCTTCTCTCTTCTATGCGAGCCCACGTGTCTTCTGAGATCCACTCTGTCTTCCTGCTCTTTCTGTATCCTAAAACTTCCCCTCCTGTTTCCTTCATGGCTCTGTTGAAATCTTCAATAGTCAGCGCTGTCTCATCTTCCAAAACACTAAATCTATTCCTGAGGGCTAACCTAAACTCTTCTTTCACTTTTAGGTCTTTCAACTTGGCCACGTCGTAGTGCTGATTTCTGGTGTCTCCTATCTTTACTTTCCTAAGCTTCAATGTCACCTTCCCCACCAGAAGACTATGGTCGCTGCCAATGTCAGCATGTCGCATCACTCGCACATCCTGCAGAGAGTGCCTCCAGCGACCGTTAATGATGATGTGGTCGATCTGGTTCTGGGTCTTGCCGTCTGGTGATTTCCATGTGAGTTTGTGGATCTCCCTATGCGCAAACAGGGTCCCTCCTATGACTAAGTCATTTTCCTCGCAGAAATTGACCAGCCTCTCCCCGTTGTCGTTGATCACACCCGCTCCATGTCGTCCCATGGTCCTCTCTCTGTCTTCATTGTCGCAGCCGACCTTAGCGTTGAAGTCACCGATCAGCATCAGCACGTCATGTCGAGGGATGTCTTCCAAAACAGCTTGGAGGGCGTCGTAGAATGCATCCTTATCCTCTTCTTCCGCGTCGTCTATCGGTGCGTAGCCCACAACAATAGACAGCTTTGCGTATTTGGAATTCATCCTGACGTACAGCAGGCGCTCGTTCACAGGTTTCCACTGTAGAACGGTGTTGGCCTTGCTCTTATTGATGATGACAGCAACTCCTTCTCGGTGTTCGTTGTCTGTTCTTCCAGACCAGATGATGACTTCTCCGGAGCTCAACCTCTGTTTGCCAGCACCAGTCCATCTTGCTTCTGTTACTCCCATGAGGGTTAGTTTGTGGCGGTTCAGTTCACTTACTGCTTGCGCCAGCTTTCCAGTCTGGTAGAGCGTTCGCACATTCCAGCATCCAATTCTGATCCATCGTTTTGGCGTCAGGAGTTCCGCTATCGGGGTGGAGACATCCTTGCGGCTTTGGTCCCCATCCGTCATAAGTCCAGTTTCCTGGTCTGCTTCGCTCCCAGCGCCGGTTGTCGCTTTTTCCCTTGTTGTCGTTTCCGTAGCAAGTTTCTTTTTACAGGGTGGAGTCGCTAGCCCCACGCCTAACCCTCCTCCTTTATCCTGACTTGGGACAGGCAGTTAAGCCCCCAAAGGGGCCTCCCTGGTGGAGTTCAGCAGATAACAGCAGAGAATGAAATTGGGCGAAGAAGATGGGGATGGATCGGTCACAGTCTGAGAAAGCCAGCTTCCAGTATCACTAGGCAGGCATTGTCATGGAACCCCCAGGGAAAGAGGAAAAGAGGTAGGCCGAGAAACTCCTGGCGTCGAGACCTCCAAACAGACATCAAGAGACTGGGAACCACCTGGAGTAGAATCGAAGGAGAAGCACAGGACAGGAGTTGCTGGAGGTCTCTCGTCGACGGCCTATACCCGGGTAGGGGTGACAGGCGTAAGTAAGTAAGTAAGTAAGCTGATTAGATACTTTACGCCAGTATTCCCCTGCATTTAACATTGTGATAGAAGGCGGTGGCTCACACGGTTCAGTCGGGCTTAACCCCCTAAGTATATATTTCGGGCAGTCCACATCGTGCGTCGGCTGGAGACCCGCCGACAAATGCACTTTCCCTTGTTGGGCTCGGTGGTCGGCGGGGATCCCCGGGGGATGAATATCTATCATACTATAATATGGACCCCCCCCAAAAAAAAAAACAACAACAAACAAACAAAAAAAAAACCTCTTCTCCCCCACATAACACATAACCATGTACTCTCTTTCGTGTCCGACCTCATCTGCAGGCGGCCGGAGTGGACCTGGACAAAGTTTCTGAATCTCTGCAACACCTCACTCCACCCTGGCTATTACCAGTTCCTGACATCTTGCTGGACTTGCCCGCCCACAAAAAGGACTGTACTCCACCAGCCATATACCAACAGAGCCTCAATGAACTCCTTTCAAGTTTTCCTGGCTTTTGTCGTATTTATACCGATTGGTCCAAGTCTGAGGATGGGAGAGTGGCTGCGGCTGCAATGTTTTTTCGCCATCCTAGACGCCCATTTAAGCTCCCCCTCCCTGACCATTCCTCTGTATTTAGTGCAGAACTGCAGGCAATTCTGCTGGCACTCAGGCATACCTATCAGTCTCGGGAAAGGAACTTCCTGATTCTGACTCTCTTTCTGCCCTGCAGGCCCTTCAGGGCGCAGGAACAGACCACCCCCTGCTGGCGCAGATTTGAAAACTTTATGCGGACTTGATGAAGGAATATTATGACATGATTTTTATTTGGGTCCCAGGGCATGTGAGAATCGAAGGCAACAGGATCGCAGATTCTGCTGCCAACGATGCCCGCAATGACCCTGTCCCTGACACACAGACTGTTCATAGTGATTTTAAACCTATGATTAGTGCGTACATAGCTCGCGAGTGGCAGTCCGAGCGGGACAAAGAGGAAGCGAACAAGCTGCATGAAGCTCTTTCTACGGTGTCCGACAGTCTACCTTACCGCTGCAGCAGCCGCCGTGAGGAGACTGTCCTTACTCGGCTCCACATCGGACACACGTGTGTTACCCACTCTTACTTACTAAAACAGGATGAGCGTCCATGGTGTTTTGCCTGTGACGAGCAGTTTTCTTTTCGACACTCTTTGTTGTCTTGTGCTGATCTAATTGACACAAGATATAAACACTTCACAGCAGACTCCTTGAAGGTTTTGTTCCGGGATGTTCCCCCGGACAAAATCTTCAATTTCTTGAGAGAATGCAATATTTTTAACAAGATCTAAGCTTTTATAGACTATGTGAATTTTGACTATTTTGCCCTTTTTGAGAGTCTGTAGACGTTTCTTTTAAAGACTTAATAATAATAATAATAATAAGCGCATTAAATAGGCGCTTTATCCCAATTGAAAATCGGCTCAAAGCGCCGCCGCGAACTGAACCCAACAAGCACGCTCACGTGAATCACGCGCATTCACTCACGCACTGTACATAAACATAGAACATTCACGTGGTGCTAAGGGCAAGCTCAAGCGAGCTACTGTAGTTTTTGGAAATTCAAGATCGTTTGTATTTGAAATTTGATTAAGTGGGCTGAAACTGATACCAAAGTCGTGGGGGAGGAAGAGCCGGAATACCCGGAGAAAGAACCCCCGACGGTCCGCCCGAATTAACGGTGACACTTACTAGAGGAGAAAAATCCGACGCCGGAACCCGTAATCGAACCTCGCACCTTTAGCATTGGTGGCAGGCGCCTTAACCACTGCGCCACGGACCGACTTGTGCGACATTTTAGCATGACATTTTAAAGGTATATTCACATCCTGTTTTAAGACCTTTCTTTTAGTCTGACTGACCAGATTTTACCCATCCCGCCGTGAGATGGCCTTAGTTGCCTGCTCGGCGTTAAGCCCAACTAAATAACTAACTAACTCTTCTTCAGTGGAATTGTCATGGTTTTCGCGCTAACTTTGAGGAATTACGTCTTTTAGTCAAGTCCTATAACCCCTCAGTAATCTCTTCAGGAGTCTTACCTGAAGACTTCTGACCCTGTCTCTTTTAATGGTTTTAACGCTATCCATAAAGGCTCTGATTGGGAGAGGCGCTCGGGTGCGGTGGCTCTTCTCATTAGCAGCCAAATTTTATGAAGTCCTGTTAGCATTGACACCTGTCTTCAAGCTGTCCCAGCTCGGGTTACCTTAAGGAAGACCATAACCATATGCAGTGTTTACTTGCCACAATCCCTGCGGGTCTGTAGTAATGATATTTTAAACTTAGTTGATCAGCTGCCCCCTGCCTTTATTCTCATCGGAGATTTTAACGGTCACGCTCGCCTGTGCGGTAGTGACCTCTATGATGGCAGAGGTCAGATGTTAGAAGATGTTTTTTCTCAACTTAACTTATGTGTTTTTAACGATGGCTCACCTACCTACTCTAACCCAGGTTCAGGATCTAGTTCTGTTCTAGACCTCACTGTGTGTGATCTTCTCTCATGCTGGACTTTAACTGGAAGGTTCACGACGACCTGCGTGGTAGTGACCACTTCCCAGTAGTCCTGTCATCGGTCAGCTGTGAGGAGGACCTACCAATGGGGTGCTGCAATTTCAAGAAATCTAACTGGCCTCTGTTTGCCTCCCTCTGTTAGTCTCGTATTACAGAGGGGGTGGTCATGTCAGCTGAAAAACCTGTTTTTTGTTTTACTTCAATTTTGTTGGAGGTAGCGGGTGAAACCATCCCTAAAACCTCCACATCAGTCCCGCAGAAGCCGAGAGTGCCATGGTTCAACGAAGAGTGCTGCAAGGCTAAAAAAAACGCGCAAATCTGCTCAGTGACGTGCTTTTTGTAATCTGTTGCAAGTGAATGTTTTTAACCTTTAAAAGACAGAAGGGCGAAGGCCCATTACATTTTTAAACGTGAACGCCGTGCTTCCTGGAGGCGTTTTGTCTCATCCTTAACGTCTAGGACTGGAAGGTTGATCCGCATTATAGTCCATTAATTTTCTTATTCTTACTAGATAGTTTGCATATAGGTAATGGAAGACATTGAATAATTTCGTTAGCCAGCATTATACCTCTTAAACTTTTTGAATGATAATTCATTTTTGAAAATTGTCGAAAAACGTTTCACTCCCACCAAAGAGTCAGCCCTGAAAGAGGCTGCGTGGAAGAGACCCTTGCCTGCCTTTCACGACTCGGACAATGACAGTGACGTAAAAGCGCCAGACACATCAGTGTTATACAATGTTCCTAAATGACGCAAAGCACGAAAAGTCAGTGTTATACATGTGTATGGGTTGAAGCAATGCTCTCCCTTTCTGACAATTTGATTTAGGACGACAGTCTCTGTATATTTGTTTTGATGTCAGCGAAAGTATTGTGGAAAACGTGGAAAAATACATGCCAAAGAGAGGGGAGTTGTGGGTGTTTTTCGACAATTTATATCTATCCCAAATTTCCGGGATTTTGAGACCACAAACTTCCACGCCTTTCCGCCGCCCAATTTTCTTGGTTTTCTCCTTTTTTTTTCAGTAAAATAAAGATATCCAAATTCAATGACATTAAAATTAATATTTTTTATTATAAAATGAATCAAGACGAATTACTTCTTCTAAACGATATTAATGCTGTAGAAAACAAAGACTTAGACTTGAAAAAACAGCGCCTTCTTTCTGTAGTTGTGTCAGGCAAGTCAAAGACTTATCTCGGTAAACAATACATGACAGAGGATATTGAATCTCTTACGGCTGATGAACTAATCAAGCTTCATGCTAAATATGAAAACCACATTGCTTCACTAATGACTCGTGATTTGAGTCGATCTCTTGTATGTCTATACACAAAAGCAGTGAGTCACTTTCTACCTGTGGATAGTGACAGCCTATCACACGACCTTGAAAGCAATCCTATTGTTTCAAGTTCAATTGGCAAATTAGCATGTGTCATGTTTTACAAGTTTGGAAATTACCTTGCACCTGTCGTAACATTACTAGTTACTGGGAGCCATATTGATTTCTCAAAAATAAATTTTACTGCAGAAGAAAATGGACGAAACCCAGACGACTCCACAACCGAACCCCAGTCCTGTTTTGACACAGGTTCAAACTGTGACGAAGACTAAAAGTCCAGGCAGGGTTGCGGCTGGAAAAAAATTAGCCGAATATAATAGGAAAAAAAAATTACAGCTTCAGGCACAAACAGAAAAGACTCATGTAACTGACCAGGTGTCAGGACCGTTATCACCGTCAGGACCTGTGTCAATACCGTCAGGGCCATCACTCTCTCATCAAAGTGAGAGACAAACAACTAAGTCTGACCCTGACCCCGACCCCGAACCTCAATCAACAAAATATATAATTGCCGGATTTGTTGTCGGATTTGGTTACGTAGGTTATCAATTATACAAAAAATACAAACCACAGACTCGTACAGTGACCAGAAAATCAGACACTCCAAAAACAAAACCAGAAGTCGCCACATTACCAGTAACACCCAAAGCCGTTGACCCATTTTATATGCAGTAAATAAAAAATATTATTTTAATTTTTCTTGCCTAAGAAATGAATGACACAAAGAACTTGATGAACCTTGTCTATCACTCTGCCGTGATAAGTGGACTAGCAGTAGCTTATTCTATGCTAGGAAAAAGTCTACTCAAAATGAAATCAGCAGACTTGAGTAGACTCGATTTCGAAGACAGCGCTAAGCTAATTGTAGTCGTTACAGCGTCGTTTGCGACAAAAGATTTTCTTGTCAAGCAGGGAATTATTCCCGAAAATGTTTCTATGTAAATAAAAATAATATGGCGACGATAGCTATTATGATTGGTGGGGCAGTTGTTAACGCATTGGCTTTCAGTGGCTCAAACTATCTCTTTTCAAAAATGGGTAGAGAAGAATCAGCAGAAGAAATGAAACGTCACAATGAGGCAACAGAAAAACTTGCTCAAGCCCAGCAGGAATATGAAAAGAATAGAATTGAGAAACTTGATTTCATCAATGAAAAACTCAGGCTTGAAGGCCACGCACAACATACATTTTCAAATACAGACGAAGCAATCAGGGAATATTTTCTTGTCACGGGTGAAGACATGTCTATCCCAAAACTGAAACTAAGTGACTATTACAAACCGAGTACAGAACAAAGAAACGGAGAGATAATCTTTGTTCTAGTGGGAATGACATTTGTTTATTTTACAGGAGTTTTCATTGCTAGAAAAAATGGCAGCCGAAAATAAACTATCAAAAATATATTACTCTCCATCAGGGTATTGGAAAGGGCAAACAGCTATTCAGAAATTACATGCCGCTGTGGGCGGAGATATAACACTCAATCAAGTCAAGCAATGGTTACAGAGACAGGCAATTTGGCAGATATATCTCCCTGCTCCAAGAAAAATAACAAGACCCCATTTTGAAAACACATCACCAAATGACACGCACCAAATGGACCTCCTGTTCCTACCACATGATACAATAAGAAAGAAACGATACAAGTATGCACTGACTGTTGTAGACATTGCTTCAAGGTACAAAGACGCTGAACCCATATCTGACAAAACAGCCAGTACAGTTGCTACTGCTTTATCAAAAATATATAGTCGAGGCCCCTTAAGATACCCCAGACTAGTGCAGGTTGATGATGGATCTGAATTTAAGGGCGCAGTTAATCAGTTATTTGCTAAGCATGGCGTACTGGTCAGACGTGGTATTCCAGGCGTGCACAGATCGCAGGCAATTGTTGAAAACTTTAACAAACAGTTATCAGAAAGACTTTTCAGTTACCAGTATTCTAAGGAACTCATGCATGACACCCGTAACACTGAATGGGTAAAGAGATTACCACATGTGATAAAAGCAATGAACAATGAAGGACACCCAAAATCTGCTGATGCTATTAAATTGAAAACAATTACAGAGCCAAAAACAATGTCAACCCCAGCACAGGCACCCGACACAAGTTTATTTACTAAACAGGTAAGATATTTATATCAACCAGGGGAGGCTGAGAACGACGACAGACGCAGGGCAACAGACCCCATCTGGTCAACGTCTGTACACAATATAAAAAAAATAATTCCCGGTCCTGACGGTCCTGGCGCAACAATATATTACCTGTACGACCCTGCACCCCAGAGGGCATTTGTCAGAGAAGAATTACAGATTATTTCCCCAGACACCGTTACTCATTTCAGTAACTAAGTCGTCAATTAATTCATCAACCAGTTCATCACAAATATCTTCAGATAACTTGAGTCTGTAATGTCCAGGTGCATAAGCTTTTTCTTTAGTGTGAAACACTCGTTTCGTGTCTCCAACTGCAAGTGACTTCTTATGTGTTTGGATCATTTCAAGATTATGTTTGTTTGATCTCAGTGACTTGTTTGGATAATCAGGCATTAATGCACCATCTAACACTTGCTTGTAATGTTCATGACGAATGTCTTTATTTTTTATTGCTGTTTTTTTAATTCCTTTGGCTTTTGACTGACTACCTTTCTGGTGCAGTATAGAATACATTTTTGACCTCAGTCCAACATACTCAACTATAGGCACACCATTCAGTTCATCTTTAAACTTACCAGGCACTTTCTTGTTTTGTGTGCTAAACAGCGGGTGATCTTTAGGGTAGTCTGATGTGTCATACATGTGTAACTCTGTTTTCATGTCTTCGTAAAAGTCTTCAGTAGGCACGTCTATGATCATAGAGTCAGTGTCAGTGTATAACAATCGACACTCAGGATATTTTGGTTTGAAGTAATCATAATAAAATTCAAGCATCAACAGTTTTGACAACTCCAGAATTGCCATACCAATGAATACTGGCTTGTCCAGTTTAACAATCTTTTTTTTGAGTGACACTGCATACAATGATGAATGAAATTCTTTATACCCTGTGTACTGTGGCTTGCCTGTAAGTTTAATTGCGCCCGATTCAGTTGTGACCAGTCTCACATCTTTTCTGTGATGAGGATTTTCCATTGTCTTGCCAAAACAGGCATTGTTCATAAGCTTAAAGAAGTCTTTGTCAAATGCAGTGTTACCGTCTCTGGCACGAAGGGTTGTGTTCTTCATTATGTAATCTTTCATGAAAGCACTCTGATCAAATTGAATTCCTCTGTGAACTTTCTTTAGTACTAACCCGTGTCTGATGTAAAACTGCAGCAAGCGGTAGTGACAAACGTAATTAAATTTGTCATTCAAATTTGGTACAAGTTTGGTGTCTTCTTTTTTACCTGTCATACTCATTTTTTCAACAGCTAAGGGATAATCATTATGGTAATCGTGTAGGTGGTGTGGATACTCCAGGTCTACTTCAAAGATCCAACCCTTCGCGTCGTTTCGGTCAAGAGTCATAATATTGTTAGTTAACCCTGACTCTGTTACATCATACTGTGACAAATCATGCAGACAAAAGTTTTTCAAGGGCAATAATTCACACATTGCCCAGCCATACAAGTTATTAGCGTCAAGGTACGTAATGAATGACCTTGACCCCGGGCTTGAGGGGTCAAAACCCTGGTCAAGGTCACCATGGGCGTCCATATATTTATTGTTGGCTCTGGCGTAGTTATTTGCTGCAATACTAATGCCTCCCCTCAATCCACGTTCTACCATTTCACCCATTGTACGATCAGACAACAGGTCAATAAATATCTTACTGGATTTCAAAAATGCATCCCATGTCATGCCATGACTAGTTATGTAGCAAGCAGGGTCAAGACTGTAGTGCAACAAACCCTTTTAACTCTGGCAAAACAAAATAAATGATTGTGGACTTTAGAAAGAAACAGTCCCCTCCCCCTCCCCCTCTTGTGATCAATAGTGAAATCATTGAAACAGTCCAGAACTTTAAGTTTCTTGGCACTACCCTGTCATGTGACCTGAAGTGGGAGGAAAACACTCGCCTTATCGTCCAAAAAGCACAGCAGCGCTTGTTCTTCCTGCGACGTCTGAAAAGTTTCGGTCTCGGTGCCCACATGTTGATGCAATTCTACCGAGCTGTGATTGAGAGCGTGCTCACCTTTTCGATCACGGTTTGGTATGGTTCCATCACGGCCAAAGAGAAAATCAGACTGAGTAGGGTGGTCAAGACCGCTTCAAAAATCATAGGCAGAGATCTTCCTAGCCTGGACTCACTGTACCAGCAGCGTCTCTTACGTAGAGCACGTCTTATCTCCAGGGATTCCACCCACCCCGGCAATGAGCTTTTTCAAATTTTACCATCAGGGCGCAGGTACAGGTCCATCAGTACCAGGACCAGCAGATTCCGCAACAGTTTTTTCCCTCTTGCTGTTCACGCTCTCCCTGATCAACCGGACTAATTGGAGAGAGCGCGAGTGGCGAGTGAGAATGATTGTGTACAGTCAGTTTTTAACTGTATCAGATCTCTCTCTCTCTCTCTCACTCTCTCTCTCTCTCTCTCTCTCTCTCTCTCTCTCTCTCTCTCTCTCTCTCTCTCTCTCTCTGTGTGTGTGTGTGTGTGTGTGTGTGTGTGTGTGTGTGTGTGTGTGTGTGTGTGTGTGTGTGTTTAGTCTTAGTAACTGACATCAAGACAAATTCCAATGTTTTTATTGTTTTGTACATGGAAACATATGGCAATAAACCATCTTATCTTATCTTATCTTATCTTATAACTTTCAAATACATCTGCTAGCAAGCAAACATCAGCTTTCAAGTACTGGTCATGGTAATCACCAATTGTCTGACATCCTAATTTACCCCACGCATCAAGAGCGTGTTGATATTCAGAGTCAGAAATGCCTTTTCCAGTTAGTGTAGAATAAAATTTCTCTTTTGGTGGCAGTCTTGTTTCTTCAAACACAACCCAGTGATCAATGTACTCATACGGATACACACCTTTCTTAATCAAGTCTGGCTCAAAATATTTACTCGTTATTGGATACTCAGTCAGTCCTTCTGCCAGACTAGCAAGACCTAAAGACAAATGTTGCATGGAGTCATAAAATGCTAATTTGTTGTCCAATCTAAAAGTCAAGTATTTCTCAGTTGTCTGGGCAATGCAACTAATTTTTCTGTAAGACTCATCAACAGCCTGCATGATGATGTGTGAATCATATCCCTTCAGATTGTGAAAAAAGATTGGTAACTTGTATGTCTTAGGATCTATTTTTAATTTCAAGTTACAATCACCATGTGCAGCACCTCTGTAACGCCCAGTTATGTGATCGTGGTCAAGAACTTTATCACCCCCTAAAGGTTGTTCACAAATCCAACACATCTCAGCTGTATCAAATTTCAGTTTGTCTTCTTCTGTCATCACCAAAGGCATCTGACATGTTGTGAGATATTGTACTACCTGACTATACAGATGTCTCATTTCTGTTAAAAACAAACATGCTGCATTTTCTCCCCTGTAGATAACAGGCTCTGAATGCTGTCCGTCTGACCTAACAAGAATGTATCCAAAAGAACACACCACTTGGTCACTCAGTTTTATAGTCTTTGGTAATGACTCTGGAACATGACCTTCATACGGAACAACCAATGATTCGAAATCTGCATACACTACAAATGGCAACTTTTGCTGATTCCCATAGTTCTTAAAATAAACCTTGCTGCCAGGATCTGGATACTTAAGTACAGTTTGTATGTCATCAGCTGATCTGCAGTGTAAAACATGTTTGTGCGCTACGTTTATGGAGGAGAATCTTTGTAAACATTTTTTACAAACTTCCTGTTTGCCATTGTGTTTTGTTGTATGTCCGTGAATTAGACGTGACATATTTCTGATAATTGTGTAGTGAAAGTTATCACCAGAGCTTATTAATAACATATCAACATGTCTATCTTCTGACTGACCGTAGGTTGGGGCAATTGGGGATACTCTTATTGGTTGTAACTTGTTCTCAGACACATTATCCCACACAAACACATTTACAGATATACCAGGATTTAGTTTTTCAAACAAGTCTATGTCCTCTATTTTAACAGGAAACTCAATGCCACTAAAATCGAGTTCATTTACAAATTTGGTGTAGTTAGATACACGTTCAGGTTTTGACTTTACAAAGTGTAGTTTAGCAAGCACACACCACATGAAACAATAGTTGTCATTGTTCTGTATGTTGACGACAGCCTTTTTGTTTGCAACCTCTGTTGGCAGTGGCAACCACGATTTACCTAATATAGGATGATACCTAGACTGCTTTAGTTGTAATTCATGTACATGTCCTTCATGCCAGCCAGACCCCTTCATTTTTGCACTGTCAATTGCCTGTAGAAAGTCTGGTAATAGTCTGTCTCTAAACACGTTCTCTACCTCCGGTTCTCTTCTTGTGTTAACTGTGTGTTGTCTTGTTGATATGTACGATACAATCACTTCACCGTCTACTCTAGTAAATTCTATTTTTGCAACAATCTGAATCTTCACACTGCCTGTAAGAAGATTATCTTGTATGACAGAAAAAGAGTTTTCTATTGATTCATAGACATTGTTAGTATTGGTTATAGGTAAGTTTGTTGTGTGAAACACGTTTCTTAAACTAGATGAGCCAGGGTTTGATGGGCCAGGGTTTTGAACATTGTCCGTCATTTTTATTTGTCCGACAAAATAATAAATGAAAAAATATTACCTCTGACTCTGCTTGTATAATACCACTTTATTAACTGTAACACTGTCAATATAAACATTTAGTTTGCGCAGTTGTTTAAATATGCTATAACAAACGTCTCCTAACCAGCCATAGTTGGTATCATCAACTTTAAAAGTAGGTGTCTTTAAATCAACTGTCATGTGCTCCACATTTGGATGCTCATCAACATAATCCAAAGTCACACTATATGTAACATATATTTCTGATGGTGCTGAAAGGCTTATGTAAGTCTGTTTGGGTGATATTAAATCAGTAAAGTGCATAACATCTTTGAAAAGGTGTGTGAGATCAAGCACCTGTATGATTTGTCCGTCTGTCATTTTTATTGAACAAACAAATGTATAAATTAATTTACATCAATTTACTAACCCATACCCTGTGGGCTGATCTGTCTTTAAAATGAGCTTTAGATGCTTAGTTGATTTCAGTTTATTTTTTACATCATCCCGTTCATGTTTATTTGGTATGACATCGTTTTCTCTGAGACAGTCTTCAAAGCTGTCACGGTCCTTGCAGTAAAACAAACAGATAAACTTTAACTGTTCTCGAAAATCTTTTAGTACAGCATTATATTTTTGAGTGAGAATCCATACACTGACATTTGCGTGTCTGCCACTGAAGGCAAGTTCTGATAGAGTGTTTCTCTTTTTGACAATGTCTTTTTCTGCAGAACAGTCATCAACAATAAACAAGGTTGGCTGTCCTTCAAATTGCTTGTAAAAATATTGTAGGTAGTCATTCAGTTTTTTCTCAGGGTCAACTAAGTATATGTTGCTGTCAGTCCAAATAAATAAACGGTTGTGATAAGCTTTGTTGTGTTTGATTGTAGGACAAAATATTACAATGTTTTCAAAGTGGTGTATGTATCTTGTTTGTAATAAGTCAAGTACAAATTCAGTTTTCCCACACCCTGTGGCGCCACAAAATAATCCACAGTGTGGGTCGAGTGTCATTAAGCTCAGGTTCATTTTAATACACAATATAATTTTAATATATGTGTCCACTTAGTCTGCTTTCTGCAATATTGAGTTGTGCGTCATATATCAGGTACAAATATATGTTAATAGCTGCAGCAGTTTCAACCTTCTTTTGTATCTGAATTGTTATTCCATCACTACCGTTCTCGACAGTACGTCCTGACCCATGAAGATAATCGTCATCTGTACTACGAAGATCTAACCAAAGTGCATATTTATTTGTCAGGTATTGTCCGATCCTAACATCATACAGATGTAGATCTTTGCACGCAATGTTTGCAGGTTTATCTCTAATCCTTCCTCCTGCAAAATACTTTGTGGTTTCGTCATAGTGTTGATAAGGTAACATTCCTGAAGCGTACACTTGATTAGGGCGGCCTTCAATTGTGCAGGACAAATGTGTAATCTTAGGATTGTAGAATTTTTCTGAATCTCTTTTGTATGGACTCACCGGTTCAACAAACAACATAAGAATACCTTTCAGTGACCTGGCAGGCGTGTTCAAGTTTATGTTCCACATTGGGTCACTTTTGTCTTTGGGTATTAAACTATGCCTAATCACACGGTCATAATAAATTGGAAGTCTTGACTGGTACTGATTTTGTATGAGTCTGGCTAGTTCAATATGTGTGACAATTTCATATTCCAAGGAAATGTTAGAGATCTTATATGTTGCATCTGTGGCAGATGATTTTATAACTTTGGAGTAGTCATTGAAAGTTAGTTCAAAGCTCAGACGGTCATTCAGTGCCCCTTGATAATAAGGCAAATGAGCTGTTAGGATTTCAAACTCAAGTGGAATGTAGAATCTGGTTCCATATGTTTCAGCTATAATAACTTCCTTTGGTACCCCAGTAGTTGTTTTGTCTCCGGCATTGATTCGAAGTTTACCAACGTTATCAGACTGTATGCCTTGGTAAACACGGTCTTCTCGTTCTTCTCTTGTGAGCCAAAGATCCTTGTAACAGTAGAACACATCTGAGTCGTCAAGACTAAACACTTCCTGTCCTTCAAGTTTTACTTTAATAGTCCTAACAATTGCTCTGCCAAGATTGTCAACCAGTGTTCTGTTTACGTCTGCGTCTGATGATAGTTCAATATTAAATGCTAGGCGTGCAGTGCCAGGAACAATAACGTCACTGGGACCTAGGTTTGGAAACTTGACTGTAAGTGTTTGGTTCTGGTCTATGGTACTTGGATTGTTCGTGATGACGATTGATTGTCTTATGCCCTTAACACCCAGAGGCTCACGTAGTTTTCTGTATGGGTCTAACTTTGATCCGTAAGATTGTGTCATTTTTATTATGCACAATAAAAAATAATAAATTAATAAAACAATGGCCGCGGGAGGATTTAATCATGAAAATTTTGAAATGGATGACATGCATGTCTCAGATACCAGTATCACAGATATGACTGGAATGGTAACTAGTTCTCCTTTGTATCATGAACTGTTAAAAGACAAAGTAAACTCATTTTATGACAGTGTTGGAGCAAGCCCAGATGTAATAGATCCTAACCAGTTTGAATATGATAAAGGGCACTTATTTGTAAATACAGACAGAGGGAAAATAAATCTAACACATAAAAATAATCCTTCTAAGTTTAGAGCTTTAAGTACAATTAAAGGTGAAGTCGGTGGTAACTCTGGGTTGGCAAGGTATCTTGGAATTGGTGGGTCTCCTGTCACGCCAAGACTGGCTAGTGTTCTTCACGACACGCAAACAAAGTTGCCAACAGGGCAAGAAATTGAAATGGCAACAGTAACAAGCCTACCAGAAATAGCAAACACAGTGATACAAGAAACTTCATTTACTGAAGGGCAATTAAATGACGCTATGAAAACAATAAACGACCCACCTTTGTCAATGAGGGAGATTATGGGATTGGATAAATCACTGCAGACGATAAGAGGTGAGATGGTAAATAATGTTGCCAAACTGGGTGAGCTTGATAAACACATAGAACGTGAAAAAGAGAAACTGGCTACAGCAGACAATGGAAATCTTGACACAGAAATGAAAGAAAAATACAGCACAGATTAAATGATTTGCAGATAGAAAGATCAGGACGGTTAGAAACAATTAGTATTGGAAGACAAAAACTGAAATCACAGGTCAACAGAATTAGAGAAACTATTCAGAAAATACTTCACGAAGACACTACTTTGGCTGAGAGACTTAAAACACTTTTCAGAGAACAGGGTATTACAATTGCTAGTTTAATTACTGCTCTTGGGTTTATTATCAGTACTGTTGTGTTAGCTGTCTCCGGTGCTGGTGGTGGTGGTCCAGCCCCACCCCCGGGCCCACCGGCTCCAACTGACCCAAAAGATTTACAGTCATGGGTAAAGAAACAACTGTCTCACATATCAGACTTGCTTAAAAAATTGGCTCTGAAAGCAGTGGACGCTTTGCCTGGCATAATTGGCACTGTTGTCAGTTGGTTGATTACTACTACAGCAAAGGCAGTAGGGTTTATGGCAGAACATGTGTGGGTCTTTTTGGTTACAGTAGGATGGTTGATGGTGGGTTATTTAATGAAACAGATAAAGAAGTAAAACCCCTAATCCTGTTAGACCTATTACCAATGCAGTTCTTTCCGACTCATGTGTGTCAGGGGTTGGTGTTAGATCCGGGGTTGATTGTATGGGTGCCGGTGTTGGGGCTGGGGCCGGGACCGGGGGCGGGGTTGTTACCGTCTGTAATGGTTTTAACAACTGTACGTGTGTGGTTGTGGCCCCTAAGTTTACAGATTGATTGAAACCTAGTTTTTGACCAACACCTGCAACAATGATTTCATTATTATAATTTGTTATTGTACCCATTTGGAGTTGAAGGTCAGATGGTAACATGTATAACCCGATGCCAACTACAAAGTCAACTTTCGATCTGGCATATCTTAAAACGTCTTGGTAGCGTTGTATGCTAGATGGGAAATCAACTGTTGAATTAATTGAATCTTCTAGATTAGCGAGAAACTGTTTTTGTGCTTCAAATTTACCACTTCCATTCAAAATGTTTGATTTTGTTAGTGATTGTGCACCTAGTAAACACCAGACATATGTTCTGATTGACTCATTTACGCGCTCGACTCCCGCTTGAGTAAACCCGTCAGATTTATCTAAAATAAATGTGGTCCAGGCGTTAGACTGCTTCTGCTCTATTGATCCTATCCAGACTTGTGATTTTGATGAGAATGAAGTGTACCCAGGGTAGTAATCTTGAGGGTATTGTCTGTGACTCATAGCATAATACAATGTACCCATGCCGTTGTGATCATCAAGTTTTTGTGTGAAGTCATACTTAGTGCCAGGGTTAATGTTAAACTCATTACAGATGCGTTCAAACGCTTTCATATCCATGGGGTTGTTATACCTGTTGAAACTGGATTCAGTGGGTAGTGGTGTATGAAGTTCTGACAGTATACGTCTAAGCTGGTAATAAACGTGGAAATGATACACAGACCTAATCAGTTTGTTTGAGTGATTCAAGTGGTCTGTAAATGAAACACCACAGCCTGTAGTAGAACACAGAATAGCAAAATTGAGTTGGTTTTGAAACATCTGTAGTGGGCTTGAAGACCACTTTCTTGCAGTAGAGTCATCTGTTATTGGAGGGTTTAGGTAATGGTCAAACGGATTCGGTACTTTGACTTGGAATAGGTCTTGTACGCTTGCGTCAGACACAGCTATGTCAAGCTGATTTAGTTGAATTATTTTCTGTTCATAAGTTGGTGCAACATTATATTTAGCATCCACATTAAATTGAAATGCGTTTGTAGTGGTAATGGTTGGTGATTTAAATTCCATCTTTTTTTATATGAGATAATAAAAATGTTTATTACCTTAACAAATCTTGACACAAGCAAACCAGTGTGGTTAACTAATGGGATTGATAATCGTGATGGTAGCAAGGCTGCAGCTATCCATGAATTGTTCTACACAGTAAAATGGTTTAATATTGAAGATAATATATATAATAAAGTAATTTTTGATAGTAAGACTGAAGCTTTACCACCCGGGTATTATGACTTTTGTACTATAGCTGAATGGTTTCAAAGTAATTTTAAAATTAAAGCAACTTTAAATCCAGCTAACCTACTTGTTACATTAGAATTTTTGACACAAAATTGGTTAAGGATCTCAGATAAATTTGCATATTTACTTGGATTTTATATTGACGAAGATTGGTTTAGATCAGATAATTTAGATGAATTTAAGTTTGGTATTATAACAATGAAGATCAAAAAACTAAAAATAACTGGAAAACGTCCTGTCAATTTGTCAGTACACACAGTGCTAAATGTTTATTTGAAAGAACTAAACACATCTGAGAATGTTCACAATGGAAAGCCTTCAACTTTGTTGAGATGCTTACCAACTGGAACTGCTCCGTATTGTGAAAGTGTAGTTGTTAGATTTCCTAATTTGCAGTTTAAGAAATTAGGTTCTAGTTTCTTTGAGTCACTGAGTATATCTGTAACTAATCAGGATGACAAACCAGTTCTTATGCATGATTTTAGTGTTGTGTTGGAAATTAAATAATTTTATTTTTGTTTATAAAAAATGAGTGGTGGTCCAAAGTCGAGAATCATACCAGTTGCATGTCCAGTAACAGAATTGAAAGATTTGGCAGACGTCCAGGATTTTGAGAAGGAGGGAGAAATTGGAGAAATATATGGTTTTGAACTTGATTCAAATGGCATGTACAAGAGGAAAGTAATTGTTGACATGAAAGACGGTGAAAAACAGATTCCTAAACTTGGTCAGCTACGTGATGTTACTGTACCTACTCCACCTGTAAATAATTCGCCCTACAACTTAATACATGTGGGAAATAAGTGGGTGGTTTCACCTGTGCCTGTTCCACCACCCACAATTGACTGGGACATAAAGTTGGAATTTATTAGTCCTTATGTATACACTGATGATGAAGGCGCCTTAGTGTTTAGGAAGTTTGTTAATTCTGGGCCGCTTATTGTAAGCCTTGTTCCAAGTTTTGCCCCAGACAACAATAGCAGAGAAAAACTGAAAGTTGAAAATTATGAGAGACGGCGGTATCTTCTTACAGCTAGAAAGGGTAGATCAGATACTTCTGTTGTGTTTATGCCAGCAAGCTTAGTCGTGGCTAGAGAAGCGACAATAGTATTTGAAATTATCATGAAATCTGTTGCTTCTGCAAAAGAGGCAAATATAGCACAAGGAATTAAACTTACATGGGATGAAACAGTATCAGAATCAACAAAGGTTTTTATTGCTATTACAAAAAATAATGATGTTATTAATGTTTCGAGCAGTGTTCCAGCTGTCAAGGTGGTGGTCGACAAAACAACTTTTGTTCGTCTAACTTACATAAACCTTGAACACATTGATCTTGTTGCATTTTATTATGCCAGCAAATTGTATACTTTTGAAGAGTTGCAAAATGTAATTGCTGATTAAATAAAAAAAAATATTTGTCAATAAAAAAAATGGTAAACTTCTATCCGCAACTACCAACGCTTGATCCGACTGAAACAAATGTGATGACTAAAACAACACTTGCGCCTGATCCACATATGCCAATTGCTTCAGATAAAACATTACAGGCAGATGCATTCAGATTAAATAATATTACAGAAGCTTTGAAATATTTGGAGAGTGAGGAGGCTAAGTACTCACGGTGCAAAAGACGGTATAAGACCGTTTTCAATTCTGTTCAAAACACTTCTATGGCTATTGGTGCAGTTTCAGCTTCATGTTCTGTAGGGGGTATTGTTCTGTTCGCCACAGGAATTGGGAGTTTGGCTGGAATAGCAGTTGAGGCTGTTAGCGTTGCTACATGCCTGGCTTGCTTTGGTTTGGAAGCCTTGAACAAGAGGTTTCACACAAAATTACAGAAACATGAAGCATTGAGTACGCTTGCTGGTGCAAAGCTGAGCAGTATGAAACTTATTATCAGTAAGGCATTGAACGATAATTTTATTGATGACGAGGAATTTAAGAGAGTCCAGGATGATTTAAATAATTACAAGAAACAGAAGTCTGAAATACAAAATAAAATGCGTAGTCAATCTCCTGTGAATGTTGAAGAACTGAAGGCTAGTTTTTTAGAGATGGGGAAACAGATCGGTGTTCAGGAAACCACAGAAAAACTACACAATCTTTTAAACAAATAAAAATCAGATTTGGTAATCGTTTATTAATGACATACACTTCACAGAAAAATGACATGCCACCTAACTATTTAACCCCATCAGCACCACCAGCACCACCTGACTATTACTAAAAAAAGTTTTTTCATTGTCCTTGTATCTTGTCAAATATGTCCGAGTAAGTTGTGACTTAAGTCAAGAACTTACAATTTGTTATTTTTAAGTTCTTATAAGTTCTTGACTTAAGTCACTTATAACTCATTTATAAGATCTTAAAAGGTTACCTGTAAAGTTATTTGTCAGTTATAAGTGACTTTGGAAATTTGTTATCAAGTATCTGTAGGTAACTTAAATAATTTGTTATCAAGTGCATATAGCAATGGGTTTTTTTGTTTGTTTGTTTGTGTGTGTGTGTGTGTGTATATGAATATGTGGACATTGACTAAAAAAAAATGGTATAAATGGTATTGGAATGTATTTTTTTCTATCTCTAATAACTAATTAATATGCACACGTATAGGCAAACAAAAACACAGGCACACACACACAGACAGATAGACATGCACACATACATACTCAAAAACATGCACTCACACACACACAAACACGCCTACATACGCAAAAACAAGCACTCACACAGACGCACATATAAATACATGCACACACGCACGCATACACACACACATGCACTCACACACACATACACGTACGCACTCACACACGCATGCACAAAAAATACACACACTATGGGTTGCAACCATACAAACCGGGGACGTCCCCCGTTTACTGAAAGTCCCCAGTTGTGGGTGTATAACCCATGTGTGTCCCCCGATTAACGGGATTTACATACTCACACACACACACACACACACACACACATTACAGGCAGGCGCATTCCGACACGCATAATCACACACACACACGCACACGCACGCACGCACGCACTCACACATACCTACACACACACACACGCACGCACGCACGCACACGCACTCACGCACGCACGCACGCACGCACGCACTCACACATACATACATACGCACGCATTCACACAGACGAACACACGCATACACACACAAACACTCACACGCATACACACACACAAACACTCACACGCATACACACAGACAGACATACACGCACACTTACACACGCACTCACTCACAGACAGACACAAAATCTTTATTCAGAATGCACGAATATTGTAGACTCCGGTCCGCAGAAAACTTCACCGCATTTCAGTTGTATGCACCGCGACTGTATATCGGCACTGCGCACTTCGCCCCGTTACTAAGACCCAGTGACGTAGTACGATAGATACCGGTTCGACAGTGTCGAACTCGTTTCTATCGTACTACGTCACTTGTTTACGCCGTTACTAAGACCCTGTGACGTAGTACGATAGATACCGGTTCGACACTGTCGAACTCGTTTCTATCGTACTACGTCACTTGTTTACGCTGGTTACCACGATCGCATGAGATTACACAGTTTCTCTAAGGTCCTTGTAAACAGAGTCATTTAACTCTGTGTTCCATCTATCATTTCTTAGTTGTCTACGACATGAAAATGATAACAAATGACTCTGTTTTAAGAGGCTCAATATTCTGTTAACACCTTCAATATAACCCGTCACTAATGCTACGTGAGATCATTATACCTATTTTCACGGGCGCGGCACAGCATATGGCTTAGTCAGGCTTAAATCTGCACAACTACCACGGTTTGAAGGCTTGTCCAGGGTGCTTAGTTATCAATCAATCAATTATTCAGATACAAAGCCAAAATCATCTTTCTTTGCCAGGGTGCTACAGGTATACCCCACCGTCAGTCCTGTTACTAAAACCTATGTAAAAATCTGTTTCAATTCACTTGCAAAAAGCAAGCTACTTGCATGAGCGCAGCGAAAACCCCTCACACTTAGTCCATAACATTTATGATGAGACAATACAAACAAACATACAAACATTAGCTTCTCGTGCGACTTGGTCATTATGATGTTTGTCACACATCAGACAAAATCTCACTCCGTCCATTTTATGACCTGACCGATGATTTTCTCACTCTCAGTCTTAAAGCCACTTTTACGTGTAACCTGTCCGATGATTTTCTCACTCTCAGACTTACAGCCTTTTTGTGGTATGTTCTGTGATTTCACACTCTCAGACGTACAGCTTTTTTTGTGGTATGTTCTGTGATTTCTCACTTAAAGACTTACAGTTACACATTTTCATTTGTCTTGTTTGTGATCTGCTAGGTAATAGATCACATATGAAATTACAGTCACACATTTTCATGTGTAATGTTTGTGATCTGCTCAGTGATTTTTTACTCAGACTTACAGTTACAGTTACACGTTTCATTTTTCTTGTTTGCGGCCTGCTCGGTGATTAATCACTCACACGGACTAATAGTTACACGTTTTCATTTTCCTTGTTAGTGCGGCCTGCTCGGTGATGATCACACGGGCTTAGTCAGTGAACAAAACGAAAGTGATAAAAATGTCTCAGATGTGATTCAAACAGGGTTGTTAAGACGCACTAGAACCTTTGTACAAACAAACAAACAAGCAAACAATGTTACGGACCAGCGTTAGGTGTTTTCCAAAAATCGGCTATTTCCTGTACTTTTAACATTTGTTCAATTTGCTTCCGCAAACTGTACACCTTTCGGAAAGACAGTGAAAGAAAATACAATTTTGGGTACCCTCGTAGCAACCTGGCTAAAACACTCAACTGATGAGCATAAGTCTTTGAAATTCCGATGTGTACTTTTAACCAATCTGTCCAGTTCAAGTTTGTTTCATGTTGTAATTTCTGTTTTGCGTGGATTTCTGCACCAACGATTAGCCACTCTCCATAGCAAATAGCAGACATCAAGTTTCTTTTTTCTGTTTCTTGTATTATTGTGTAGCCATTAACTAAATGCGGTTTTATTGTTGCCAGTGTAAATCCCTGTAAATTACAGTCATCTACTCTAATACCATTTGGTAGCAGTCTATTTGTAATATTTTTTTCTAAATATAGATGAAGATCTTTTGGATCACTCACCTCTTTTTTTGTTTTTCTTTCAAGAACGTCGGCTAAATTACCAATTGGTTTTTTTGGTATTGAGTTCGCTGTCCAAAATCCAGGCTGGTTTGCTAATACAGACTCTAAGAAAGCCGTCATTGATTTATGATAATCTAAGTGAGATTGAAGGATCAATCGGTCTTCCTCAACCCAATTCATTTTCTAAAACACGCTAGGGCAAATTACACTAGACTTCTTTTCAGCGCACTGCTGGCTATCGCAAGGCCTTTTCTTCTTTCTTCTTTTCTTCTTTCTATATATCACAAATTAAACACGCAAACTACCGACAAACTATTCGTCAGTGTCCTGTATACAGTCACTATGTATTTTGTAACCTACGCTAGTCAGCGTTGACTCGGCACAAATTACAGTAAAAATGTCAGAAACGGCGAAACTTACCAATCTCAAAGTTGTATATTTTTACAAGATTTAGTGCTATCACCGGTTAAGAATTCTGCCACGTTTTGAAACACGTCTGTCTCGCTCCACACACAAGGTAGAAAAGACCGACCGGTTGTATGTTTGGCCTTGTTGTCCTAAGTGACAGGCGTCACTAGTGAGCGGTGTGCGCGCACAGTCAGTGGCGGGGCGTGAACAAACCGTGTCGCGCGTTTAGTACTAAGGGAAGTAATTGTGGCTGTGTGTGTGTAAGTGTGTGCTGTTAGCTCCCTGTAAGTGAGCACGTATGTGACAGCGCCCCCCCGATCGTCTATCTGAAATACCCGTAATTGGCTAAGTAATCAATAAAATACGCGTTGCAAAATGGACACACTTGCATAACCGATGGATTAATTAGCTCAGGTGTTAATTTTGCTTTAGTCATAAATGTCATTGATTTTGGAAACCTTTATTTTACCCAAAAAAAAAAGGAGAAAACCAAGAAAATTGGGCGGCGGAAAGGCGTGGAAGTTTGTGGTCTCAAAATCCCGGAAATTTGGGATAGATATAAATTGTCGAAAAACACCCACAACTCCCCTCTCTTGCCAAATAGAAAGGGCTTTGTGGACATGGGTCATCCCACCCTCTTCTTCTTCAGAAAGGCTGTCGTTACGTCAGCTCACACAACGTATAATTGGCGCCATGTGTGTCAGTGTTTGTGCGGTTCGGGGGTAGGGTGGGTTTGGGTGGAGAGAGATGAATCAGAAGGATAAGACTAAAAAAATAGTAACAACTCTGAATGTTCCAATAGAAAATCGCATGTGAACTCAAAACAATACGGTAGACTTTGGGATGAAATCCTCATTTTGTTTAGACAGTTCAGTATAATAAAAAAAAAAAAACCCAGGTCAGTCTAAGTTTGACTGTTCGGTGCAGAAATGGCTGGCCTTTCCAAATCCAAGGCCGTTTCTAAACCTTCAAACACGCACTTCGTCTTAAGGACGCAAACAAGAGAGCTATTTTGCCAAAACACAAAAATACTAAACTATACTTAAGTTCTTTAAACGGTAATAACGAATGCTATGAGAGCTAGGGCGGGCCCTAGGGAACTTAAAGAAGTCGTTCCGATAGCAATTTCATTGATTATCCGAGTTTGACTTGGGCATATGGAGACTCGGTCCGACTGCACTTAAAATGTGGTATAGTTTTGCTTAAAGAATTGAATGGGTTGCTCCCCTTTACTCCTTCAGCCAGTTCATGTAATTTACACAATCTCTCGCTGGCTGTTGGGCACAGAAATACCCGTCCAACAAGGGGACTGGTATTTTGAGCCGCCGATACTCACCCCGCCTAGGGGACAGGGATGAAAAAGTGTGCTAGAAAGAGGTTGTACTGAAGTGCCGTGAGCCGTATGGTCATACGTTTGAACTTCTAGGGTTCATGAACATCAAAGCCACTTGTAAATGATGGACGGTGTTTGTTAAAGGTGCCATTGAAAGGGTTGTGTGTTTATTGCTTGTTCCTAGTGGCCTCCTCAGCCTGATTGTAAACTTAGAATAAAAGGTGTGTACAGTGACATTGTTGCTTTGGGCAGACTACTTGGATAGTGACACACTGACTTCTATCGAAGATCAGCGCCCATTGAACGAGAAACAAGAGGCATAGATCATCATGAGCCCCTGCAATTGCGGGGGCACAAGAGGATCTGTGGCTCTTCTTGCATAAGCGGTTGTAGACAACTAGTTTTGCATTGCCTTCTGTAGTAGTTTCGACGTCCATTAAATGAAATAAATAGGACAGGCATAGATGCAGACCCCGGCCGCTCCCTCCACCCCGCACATTCTATATCGCACGAGCATTTATTACTCTTGCAGATGGGCATTGTTGGGTTGGTTTCCGAGGGCACATGCGGATCTATTCCTTTTGCAGATGCGCTCCTCTGGGTTGTCTGAGTGTTTTCGCCTTCACGGATCACAGGTTAGAAGTTGTAGATCAGGGCTGCGTCCAACGCCCAGTATTGCAGACAACGGAAATCTCTGAGAAATATATAACGTCAAGACAGCAAAGGCAGCCTTTGACTGGTGATATATTATTAATTTATACATATGTGACGGAATGGCATTGACTTCCCATCCAGGTTGGACAAAGCTGGCAGGGGGTTCATTGGTTGATTAGTTCGGGATTTAACATCTATGGCACCTGAGTGATAGTGAACGTCCCTAAGGGGCAAGTTATGGGGGACAGGAACAGCTATTATCTGTGGAGTATGACCTGAACAATGATCAATTCAGGTGTACTGCCACTGTGTCACTTTGATTTACCAGAACCTTTCAATGGACATACTATTGAACACACCCGTCTTTTTGTCTATTAATTTTTGTATTTAATGAGAAAATGTTTGTTTTACAAAAACTGGTTGATTCGCATTTGAGTCCATAATTTTTGTCTACAATATTGAAAATACAGTAGACTTTGAAATGGGGCTTGTCGGAGCGCATTCTAGAGAATGCACGTGAATTCTGGCAAAGAAGTAACAAGATAAAAATGACGTTGCATCTAGCTACGCAAAACCTTGCTAGAGAATGTCTTTTTGGCGCCAAGCACCATATGTGTGCATGTGCGTGTGTGTGTGTATGTGACAGCGACTAGAGCCCGCGTTTGAGGACGGACAAGCTTGAAATTATATGATAAGAACAATCTCGAGGTATTTTAAAAATTTGTTTATTAAAATGCTCATTGGCGAGAAAGTGGCCGTTTCACAAAAACTGGTTGATCCACACTAAAGTCCATAATTTTTCTTATTTTTACTAGATATTCTGCATATGGGTAGATAAAAAGGAGGTATTAAATGAGTTCGTTAACCAGCATTGTACGTCTAGAACGTTTTGAGTGATAATTAAATATTTTTGGAAAAAAATATTCTCACATTTTTGGGATTAATTTCATGAATTATTTGGGATTAATCTTAAAACAATCAAATTTTTAAAATGAAAAAACAATCTTCTCATTAATAATCGCATGATTTTTATATATGGTATTTGCATAAGCCTACAGTGTGTCTTGCCTGTCAGGTATGATTAGGTCATTTGTGACCTGTATGCCCTAGGTGTGAAAATCAGAAATTTTCTGCACCACTTTTTCAGAGTCATTTGTAAAACAGCTAACGTAACTTAAATTTTTCTTATACGAAAAAAATATCTTCTCATTAATACCCACATGAATTTTCATAAACAGTGTTTGCATAAGCCTGCTGTCAAGCTGTGACCTGTAAGCCCTAGGTGTAAAAATCAGCAAGAAAATTGCAAAGTTTGATCTTCTAATATGTCAAATGTTAGTACTGCGATTAGTGACGTATAACATTGAGTCGTCACTATGAACACGGCATTGTGGGATTAATGATGCCATGACATGAAGCTTCTCATTAAAAACCAGAAATACTGTCCAGGATTGCGCAGACAACAACAGCACTGACAAGATTGAAGACCATATGGAAGGACAGAAACATCACACTCTGCTCCAAGATCAGACTGATGCGCTCCTTAATCATCTCAGTGTTTTTGTATGCCTGCGAGTCATGGACCCTTACAGCAGACCTTGAAAGGAGGATACAAGCCACTGAAATGAGATGTTTTCAAAGGCTGCTTGGCATTTCATACAGAGATCACATCACAAACGTGGAAGTGGGAAGCAGAATCAGGCAAGCCATCGGGTCATATGAAGACCTATTAGCCATTGTGAAAAAACGCAAACTGAAGTGGTATGGGCATGTCATGCGTTCAGCAGGGCTTGCCAAAACAATCCTGCAAGGCACTGTGCAAGGAGGACGAAGGAGAGGAAGACAGAGGAAAAGATGGGAGGACAATATCTCAGAGTGGACAGGACTGAAGCTGCGCGATACGCTAAGAATTGCAGAGAACAGAGAGGAATGGAGGGAGCTGGTTGCCATGTCATCAGTGGTGCCCCAACGGTCGGCAAGACTACAGGATATAGATAGATAGATAAATAGACATGAAGCTTGAAGTGACGTCATTTCGCTGCTCGTGCTATTATTCTTCTTCAAAATAGCTATGCTACCCCAGACCACAGAGCTTACGAATGGTGGGAATCACCGTGTGTCCATCTTTATTTCTGTGTGCCAGTGTGTGTAGATCAGTGGGTGGGTTAGAGTAGAAGGAGATGGATTCCTGTCGCTACACGAGCCCACAGAACGTACTAATGGCGGGAAGTGGCGTGTGTCCATGTTTATTTGTGTGCATTGATCAGAGGTTAGCTTAGAGAGGAGGGGAATGGATCAGCATAATAAGCCTAAAATATGAACAACTCTGAATATCAACTACCTACGCAGAAGAATAGGGACCTACTTTGACATCCAGATGGAACGAAAAAAAACGATAGACGGCAGAGCAAGGAAAAAGAATACCACAAGCTATACAACAAGAAGAAACAAGAACTAGCTCCTCGTAAGATCCAGAAAACTACTGAAACGACGGATCTTACCCCCTAGACTCGGAGAGGGGAACTAAACCAAACAAACAAACACCCACATAGCAATCAAACCTTATTGCAAATGCCCTACACAAGCTAGCTAACACCTTCGGCCCTCTAACCTACCGCTAAAACAGGGTCACCACTGTAACGCATGCAGACGCGCCTCAGTCGCACGTACAGACTCTCGCACAACAGACGCATACACCGCCACTGACTGATGGGTGCATTCAAGCGGTAAAACACAACACACTAGCTCTCTTTCTAATGAAGACTTTTATAAAAGATGAACACTAAAAGATTCCCCAAAGCTTATGTACACCACACCTTCCCACTACAAGCACATCAACTCTTAATACACACGCACAATGTAAACGCCAGGTTAGGTAGGTGTCTCTCACAATCCAACCTGTTTGGTGTTCTCGCCTGGTTACATTCAGTCCTTTTAGTCTAGGTGTGCAAGTCCTTCTTCGTACACTCCCGAGTCGTCCCGTCTCTCGTACCATGGACGTCCTCGTAGCTCGCTCTGTAGCGCAGTCCTTACTGTGACCCGGGTGTCTCGGCACCGGTCGCTCACTCCCTGAGTGAAGAGATGAAGAGATGACCTCACAATAGGTCCCTGGTGACTGACGTCTCGGCGTCCGGCGCTCCACTTTCCGACAAGCACTCTGAATAAATAATAAGGTCCCTAATCATAACACTTGCTAAACACAAACATATTGGATATGATATACATTACATAACCTGGCTGATACAAATAACTCACACGTTCATTCACACACACACACGTGCTTCATAACCCGAACCACCTACATAACACCCCATAACTCTGTCACTATCTTGAAAAAGACTATAACCTAACACTCTCGCTGTACGTTCTTTCATACACTGGAAAAGACTATACTTAACCACGTACCACCTTCATAACAACTTGGGCATACACACCTCACATTCCTTAGTTATCCATCTTGGTAAATAACCACATAGAAAACACTGGTTGCCTCACTGAATTCCAAACCAACATAACTGAACCAAACGAGTCAACACTACACAACCAAATCAACTCCTATTAATGCATACTATCTTTAACGCAGAGTTTCAGAGTCTTGGAATACGGGCTAAGGTATCTCACACACGTCTGTCCACACTGACAGTAAAGCCCCATACTGACGTTCCTACAGCTCTGTTCGCCTGAACTCACTAAAAACTCCCCGTGCCAAACGTTCCTTTAAGATTTCACTTGGGTCTCGTGCCACACAGAATAGTTGTCACAAGTCAAACCGCTAACAAAACTGTTCCGTATTAAACCTACAGTGTGAACCCTATGCGTGCGCATAGAGTTTTATCACAACTCGTGACCCAGCTGTTCCCTTTGTTACCCCACCCGGGTCTGCCCTGGGGGACTTGGGTGGGGTTAGGTATTTTTTAGTTCCCAGGGTCACCCGGGTCAGCCCCACAGGGTGGGGTTTTCTCTCTATTCTGGGGCATGTGTTTCTGTCTACCCGAGGTCCATTCACCTGTATTTGCCTTTTTTAAACTCTCCCTACTGTCTGCACTGCCTGTAGCTCTTGATATTGGATGTGTGTTGCTAAATGGTCTTAGCTTTATTTAGGCCCCATGTGTTAGGTTTATTTAATGTGTTTGACCGGCTGGCGACATACATTCAATGTTCTGTTTAGTTGGTTTTTTTTTTTTTCACAAGCAGTGCAGGCACGTCCTGAGAAAGCCTTGTTGCTGTCGGGACGTTAAGCAATGTACAATCAATCAATCAATCATGTTCCCTTTGTTAACCACCTGAGCTATTTCAAACTCTTCAGTGGGTTGTTGCTCTTTTTATTTTAAATAGTGCAGTGGTTGTACAACAGCAGAGCAGTTTCCTTTGTGACTTTGATAAAACATACATTTGTAGACACCTGTGAATTATGTTGCGCATTGTTTGACTAGTGTACAGAAAAGTTTCAGGTCCCTTTCAGAAGGCTATCCGCACTAAAATAGCCATTTTCATAGGGTCAGTAATATAGCCCAACTCAACATTGTTTGAATGCGCATTTGCTAACAAGGGAAACCACTGTGATTATTATTCGGCACTCGCATGGAATGTATGAACTCCAGTCTTTCTGTCACAAGCATGTTGAGAATGTAAAGAAAAGGGGAGACTGCCAGTGCTAATATTTTAGGAAGATTACAAAGTAGAGTAGGTAAAAGCACTGTCAGGGGAGAGAAGTGTGCATGATCGACCAGTGATCATAGATCTACTGTGGCCAAAGCACACACACACACACACAAAGAGATAGGAAAGAGTGGGGGGGGGGGGGGGGAGGCGCTAAGAAAGTGACTGGAAGCAATGCATATCCTACTGTTCCAGCCACTTTGTCACCTTCCTAAAATATTAGCACTGGCAGTCTCCCCTTTTCTTTTCATTTATTACTACAATATCGACTGCAACCCCCTTCCCCCCTTTTGGTAGGTTCTCTTTTAGGGTGCATGGAAATTTAACTCTAGGTGGTGGCATGGAATGTATGCCCCTGCAGACACCACAGTAAAATGTGGTTGTCATTGCAGGTAGGCAGAAATTGATGCCTCCTCCAGTATTGTCGATGGTGTGCTGAAGAGGTCGCCAAGACCGAAACAGCTGTCCACACCGGCTAAATATCTGGACCCCCCTTGGGGGACATAGATTTAAATTTTCATGCACTGAGTGGCTGGAACAGTGGGATATGTGATACGCCCCCCTTCTATGTAGATCTCCGTAGGTGTTTACCTATCTGTCCGCCATATTTTTTTCTGTGCATTCTGCCATTCCTGATTAGGCAGCGTAATTGATGCTGCTGAAGAAACTAAACGGCTCCAAATTGTGTTGATTGTCTTCCGTAGAGGGCGGTAGACGCGGCCCAGGTAGCCTGGCTGTTTACAGGCGGGAATTTGGGGGGGAATATAGACAGGAACGCGAGACATACGGGCGGTACATGTATGCATCTTGTGATCTAGTGACATACAGGGATTATGCCTATGATGTGTCCGTACAGACAGATGTTTAGTGAAGGTGAAAACGTGACATTCAGTGTGAAGACGTTGAGATAGAATAGATGTTTACAGCCGTAGAAAGTGTGTCACGTGTGTGTGGGGGTGGGGGGATATAGACCGGGGAGCTTATATACATGTATAAATGTATGCCGGTCGTATATAGCTAGTGACAGAGAGGACATATGTCAAATGATGGCCGATAGACATTTCAGTAGGTGATGTGTCATTATAAACTCTTGTTTGATTTGCCGCGTCGGTTCGCGCCAGAGGCGACCTACATATTGTTTAACACCATAGGCTGGCTCGAATAGATAGAAAGCGGGGGGAGGGGGGGGGGAACTTATATGCATGTATACATGTATGCCAGTCGTATTTAGCTAGTGACAGAGAGGCGGGGGGGGGGGGGGGGGGGGGGGGGGTCGGGAGAGCGACCGATAGATGGGCTGATGTCGGTGATTTGTCTTTATAGACGTTTGATTTGTGCTAGCTATTAACATGATATATCGTCAGTGCGAGGACTCGGAAGTAGGCTAGCCTGAGCCGTTTAGTACTACTAGGGGTCGGCATTGAGGCAATACGGGCAGGAAAGCGAGCCATCTAATGATCTATGACAGAATGGGAATAATTTCTCTATAAGTAGACTGCTTTAAAACTGATGTATTTTGTAGACTGTTCGGTAGATGATGGGTCTTTGTAGAGTGTTCAATGGTCTAGATTGTTCTGTAGACGATGGGTCTTTGTAGACTGTTCTGTAGATGTTGGGACTTTGTAGATAATCGGCCTTTATAGACCATGTGGCGACTAATCATATATATTATATGCCGACATCCAGTGTGAAACATTGAGGTAGGCTGGCTACTTGAGGGTCGGCAGTGAGACTGAGGATGGAAACACAAGTGACACTTAAAACTATAGGCCTACATGTCTGCAGTGAAACTTAAGAGGAGATACGTTTGATGTGATCAGCACTGCGATTTTATTTGTGGTGTTTTATGAACACTTTGGATTCTGTTAGACACTGAGGTAAGTGGTTTTTATTGTGATTTGAATGAGGGGCCAACTTACACCTTCAGCTTTAAATGAATTCTGCTAAGGTATTCCCCCCCAAAAAAAAAAAAAACCAATTGTGTGCTCTATAGGGATTAAAGGGTTAATGGTTCGCAATATCCTTTATTAATGTTCTCAGTGTGTCTCACAATAGTGCTGCATAGATAAAAGGGATAACTTATTTCAACTTGTAAAGCTTGGATGTCAGTACACAGGATTTTACTCAGTGTTGTTCTTTTTCTTTGTGCACAAGAAAGTACATACCACCAACTCGTACCAGCTGCAGTAGAAAACCTGTTACGTAGGTCACTTGGATTGTGAAAAGAAGGGTAGAAAAGTTTTTGTTAAGGGAAGACAACATGGAAAATGTGCTGTATCAGCATGCATGTGACTTTAACAATCAAAACCCACCATAGATCTATTTGAACCCTAACACAGACTTTTGAGACAACACGCAGAAATATTGTATTACCAGCTGTGGGAAAGTTCATCAGTAGTGCCAGATTGACTTGACTATCAGTGGCGCTAAAGGGATAAGATTTGCTATGTTTTAGCGTAAATCTAAAAAAAAAACGTGAAAATATCCAGTGAAAACCTACACAGCCTGAATAAACCTGGGCATAAATCTACCCAGTGTGTGCTGTCGCTATTCCATTGAGATATTTTTATTTGAGTAAATTCAAGCCTTTGTTGATTTATGCTGGGTGGAATCATACTGTGAAGATTCATGCTGAGTTTATTTAGTTCTAAAAAAAAAAAAATGGAAATCCGATTAAGCCATTTGCACTGGGTAGATCATGTACGCCTGGGTAGATTTGCACTGAGTACATAAATTCGGTTAGTAGTGTCAAGCTGGAAAGTTTTATGTCCAAATATAGTAAAAATGACCACTTCAGCACCAATGCCAATGGAGGTAACTGGAAGGACTCTGGTAAGGTTTTGTTTTGGACTGGGTACATAGATTATATTGAGCAACATTTTTCTTGATACAGTGCCAATAAACAGACAGATGTGATTACTTGACCCGATCAAAATGTCCTCGTCTTACAACTTGGATATTTTGATTTGGGTCTTGTAATCACATTGCCTGTTATCGGCACTATATCAACCAAAATGTTGCTCAATATAATATACTGTTAGCCCCGTTCACTGTGATTCTGTTTTGTTTGGAACACTTTGTTAGGAGATCAGAAAAATAATACCAGTGTACCTCGTGGGTCAGATGGATTCATAAAATTGTGTTGCTTGTGACTAGGGACATAATTGAAATTTGTATCACATGTCAATTTTTTTTTTTATTGCTTAAGCCAGTGCTTGAGTCACCAAAAGCAACGTTCAAGAATTTGAAGTCATTACTGCAGAATCCATTCAAAAAAGAAAAGCAACTACGGCCATTTTGATCTAAGAATGTAATTTTCGTGTTTCACAAATCAATATTGTGTTACTTGTGACAACATTTTTTAGCATGACACTGATAAAGAACTGCCATGATCTTTCCAGGAAAATGCAACGTGGGTGTGTGCTGCCATATTTTCAGATTGCAAAAATGCGGATTTGGTGCAGTGAAAGCCCATTATTTTATTTCCACTGCTTCTGCATTTTCCACTTAACTTTTTATACCACAACTTTGGCACACTCAAAACCTACCCAAGACCTACCCAAGTGAAATGTGTTTTTCACGGCCATTTTACGCTTGATTCTGTCACATCGTTCATCATCCATGAAAACCACTTTTATTTTCCTCATCAAACATATTTACATCAATAGTGCATACTTGTTGTAAGTAGTTATGGTATGTTATGTGAGTAGAGGGTCGACCGGGGCACCTTTTGTGAGTTAGCCATATATTTTAAATGCATTATCCGCAAACACACACCTTATCATCTCTTAGGTGCAGCAGACCCTTTAGCAACACGTATCCAATATCAAGGACACCAGGCAGCGCAGACAGTATAGTTTATGAAAGGAAAATACAGGTGAATGGATTAAGGGTAGACAAACATATGCCTCAGGGGAAAAAAAGGAGAAAAACACATCCTTTGGGGCTGACCAGGGTCACCCTGGGAACTGAAAGTTAGTTAATCCCACCCAAGTCCCCAAGGCAGACCATTTGGGGGAGATGGTGTATCAGAGTTAAATGAGTTAAGCAAAAACACATGGGAACTCAGAATGTGGCATGCCACACAAAAAAGGTACACAGTGATGCATCTTCCATGTGAATTTATTCCACTCCAAATGACATCAACGATCATTATACACTAGCATAGGAAGATATTTTTCTATTATTTTTTTCTTTGTTTGTTTGCAGGATAGCCCAAAATGGACGCCCTTTTAAATGGCAGAAATCGAATTTAAGAAGTTCTGACCATGAAATATGAGCTTTATGCAACAAATGTGTCTCAAATAAAAATGTCACCTTTCAACTTTTGATTTTGGGAGATTAGTGTAAACAAAACTCAGTGCAAACAAATGCAGTTTGCTGCACTATAATGACAAATGCCCCGGCGTTTTGCTAGTGCAATTACAATTTTCCCATGTTTACTTACTTACTTACTTACGCCTGTCACCCCTACCCGGGTATAGGCCGTCGACGAGAGACCTCCAGCAACTCCTGTCCTGTGCTTCTCCTTCGATTCTACTCCAGGTGGTTCCCAGTCTCTTGATGTCTGCTTGGAGGTCTCGACGCCAGGAGTTTCTCGGCCTACCTCTTTTCCTCTTTCCCTGGGGGTTCCATGACAATGCCTGCCTAGTGATACTGGAAGCTGGCTTTCTCAGACTGTGACCGATCCATCCCCATCTTCTTCGCCCAATTTCATTCTCTGTTCATGAAGGTCTGTACTCTGTTCACTGTGGTTTTTGTCAATCTCCATGTCTCTGCTCCATATAGGAGAACTGCTTTTACATTGGAGTTGAAAATCCGGACTTTGGTGTGTTGTGACAGCTATCTGGAACTCCACACTTTTTTCAACTGGAGAAAGGCTGCTCTGGCTTTACCGATTCGTGCTCTGACATCTGCATCAGTGCCGCCTTTTTTGTCTATGATGCTCCCGAGATAGGTGAAGGACTCCACCTCCTCCAACGGGGTGCCAGCAAGCAAGACTGGTTCTTCCCTGGTTGCGTTCAGCCTCATTGTCTTTGTTTTCTGTTTGTGAATGGTGAGGCCCACTTGGGACGAGATGTCAGCAAGCCTCGTGGTCTTGTCCTGCATTTGTTGATGAGTGTGGGACAGTAATGCCAAGTCGTCTGCAAAATCGAGGTCGTCAAGCTGTGTCCACAGTGTCCACTGTATTCCACTTCGTCTGTGCTCTGTGGTCATCTTCATGACCCAGTCTATGGCCAGTAGGAAGAGGAACGGAGACAGCAGACACCCCTGCCTGACACCAGTTCTGACCTGGAGCTCTCTGGTGAACTGCCCTTCGTGGATCACGCGACATGTCATGCCATCATAGCTGCTCTTGATCAGGCGGACGAGCTTTGTGGGTACACCGTAGTGTCGTAGGAGTTTCCACAGAGTCTCTCGGTCCACGCTGTCAAATGCTTTCTCATAATCCACAAAGTTGACGTACAGCGGGGAGCTCCACTCCAGAGACTGTTCCACGATGATGCGGAGAGTGGCGATCTGGTCTGTACATGATCGGTTCTTCCTGAATCCTGCTTGCTGGTCTCTCAGCTGGGGGTCAACGGAGCTCTTCATTCTCTCTAGGATGATCCTGTTGAAGACCTTTCCTGGTACTGACAGCAAGGTGATTCCTCTGTAGTTGGAACACTTGCTGAGGTCGCCTTTCTTGGGAAGTTTGATTAGGTACCCCTCCTTCCAGTCAGCCGGCATCACCTCCTCTTCCCAGATCTTTCCAAACAGTGGGTACAGCATCTCAACTGTTGTCTCTAGGTCTGCTTTCAGAGACTCCGCTGGGATGCCATCTGGCCCTGCTGCTTTGCCATTCTTCAAAAATGCCACTGCTCTTCTGATCTCTTCCCGGCTGGGTCTGTCACAGCTGATGGGTAGGTCGGTCTCTGCCGGCTGGATGTCGGGGGGGTCGGGTGGGCTAGGTCTGTTCAGTAACTCTTCAAAATACTCGGCCCATCTGTCGAGTTGGTCTGCTCTGTCTGCAATAGGCTTGCCTTCTTTGTCTTTTACTGGTCTTTCTGTATGGCCATACTTACCCGACAATCTTCTGGTAATGTCGTAGAGCTGTTTCATGTTGCCGCTGCCTGCTGCCTTTTCTGCCTCTGCTGCCAGGCTGTCTGTGTAGGCCCTCTTGTCTGCCCTGATACTACTCTTCACCTCGCGGTTGGCTTCCGAGTATTCCCCCTGTGCCCTTACTTTGGCTGCTCTCGTGCGACTGTTGTTGACCGCTGCTTTCTTCTGCTTCCTCGCTTCTATCTTCTTCAAGGTCTGTGCCGACAGCCAGTCCTTGTGGTGCTGTTTCCTGAACCCTACAGTGTCTTTGCAGGTTGAGTTCAGCGCCTCTCTAACTGCCTTCCACTGCTGCTATGTGGTGACCTCCTCCTCTTCATTTACTAGCTCCTGTAGCGCTTGAAACCGGTTGGACAGCACCAGTTTGAACTCTTCTCTAACTCCAGTTTCTCTCAGGAGGCCTACATTATAGCGCTGTCTTCTTGTTGTCTCTGTGCGGCTTTTCTTTAGCTTGAGCTTCATTCTTAAGGTAAGCAGATGGTGGTCGGAGGCGACATCTGCTCCCCTCCTCACTCGAACATCTTGAAGGGATCTTCTAAATTTCTTGCTAATGCAGATATGGTCTATTTGGTTCTCTGTTGTATGGTCAGGTGAGACCCAAGTTGCTTTGTGTATTCTTCTGTGTGGGAAGATGCTGCCTCCAATGACAAGTCGGTTTAGAGCACAAAAGTCTACAAACCTCTCCCCGTTCTCACTCATCTCCGAGCCTAGTCCCTGTCTCCCCATCACCTCTTCGTATCCGGTGTTGTCCTCCCCTATTTTGGCATTAAAATCGCCCATGACGATGGTGATGTCTCGCTCCGCACATTTGTCCACGGCACTCTGGAGTCGGTCGTAGAACTCTTGTTTCTCTTCCTCATCACTGTCATTGGTGGGCGCATAACACTGGATGACGTTCAGCTTGAGCTTTTTCTTGGTTCTAAAGGCTGCTGTTATAATTCTTGGCCCAAGAGGTTCCCAGCCCATCAGCGCTCTCTGTGCCACTGGTGACAGCATGAGTGCTACTCCTTCTGTATGGGGGGCATTCTCCTCTTCATGACCTGAATACAGAATCATCTCCCCACTTAACAGCCTTTTCTGGCCAGACTGCGTCCATCTGGCTTCACTGATGCCTAGCAGGGAAAGGTTGTACTTTTGCATTTCCGCTGCTATCTGGGCGGCCTTGCCGCTCTGGTACATGGTCTTGACGTTCCATGTGCCCATGGTTGTATCCCTGGATAGAGAGAGGCGGCTCGGTCCTGTGGCTTCCGAAGACTTCCGGCTTTCACCACAGGACGTCATAAGTCTTCTAGTAGAAGAACCTTCCTCCTCCAGGAAAGGAATTACTGTTAGTCTTTTCGTCGGCGTTTTTGTAGCTATTTCCTTTTTTGCAGAGTGTGGAAGCTACCCCCACGCCCAACCCCCTTACTAGGAGGACCAGGGGTTTTCTGTCGGGGTCACCTTCCCTTAGACCATGTTGGTTCACGGCACCTTATTTCATTCGGTGCACCCCTCTCACGAGGGACCCCCTATCCACCACCCAGGGGACGCGCCTCAACGCCGTATTCCCATGTTTAGGCAATACAAAAATATCATTTTTAACTTGGTGAAGATTTTTTGTTGAAGCGTAGGGTATCTCTGAAGTGATAGCAAAGTTTAGCTATCAAAGCCTACCTACTGCTGTAATGCCTCTATTGCGTCATACTTCTTTTGTTTTCTTTTTGATTTTTCCTTAGTTTTGTAGTACAGCCAAACACACAACATTTGTAAGGAACTTTGGAGAAGAACCTCAAAATAAGTTGGTGGGTTCGTGTTGCATACATGTACCATATCTCTTGATTCTTTGTTGATCAATAATGGTATAAGAATGAAAGTGTACTCATCTTTATAATATCAGTTTGTGTGGAAAGAAGGTGTGTCTGACTTTACAAGGATGGAAAGAGGGAATACAGCTTAATTTCTCAGCACGTGCTTTGATTTTGTTGAACTTGTCCAGAAAGTTTTTCATTTGGGTGTAAATTCCTTGAGTCATGGATTTGAGAAAACTGCCACAGGAAAAAAATAGTATCCTGAAATACAATACAATAATACTTTATTAATCCCTCGTGGGGAAATTCACTGTCTGCCCATACAACACATGGCATCATGATCATCATTCACGCATTCATTAATTTAATAAACTATAACCCATAGTCAAAGAAATATAGTTGCTTTCAGATGTGTGGTTACTGATGTTGGGAAAGTCCCGTGTATTGCTCGTTATCTCTCCCTCTCTGTGTCTGTCTCTCTCTCTCTTACCCTGGCATTTGAGAGATTCATTTTAGATGTAATTAAATTCTAATATGCTTTTGTCAGAAAACATTGTCAGTTCTGTTTCTCTGTTTTAACATAACTTTTTGTCTTTTTCATATCTTAGAAGAATGTTGTGTGTTGTGAACATAATTTTGGTCCCATAGAAAAAAACAACGCTTAAGTTGAGCAATTCTGTGAAAAATTTGACTTATCCAAATGACAGATAAATCGAATGACAGATAACTCAAACGAAAAATTTTCCCCTGCAGATTTGACTTAGTGTCGTCGACTGTATTTAAATCAAAATATCTCATCTAGAGTCAGTATGTGCACTGTTAGCCCTTTGCACAATGACAGTTATCATGCAGCCTGCATGCAAATCTAGATTCTACCTCTACCTGGCTTTGCTTTATTTGCCTATTTTGGCTTACGTGCGAAGCAAAAGTGAGTATGTTTTGGGCCAGTGGTCGTCCGTCCGTCGTCGTCCGTGGTAAACTTGAACATTGGCATTTTCTTGGAGACTATTCAAGCTACAGTCTTCAAACTTGGCCCAAGGATATTTTGTGGCAGGACCTTTCTAAACATACCAATGAGTGACCTCTCACAAAGGTCAAGGTCACAGGGGATCAGGAAATTGTCAAAAATAGTTGTATTTTGACATATTTATTTTTTCTCAAATACTATTCACAACTTCAAACCCAAACTTGGTACAAAGGTACCTAATGGTAAGACCTTTCTGTACATTTTAATTTGGTTGATCCCTCGGAAAGGTCAAGGGTCATAAGAGCTCAAGAAATATGTGAAAAATAGCCATATTTTGACTAAAGATGTTTTTTTTTTTCTCAAATACTGTTAAAAACTTCAAACCCAAACTTGCTACAGAAATACCTGATAGTAAGACCTATCTATGTATACATACTAATTTGGATGACCCCTCAGAGAGGTCAAGGGTCACAAGGGCTCAGGAAATTGGTCTGAAATAGCCATATTTTGACTAAAGATTTTTTTTTCTCAAATACTATTCACAACTTTAAACCCAAACTTGCTTCAGAGATACCTGATGGGAAGACTTTTTTATGCACACTAATTTGGTTGATCCCTCAGAAAGGTCAACTGTCACAAGAGCTCAAGAAATCTGTAAAAAAATAGCCATATTTTGACAAAAGATGTATTTTTCTCAAATACTATTCACAACTTCAAACCCAAATTTGGTACAGAGATACCTGATGGTAAGATCTGTCTTTGCATACTAATTTAGATGACCCCTCGGAAAGGTCAAGGTCACAAGAGGCAGACAAATGTGTGTCAAATGCCAGTTGTTGATAAAATTGTAGGTATGTTAAATATTATCAACATTTGTGCCAATTTTTCAACCAAATTTGGCAGAAAAATAGCTGATAAGACCTTCCTATGCATACTAATTTAGTCAACTCATCACAAAGGTCAAGGATCACGGGAGGTTGACAGATGTGTGAAAAATGCTTACATTTTCTGCAGAAGCCAGCCCTTGTCACACAGGTCACACATTATTATGTAAATCGGTCAAACACGTGAGCCATAATGGCTTTGCCTTTCTTGTTTCTCAGTGCAGCGGGAGTCTATATCACATTACTAAGTTAGTATAGTAGACTCAACTTGTCACATGTGACAATGACAATGTACTCACTGAGCGAAACTTTTCCCCCCAAATATGTCTTTGGCCAGTCTAATTTCTCAGTACAAACATACCCCAAACTTCATTCAGTCAAACCTCTAAGCACAAAACTCATGATAAATAAACAGTTCAGGGTATTACAAAAGCACTGTGTGCAGGTGTTATGTGATACCATTGGTACCAATTTCATACAAAAAATAACTAAAACACTGGATAAGTTAGATAATGTCATCAACAGAAAATTCCTTTGAAGACCCTACATAGGCTGTGCATAGTGACCATAGTCAAAACAGTGCAGAAACGAGAAGCCAGCAAAGTTAAAACCATGTAGGTTACACAGCAGAAAAGTTATGTGTATGCGTTATGTACTACCAGCACTTGGGATACAGTTTTTACACCACACAAAAAAATCTGAAAATGTCATAAGTTGGACAATACCTGTGGTAAGTTGGACAATACCGTCGGAAATTCCAGCTAGAAGCAAAAGCCACGTTCTGCTGGTAAGCAGATATGCATGTAGTTTTTGACATTGAGAGTTGTGTCCCCTGCGTACAGAAAATACTTAGCAGGGGCTCTGTGAAGGGGATCCATTGTGCATTTATATTTTTACAGCTGATGACAAAATCGTATTATGAGTTAGGTTTTGCGAGTGGTTATTGTCGAAACAAGGGTCGAATCAGGGAGTTTATTTCAAAGATAAAAGTTGAGGGTTTCTTGACTTTTATCTTCGAAATAAACTCCCTGCTCAGACCCTTGAGCCTCGCGCTGGGACCATATGGCGTTGAGGCGCGTCCCCTGGGTGGTGGATAGGGGGTCCCTTGTGAGAGGGGTGCACCGAATGAAATAAGGTGCCGTGAACCAACATGGTCTAAGGGAAGGTGACCCCGACAGAAAACCCCTGGTCCTCCTAGTAAGGGGGTTGGGCGTGGGGGTAGCTTCCCCACCCTGCAAAAAAGGAAATAGCTACAAAAACGCCGACGAAAAGACTAACAGTAATTCCTTTCCTGGAGGAGGAAGGTTCTTCTACCAGAAGACTTATGACGTCCTGTGGTGAAAGCCAGAAGTCTTCGGAAGCCACAGGACCGAGCCGCCTCTCTCTATCCAGGGATACAACCAAGAGGAAAAGAGGTAGGCCGAGAAACTCCTGGCGTCGAGACCTCCAAGCAGACATCAAGAGACTGGGAACCACCTGGAGTAAAATCGAAGGAGAAGCACAGGACAGGAGTTGCTGGAGGTCTCTCGTCGACGGCCTATACCCGGGTAGGGGTGACAGGCGTAAGTAAGTAAGTAAGTCAGACCCTTGAGGCGACAAGAGCCACAGGCAAAGCCAAACTCAAGTACAACTGATAGTACTGTACACTGACACGCATTGTGAAAATGCATTTCTGAGCCCAAACTGGTGAGTATGTAGTCATTTCAGTGTTGTGTATGAAAGTTGATTGAGTTTTACATGTACTGACTGAGCAGAATTTATTATTTGTTTCAGCTAACAGCCTCAGGCAAGACACTGAAGCGGAACAGGGTGATGGGTGAGTGGTGGCATACTTGAATCATTACAACAGGAGATGGATCGACTATGATACATGTAGTTAAGGGGTGGTGCTAGAATAGCTTGGCACCTCTGTGCCAAGCCATTCAGACACCACCCTTGAACTATTATGCTCTTATGCAGTCAATAGAGGATAACTTCACAATTGTGGAATTTTAACTTTATGGCTGACCATGTTGAAGCAAATGGCTTTTTTATTTCTAGTGTCACATGGGAGATGATCCACTGTGATAGCTCAGTGGTATTCCAGATTTGTTTGGTGCCTGCAGCTATTATGACCAAACTGGCTAATTTGCATCTCTCAGATTGCCATCACATCAAAATGTCAAGCTGACAGTTAACAGCTGACAATTCTGTAACAGACATAAACAAGAAAGGCAAAGCTCTTATGGCTCACATGTATGATCAATAAACATAATAAATGTGACCTTTGTGACCTTCTTCCAACAGGTCACTGAAATATCAAATCGACATAAGTAGATCTTTGGCTTTGTACTAGCAAAATCCAAGTTTTCTCAAAACGTATGCATTTTTCACAAATTTGTCTACCCTCCATCCTTGACTTTTGTGAGAGGTTGACTAAATTAGCATGCATAGACAGGTGTTATTGGCTACCTTTACATGCCAAATTTGATTGAACACTTTACAAAAACTTTGATAAAAACTACAATTCTATCAAACACCTGCATTTTTCACATACTTTTGACCCCTTTTCCTGACCTTTGAGAGAAGTAACTGAAATTGGTATGTTTAGAAAGGTTTTGCCACAGAATACCCTGGGGCCAAGTTTAAAGTCTGAGGCTTGAATAGTATCTGAGAAAATGCCAACGTTAAAGTTTACTGCAGACAACAGATGCCGGACAGGCGCCGGATGGCCCATTACATAGACTCACTTTGGCTATCGCACGTGAGCCAAAAATGTACTAAAGCTGGAAACTTTACAAAATAGCATCAGAGAAGCTTTGCAACTTTGACACCTACAAAGTGTACACCTCAGATCATAGACATGTTGTACTGTGAGTAGCAAGACTAAACAGAGAGAGTAAAGAGGAAGATGGAATAGTTTTCATATCTCTATGTCTATGTATGTCTATCTCTCTCTTGGCTTGACTTCGCGAACGAAGATTTTATAGGAGTTGTCCACAGGCTTGTTCGTGGCTGCGGAGGCCAATCCGAGACAGGCAGGTTCGACCGCAGTGGCTGCAGGGGAAGGTATGGCCAGGGTTTGTATGTCTATACCCAGTGAACAAAAGGTCCTCAGACATAGTTCACCCATGCATGACTAGTAGTCAGTCAGTCAGTAATGGCCTAATTACCTTTTACTTTCTGTTTAATAAATGTATGTAGATAATGCTTTTGTGATAGGTTTTACTACAGTCAGCCGCCAGTTGACAAGCGGTTGCTGTGGTTGCGACGGGGAGGTGGAGCATTACCCAACTCTGGATGGACCAGTTTCAACTCTGATGCCTCAAATCTAACTAGTGGATCTAGTGCCAACAGGTAATCATGCTCTTTCAGGCACTTAATCAGATCTGCCTAGTAATCCTGCTCCAAAGTCAACAGACAAAAAGAGAAACATGATGTCATAAGATTGTGTCTTTGTTATGTTACAGTATTTTCAGTTTTGCCGAGAAGGCTGTGTCTGTAGGTCTTTATTACTCTCGCTGTTTCCTGTCGCCACCCACTGAGCCAATCCGTGGCTTTGCGCAGGTGGAATCACAAGCACAGTTGATGTAGTTTCAGTATGTCAAGTATAGGAGCCACCAAAGGGAGCTTTCATTCATTTACTTTCACAAATTGTCCAGTAATTGAGTGAGGCTTACAACCGCCAGATTTCATTTCATTCAATCAACAAAAATGAATTGAATAAGACATTGTAAGCAGACACACTTCCCACACTCATCAACAAATGCAGGACAAGACCACGAGGCTTGCTGACATCTCGTCCCAAGTGGGCCTCACCATTCACAAACAGAAAACAAAGACAATGAGGCTGAACGCAACCAGGGAAGAACCAGTCTTGCTTGCTGGCACCCCGTTGGAGGAGGTGGAGTCCTTCACCTATCTGGGGAGCATCATAGACAAAAAAGGCGGCACTGATGCAGATGTCAGAGCACGAATCGGTAAAGCCAGAGCAGCCTTTCTCCAGTTGAAAAAAGTGTGGAGTTCCAGAGAGCTGTCACAACACACCAAAGTCCGGATTTTCAACTCCAATGTAAAAGCAGTTCTCCTATATGGAGCAGAGACATGGAGATTGACAAAAACCACAGTCAACAGAGTACAGACCTTCATGAACAGTTGCCTTAGAAGAATTTTGAAAATCCACTGGCCAGAGAAGATCAGCAACGTCAGACTCTGGGAGAGAACAGAGCAGATAACAGCAGAGAATGAAATTGGGCGAAGAAGATGGGGATGGATCGGTCACAGTCTGAGAAAGCCAGCTTCCAGTATCACTAGGCAGACATTGTCATGGAACCCCCAGGGAAAGAGGAAAAGAGGTAGGCCGAGAAACTCCTGGCGTCGAGACCTCCAAGCAGACATCAAGAGACTGGGAACCACCTGGAGTAGAATCGAAGGAGAAGCACAGGACAGGAGTTGCTGGAGGTCTCTCGTCGACGGCCTATACCCGGGTAGGGGTGACAGGCGTAAGTAAGTAAGTAAGCAGACACACTTAGTCCGCTGAGCTGGTGCACACACTTTGCCACTGCTGGTGTGTACTCCTGCTGGCTACGTGGTTCACATACCGGTAGGACGTACCAGTTAGAGATGCAGCTTCCTTGATTTCAATGAGAGTTGTCGTTTGTTTGATGGCGTTGCTTTTGTGGATTTTCCACTTTGAGAACACTGTCACATTAATCATATGATATTCTGTCCACTGTCACATTGATAATATTAATATGAGATTCTTTCTCAATGTTTTACTTTTTTTTAACCCATTCACAGAGCCTGACAGGTGGCTAATTCACCATGATAGTTTAAGGGTTGTACCATTGTAAATGTTTTGCCTCCAGGCAGTTTAAGCATGTTGCCATAATAGCTGTCATGGTTTGTTTTTCTCTTGAACTAGCTTGTAGTTATAAAGGACAAATTGTGAATTTCAGACTTTGCACTTTAATCCCAGTGCAGCTCAAGTTGTTTATTTTGGCGTCATTATTCTTTCTTCTGTTTTTTCCTCACCTTATCCAAGTGTTGACTGGCTGCTACAAGAACGGCAGGTGGACCCAGAGGAGGTGTTGTGTAACCTGGGATTTGGAAGCGGCCCCATGCAGGACACCACTACCATGTACACGCGCATCCCGGTCCGCTTTCTTCAGCAACAGGCTCAGGATGGAGCCCAGTTGGATGATGCAGAGGTTGGGGGTCAGGAGGGCAGCGGTGAGGGCAGCCGGAGAAACCCGTCAAGAGGTCAGTTTTGGCTGATGCCCAACTTTAATAACAGTTATCTAGACAATGAGTATTACACCCAGATTCTCAACAGGGTTCCAGCTTACTTCTTCCATGAGAGTGCTATGTCCAGTGCCAGCGATTCTGGGGATAGTGATATTCTACCTCTGGATTCTGTGACTGGTGTCGGTATGGATCCTAATAGCAATGTCTTCCTAACAGTCACGGACACCAGTGGACTAGAGGTTGATGGAAACACGTCTGGGGATGCTCACTTAACAAGATCACCAGCCTGTGACAAGAGGATACAATCACCACACATCAAGAGTCAGCAGAGAACTGTTAACCCCTTTGTGCGTGCGCCCACTGGTACTGTTCATAGCACTGGTGGCAGTAAGCACAAAAGGGTTAATAGGGTTATGGGTGATTTTTCTTCTCGGACTGATGCGGTCGACAGTCATACTGGGCCATTGCCCATCCAGCATCCTTTGATGAGACATTTACTTCCAGATGATGACAACCTCTCATCTTCTTCAGGATCAACGACTACTGCGGATGATGTGAAGTATGGTGCTTATGATGTACATCTGGCCACCAACGAATCACTTGTGTAGCTTTCAACCTAACACCATGCATTGGGAGATAGCTCAGGGGTAGTGCCCAGTTAGCTTAGCATCTCCCCTGAACTTTTATAGACAACCGATCTCAACACAATGGTGAAGTGCTGTGCCACTTTCAGTTAACAAATTGTGTGGCTCATTCATCCGATCCCATTCACTGGGAGATTGATGGACCAGTGCAGCTGAAGGATAGTGTCAGATTTGCTTGGTACTTCCTTTGAACGTTCATATATTTGACCCATGCTGTCAGAATGGACAAAACAAACTGCTTGGATAATAGAAGTGTTTCGTAAATCAGAAGTTGGTAAAAAAACAACAACCACCACCTGTGAATCTTTTTTGGCAAACCGCGGATTAAAAGCCAGGACCAACATGCAATATTGCATGTTTATCTGGGCTTTTAATCCACTTTTTTGTGAAAACACATGCAAATTTCAGCTACTTCTGATTTCCAAACAATGTCTATTAAGTCAGCCGATCGAAATTACCAGAAGTATTTGCCCAAGCAGTTTGCAACTGCAATGGTGTTTCTTTCACGGATACTTTGATGTTTTTTAAACCCCATGATAAACTACAAGATATTGGTCAACATGATAGTTTCTATAATACATGTGCTTACTTGCTTGCTTAATTCCTTGGATTCCTCGTGGAACAAAGGGCCTCATAATACATGTAGCACCAAGCTATTTGATCAGTCTCCAAGACTTTAATGTCACAACTCTCAAACTGGGGAATTTTGACTATAGCTCATTGTGTTTTTAATATGCAAAACATTTTGAGAGATAGCATCAACAAAAATTTTCTTGCTTAAGTTAGTTTACAAGTGCTAATCTGTTCAAAGGTGAGACAAAGAGAAACTATATGTTATGTGCAACAACACACACAAACTAAACATTCTATTGCATCCCAGCAAGAGAAACATGACCAGCAAGTATCAGTATCACAGGCGCCAGGATGGAGAGGAGGTGGCTGTAGGTCAGATGTAACTAGTACCCAGTATTACATAATGCAAGTAGACAACTGCCTGTGAATTGCATCATGACTGCACAGCGATATTAGACTTGAATACTGAACTGCAGTAGTGCAAACTCTAGCGTCGCACATCTGGGCTGTTGTAGATTGACGCTCAATACCCAAACTGAGAGGGCGAGAAATGATGTGCAAGGGTGCATCATTCCCACCTTTCTCTCTCTCTAGGTGCGGTGGGCAATACACAACAGCTGCGCATTATGCATTGTGCTTGGACTTGCACAAGAAACTCGCTGGTCAGATGTAGGCTGTAACTGCTATAGTTCTGAGTATAGTAATAGTTTAAATGATCTGCCAGCGATGTTTCCAAGATCACAATCTCGTCCGAGTTTCAGATATCTTTACATCTAATCGGCGGTGTTGATACCCGTTACATCACTGAACTATCACCTCTTGATCTCCACTTCTACAGACGGTATTTGTTAGATCCCCTAACATCAATTTATACATGATGGTGATTACTAAATTGTATATTTATAATACACATACATATTCATGCTGTTAACACTGACATGATAATAATAATAAAGAACATTTGTAACGCGCTGAATCCCCAGGAGCAGTGTGCTCTAAGCGCGTTACAACAAAATGTATGTATGCAGAATCTCACTACCTTTAAAAAATTTAATCTACGCACACACATACAACTGAAACACACATAACAAAACCATTCAGAACATCACGTACAGATCTAAACAGGACAGTGAGCGACTGACATATACATAAACTTAAAACAACATGCCCATTCAACTAACTTAAAAACAGAATATGGGTGGTGTTGGGGTAGTGGTGTGTTGACAAAGTAGGCTAACAATATCACCAAGGTCCGAGAGCGTTGGAAGGCACATCAGCAAGGCAGAAAAGGCAGAAAATTTGAACAACAGCAATCTGCTGTGAATATCTATTATACAGATACATGACTGTAATACGATGCACAAAGTTTGGGCATATGGGGGCACGTTCACAGCATTGCAGAGCATACAAATGATATAACGAACACAAATATACAGTTTAACGTAAAACACCAAGTCATTTTGCGGATTCCAGTTATATAATTAACATAAAACATAGTTTCACGTAACATCAAGTCATTTTTTGGCTCACTGTGAAGCAAAAGTGAGTATATTTTGGGCCATTGGCCGTCTGTCTGTCCGCGGTAAACTTTAACGTTGGCATTTTCTTGCAGACTATTCAAGCCACATTCTTCAAACTTGGTCCAAGGATACTTTGTGGTAAGACCTTTCTAAACATACCAATTTGAGTGACCTCTCACAAAGGTCAAGGTCACAGGGGATCAGGAAATAGGTCAAAAATAGCTATATTTTGACATGATTATTTTTTCTCAAATACTAATCACAACTTCAAACTCAAACTTGGTACAAAGATACCTGATGGTAAGACCTTTACTTACTTACTTACGCCTGTCACCCCTACCCGGGTATAGGCCGTCGACGAGAGACCTCCAGCAACTCCTGTCCTGTGCTTCTCCTTCGATTCTACTCCAGGTGGTTCCCAGTCTCTTGATGTCTGCTTGGAGGTCTCAACGCCAGGAGTTTCTCGGCCTACCTCTTTTCCTCTTTCCTTGGGGGGTTCCATGACAATGCCTGCCTAGTGGTACTGGAAGCTGGCTTTCTCAGGCTGTGACCGATCCATCCCCATCTTCTTCGCCCAATTTCATTCTCTGCTGTTATCTGCTCTGTTCTGTCCCAGAGTCTGACGTTGCTGATCTTCTCTGGCCAGTGGATTTTCAAAATTTTTCTAAGGCAACTGTTCATGAAGGTCTGTACTCTGTTGACTGTGGTTTTTGTCAATCTCCAAGTCTCTGCTCCATATAGGAGAACTGCTTTTACATTAGAGTTGAAATCCGGACTTTGGTGTGTTGTGACAGCTCTCTGGAACTCCACACTTTTTTTAACTGGAGAAAGGCTGCTCTGGCTTTACCGATTCGTGCTCTGACATCTGCATCAGTGCCGCCTTTTTTGTCTATGATGCTCCCGAGATAGGTGAAGGACTCCACCTCCTCCAACGGGGTGCCAGCAAGCAAGATTGGTTCTTCCCTGGTTGTGTTCAGCCTCATTGTCTTTGTTTTCTGTTTGTGAATGGTGAGGCCCACTTGGGACGAGATGTCAGCAAGCCTCGTGGTCTTGTCCTGCATTTGTTGACGAGTGTGGGACAGTAATGCCAAGTCGTCTGCAAAATCGAGGTCATCAAGCTGTGTCCACAGTGTCCACTGTATTCCACTTCGTCTGTGCTCTGTGGTCATCTTCATGACCCAGTCTATGGCCAGTAGGAAGAGGAATGGAGACAGCAGACACCCCTGCCTGACACCAGTTCTGACCTGGAGCTCCATGGTGAACTGCCCTTCGTGGATCACGCGACATGTCATGCCATCATAGCTGCTCTTGATCAGGTGGACGAGCTTTGTGGGTACACCGTAGTGTCGTAGGAGTTTTCACAGAGTCTCTCGGTCCACGCTGTCAAATGCTTTCTCGTAATCCACAAAGTTGACGTACAGCGGGGAGCTCCACTCCAGAGACTGTTCCACGATGATGCGGAGAGTGGCGATCTGGTCTGTACATGATCGGTTTTTCCTGAATCCTGCTTGCTGGTCTCTCAGCTGGGGGTCAACGGAGCTCTTCATTCTCTCCAGGATGATCCTGTTGAAGACCTTTCCTGGTACTGACAGCAAGGTGATTCCTCTGTAGTTGGAACACTTGCTGAGGTCGCCTTTCTTTAGAAGCTTGATTAGGTACCCCTCCTTCCAGTCAGCCGGCATCACCTCCTCTTCCCAGATCTTTCCAAACAGTGGGTACAGCATCTCCACTGTTGTCTCTAGGTCTGCTTTCAGAGACTCCGCTGGGATGCCATCTGGCCCTGCTGCTTTGCCATTCTTCAAAAATGCCACTGCTCTTCTGATCTCCTCCCGGCTGGGTCTGTCACAGCTGATGGGTAGGTCGGTCTCTGCTGGCTGGATGTCTGGGGGGTCGGGTGGGCTAGGTCTGTTCAGTAACTCTTCAAAATACTCGGCCCATCTGTCGAGTTGGTCTGCTCTGTCTGCAATAGGCTTGCCTTCTTTGTCTTTTACTGGTCTTTCTGTATGGCCATACTTGCCTGACAATCTTCTGGTAATGTCGTAGAGCTGTTTCATGTTGCCGCTGCCTGCTGCCTTTTCTGCCTCTGCTGCCAGGCTGTCTGTGTAGGCCCTCTTGTCTGCCCTGATACTACTCTTCACCTCGCGGTTGGCTTCCGAGTATTCCCCCTGTGCCCTTACTTTGGCTGCTCTCGTGCGACTGTTGTTGACAGCTGCTTTCTTCTGCTTCCTCACTTCTATCTTTTTCAAGGTCTGTGCCGACAGCCAGTCCTTGTGATGGTGTTTCCTGAACCCTACAGTGTCTTTGCAGGTTGAGTTCAGCGCCTCTCTAACTGCCTTCCACTGCTGCTCTGTGGTGACCGCCTCCTCTTCATTTACTAGCTCCTGTAGCGCTTGAAACCGGTTGGACAGCACCAGTTTGAACTCTTCTCTAACTCCAGTTTCTCTCAGGAGGCCTACATTATAGCGCTGTCTTCTTGTTGTCTCTGTGCGGCTTTTCTTTAGCTTGAGCTTCATTCTTAAGGTAAGCAGATGGTGGTCGGAGGCGACATCTGCTCCCCTCCTCACTCGAACATCTTGAAGGGATCTTCTAAATTTCTTGCTAATGCAGATATGGTCTATTTGGTTCTCTGTTGTATGGTCAGGTGTGACCCAAGTTGCTTTGTGTATTCTTCTGTATGGGAAGATGCTGCCTCCAATGACAAGTCTGTTTAGAGCACAAAAGTCTACAAACCTCTCCCCGTTCTCACTCATCTCCGAGCCTAGTCCCTGTCTCCCCATCACCTCTTCGTATCCGGTGTTGTCCTCCCCTATTTTGGCATTAAAATCGCCCATGACGATGGTGATGTCTCGCTCCGCACATTTGTCCAAGGCACTCTGGAGTCGGTTGTAGAACTCTTGTTTCTCTTCCTCGTCACTGTCAGTAGTGGGCGCATAACACTGGATGACGTTCAGCTTGAGCTTTTTCTTGGTTCTAAAGGCTGCTGTGATAATTCTTGGCCCAAGAGGTTCCCATCCCATCAGCGCTCTCTGTGCCACTTCATGGTGTATGAGTTCGAAAAAATGATGTTCTGTTGATACATAGACGCAACAACACACTCGGCTCCTTATGTCACACATTCTGACCACCTTTTCAGAGAATGACCCATATGCTTGCGCACTATCCCCTGTTGTAGATGGTAGTACTCTCAGTTCCACTGCGTACAGTCATGCTAAAGCATTGCAATAATTGCATAACTGACAAGTTCCTAGTGTCCAGACAAGCAGCTCCAACACCTTACGCATTGCATAATATGCAAGCCCAGTAGGGGTTGTGTGTGGATATTGTAGGTGTCCAGTCACAGCGACTACCAAGCTGTCATGGCATAGAGTTACATCCTGTACTTCACATCTCAAAGTTATCTGTGTTGCATAAACAGCATTTTTATCTATGATAAAATTTTAACTGTCAATTTGGCTATAGACTACTTTAGTGGCATATATGGTGCAGTTTATCCATGTGGCTCACATCTCATTATTAACTTATTAACTCATCACATTATTAACTTGTATAGCAATGATTTTCACATTTCAGGGAATTATCCATGGTAGCTCAAAGGTAGTGTCAGATTGATGCAAAGGTCAGGGGTCGCACTTGCACAAAATACTGCATTTACTATGCCAAAAAATCAGCCCACAATACGCCAAAAAATTGTCTTGGTTAGAACAAAATGGGTTAGGCATTGCTAAAGTGTCTAGCTGGAATGCTGACTAGTTTTCATAAAAGTCGGCCAACAGGAAAATGTTTGGAAACACTGTTCAAGCAGAGTCAAAAGTGGTGGTGGAGGAAAGATGGGTTTAGCTATCATAACCTACTGCCGATTACCAAAGACAGAGACCATCACAGTATCTGCTATATTATTATGATATTTTATCCTTTTCTTCCAGCACTCAATAAACACATCATCTGTTGATTGGATCAAGTTCAGATAACCAACAACGTTTCTATGGAACTAAGACACTTTGATAATGTTTGGGCATGAATCATCGATTTAACAATCAGTGTGTGTGTTGAGTGCTAAATAACACAGAGGCCCATCAGACGGTAAACCCGGGATAGGCCTTGTGACCAAATTTAACTCACTCCAAGTGATCACACGACTAAAAAATCTGTGCCAAAATATATGACAAACAGAACAAACTTAAACCGGACCCAATTTTGGGTGATCACACGACTGAGTTGTCTCGGACTGTAACGCACGCAGACTCGCCCCAGTCGCACGTACAGACTCTTGCACAACAGACACATACACCACCACTGACTCAGACGGGCGCATTCACGCAGTAAAACTCAACACATTAGCTTTCTTTCTAACGTAAATATTTATAACAAATAAACGAAGAAAACACTATCTAAATTATGTACAACTCCCCTTCTCGCTATAAGCACATCAACACTTCGTACACACACACAATGTAAATGCCAGGCTAGGTAATTGTCTCTCACAATCCAACCTGTTTGGTGTTCTCGCCTGGTTACGTTCTGTCCTTTCACGTCTAGGCGTGCAAGTCCTTCGTTGTACACTCCCGAGTCGTCCCGTTTCTCGTACCATGGATGTCCTCTAACTCGCTCTGTAGCGTAGTCCTTTCTGTAACCCGGGTGTCTTGGCTCCGGTCGCTCACTCCCTGAGTGAAGAGATGGAGATGACCTCACAATAGGTCCCTCAGTGGTAGCCTCTGGTGACTGACGTCTCGGCGTCTGTCACTTCGCCCCGACAAGCACTCTGAATAAATAATGAGGTCCTAAATCATAGCACTTGCTAAACACACACACACATTGGGTAATATGAGATACATTACCTAACCTGGCTGATACAAATAACTCTCACGTTCATTCACACACATGTGCTTCATAACCCGAACTACTTCCGTAACACCCCATATCGTGTCACTACATTGAAACAGACTATAACCTAACACTCTCGCCATACATCATCCCATACACTGGAAAAGACTATACTTAACCACGTACTACCTTCGTAACGACTTGGGCATACACACCTCACCGTCCTTGGTTATCCATCTCGGTAAATAACTATATAGAAAAACACCAGTTGCCTCAATGAATTCCAAACTAACATAACTGAAGAAAACCAATCGACACTACACAACCAAATTAACTCCTACTAACGCATACTATCTTTAACGCAGTAACCATCAATAATACATATAGAAACATACCTGAATTCTAGGTTTCAGGGTCTTGGAATACGGGCTAAGGTATCTCACATACGTCTGCCCACACTGACAGTAAAGCCCCGTACTGACGTTCCTGCAGCTCTGTTCGCCTGAACTCACTAAAAACCCCGTGCAGAACGTTTCCTTATGCTCTCACGTGGGCCACGTGCCTCACGGAGTATGTCACAAAACAACCCGCTAACAAAACTGTACCGTACTAAACCCTCTGTGTGAACCCTATGCGTGAGCATAGAGTTTCATCACACGGACTAAGTATCGAGTTATGTTGATCACATGACCATCAGACATAACCAGAGTTAAATTGTTGCGGGCCTGCTATCCCACCAATGGAGATGGGTTGGCGACTTGTCCCAATACAGTAGTCAGGGAGTTGACACGGGACCACATACATGTGGATAGGAAAAATGATTTACACGCATTTTGCCTTTTAATATATAGGACAGTTTTGGCATTGTTAGGTTCGTGACTTTTACTCTGCTCGGATATGTCGCTAGATGTCAGTTGAGTTTTGAAACATCCTTTTTACTCTGATGAGCTGTTGTCCTTGATTGTGTACCTGATGAGTGATAAGGCAGTGTGTGGCGGAGTTTGTTGCCTTACCGTCAGACGTTGCAAAATTTATTATTTTTACTTTTCTGGTGTCTCGCACATGCGACACAAAGCATATGTATGTCAGGAAAGTTTGACCGTTGATTTCTCCGACACCAAACACTCTGCTGCTGTAACCACTCGGCTCAAGTGGCGTGACTGAGTGGGCTAGCGAAGGGGTGCCATCTTTGTCCAGGATTAGGACTTGATGTCAGCCGATATGTTGTTCAGTCTTTTTCACTGGTCCGGTTTTTAAGGAGCTGTGCTAACCCAGGTCGTACCATGTTGGATTGGTCCTTAAAAATACTCGTGAGCTTTTGGTCCTTTTGATCCCAAGTGTTTGCCATGCTTGGAGACCCATGTCGGGGGAGAAGAGGATCCTGGTGGCTGAGGTTCCCTTTGGGTTGCGGCTCACTGGTGCCAACACTCTACTTTGGCCTTGACTTCTACTTAAACGGGAGGCTAGTCGTACCGGCCTAGTCAATCGGCTCTTGTCACGTTGAGCCCTATCCCACTGTTGACATGCGGGTTGATATACGGAGCACCATACTATAGCCTCTGCTGCTGATTAGGTGCTTTACGCCAGTATTCCCCTGCATTCAACAGTGTGATAGAAGGTGGTGGCTCAGACGGTTCAATCGGGCTTACCCCCTTGAGTATATCTTTCGGGCAGTCTCCATTGTGCGTCGGCTGGAGACCCGCCGACAGTTGCACTTTCCCTTGTTGGGCTCGGTGGCGGACAGGGACCCCCGGTTGACGAATATCTCTACTATTATAATATGGAAACCACCAAAAAACCAAAACTGGCACAGAAGCGGCACATAGCCACCGATATTGTACATGACAGTGACTCGGACTGTGAGGAGGTGACGTCTCAGGCGTCAGTCGTATGGCCTCGCTTCCTCATTGTTCATAGCATGGTGAAAGAGAAACCTGTTTCCAAGCTGCATGCTTTTTTGGTGGAGGAGACCCTCAGGAGCCGTGTTGGCAGGCCTGATGCCCAGCGCCTCAGGTCTAGTGACTTGCTGGTAGAGTGTGTTACCAGGGCACACTCCAGCGGGCTACTGAGGCTCTCTTCCATCAGAGAGTGGAAGTCACACCCCACAAAACTATGAATTCTTCAAGAGGCATGATAAAAGACCAAGATTGGCAGAACTGTCAGAAGATGAACTTGTACGGAACCTTAAGTCGCAGGGGGTGACTTACGTCGGGCACTTCGCTTCCAAATGAAGTGGTGGGGAGATACGTCTCGCTACCATTATCCTGACGTTTGTCACCCTCACCCCTCCTACTACCATCTGGGGAGGTTACTACTTCTTGAAAGTGAAGAAGTACGTCCCTCTCCCCCTCCGGTGCTTTGCCTACCCGGCACCGGCCTCCACGTGGCGTGGGTGGGTAGTCCACTCGGTCCCTGACTGAGTGGGCTAGCAGACGGGTGCCATCTTTGTCCAGGATTAGGACTTGATGTCAGCAGATATGTTGTTCAGTCTTTTTCACTGGTCCGGTTTTTAAGGAGCTGTGCTTACCCAGGTCTTACCATGTTGGATTGGTCCTTAAAAATACGCGTGAGCTTTTGGTCCTTTGGATCCCAAGTGTTTGCCGTGCTTGGAGACCCGTGTCGGGGGAGAAGAGGATCCTGGTGGCTGAAACACTCCACTTTGGCCTTGACTTCTGCCTAAACGGGAGGCTAGTCGTACCGGCCTAGTCAATCGGCTCTTGTCACGTCGAGCCCTATCCCCCTGTTGACATGCGGGTTGTTATACGGAGCACCATGCTATAGCCTCTGATGCTGATTGGGTGCTTTACGCCAGTATTCCCCTGCATTCAACAGTGTGATAGAAGGCGGTGGCTCAAACGGTTCAATCGGGCTTACCCCCTTGAGTATATCTTTCGGGCAGTCTCCATTGTGCGTCGGCTGGAGACCCGCCGACAATTGCACTTTCCCTTGTTGGGCTCGGTGGCGGGCGGGGACCCCCGGGGGATGAATATCTATCATACTATAATATGGAAAATATCAAAAAACCAAAACTGGCACCAAAGCGGCACATAGCCACTGACATTGACCTTGAAAATGATAGCGACTCTGATTGTGGGGAAGCGACGCCTCAGGTTTCGGCCGTCTGGCCTCGCTTTCTCATTATCCACAGCAAAGTTAAAGAGAAGCCTGTTTCCAAGCTGCACCCTTTCCTGGTGGGGGAGACCCTCAGGAGCCGTGTTGGCAGGCCTGAGGCCCAGCGCCTCAGGTCTGGTGACTTGTTGGTAGAGTGCCGTACCCGGGCACACTCCAATGGGCTACTGAGGCTCTCCTCCATCGGAGACACTCCAGTGGAGGTCACTCCCCACAAAACAATGAATTCCTCTAGAGGAGTGATTAAAGATCAAGCATTGGCCGAACTGTCTGAAGATGAACTTGTACGGAACCTTAAGTCACAGGGGGTGACCTACGTCAGGCGCTTCATTTCCAAACGAGGTGGTAGGGAGATCCGTCTCCCTACCATCATCCTGACGTTTGGCACCCCCACAGCTCCTACTACCCTCTGGGGAGGTTACTACTCCCTAAAAGTGAAAAAGTACGTCCCTCTCCCCCTTCGGTGCTTTAAGTGCCAAAAGTATGGCCATGGGCAGAAGACATGCCGCCAGGCAGAGGCCCTATGCGCCTGTTGCACTAAGCCCGGACACTCTGCAGAGTCCTGCACAGCCATCCCCCTGTGTGTGAATTGCCAGGGGGCGCATATGGCTTCGGACAAGAAGTGCCCTCGTTGGATCTCCGAGTGCAGGATTCAGCAGGTGCGTGTGGAGAAGGGGCTGTCCTTTGCGGACGCAAAAAAACTGGTTGACGGTCCTGGTGCAGCTGAGGCGGCGCCAAACTCAAATAACAACTTTGTGTATACTTTCAGTGCTGCGGTGGCAGGCAAGCGCCCCACCAAAGACTTCTCTTGTCAAACCCCAACTTCTTGGTTGGGGGCGGAGCCTCGGATCCTCTCACCCCTGGAGAGTAATCCTCCTCCGGTGGTGACGAGGAGCCAGGGAACGCAGAGGGCGGACGCTACCGGTCCGGTGGCACCGCCTTCTGCTGCCCCTAAGCCTCAGCCCCCACCCAAACCTGCTAGTTTGTCAACACCAAAGGTTTCTGGCTCTGGTCAGCCTTCTAAGGCCGCTAACTCTAGCGGCAGGAACGCTGCCCAGGACCAGAAGTCAAAGAAATCTATGGGACCGCCGTGCGCACGGGCCCAGAAGGGGAACATTGATGTCCCCCTTCAAAACAAATATGCTGCGTTGGAGGAGCAGATGGAGGGAGTGGAAGTTGTCGATGCTGCGGCAGCTCCACCCCCTTCATCTCCTAGGAACCAGAGGAGGCCCGGGAGCCGGCCCCCCTCTGTTTCTCCGACTCCTTCCAAGGCAAAGGACAAAGGGGGGAAAAACTCCGCACCCCCAGATAAGACATAATCATGGACTCTCTGCTTCAGTGGAATTGTCGTGGTTTTCAAGCTAACTTTGAGGAATTACGTCTTTTAGTCAAGTGCTATAACCCCTCAGTAATATCTCTTCAGGAGACTTACCTGAAGACTTCTGACCCTGTGTCCTTTAATGGTTTTAACGCTATACATAAAGGCTCTGATTTGGAGAGGCGCTCGGGTGGAGTGGCTCTTCTCATTAGTAGCCAAATTTTATGTAGCCCCGTTAGCATCGACACCTGTCTTCAGGCTGTCGCAGCTCGGGTTACCTTGAAGAAGACCATAACTATATGCAGTATTTACCTGCCACCATCCCTGCGGGTCTGTAGTAATGATTTTTTTAATTTAGTTGATCAACTGCCCCCTCCCTTTATTCTCATGGGGGATTTTAACGGTCACGCTCACCTTTGGGGTAGTGATCACTATGATGGCAGAGGTCAGATGTTAGAAGATGTTTTTTCTCAACTTAATCTATGTGTCTTTAACGATGGTTCACCTACATACTCTAACCCAGGTTCAGGATCTAGTTCTGTTCTAGACCTCACTGTGTGTGATCCTTCTCTCATGCTGGACTTTGACTGGAAGGTTCACGATGACCTGTGTGGTAGTGACCACTTCCCAGTAGTCCTGTCATCGGTCAGCTGTGGGGAGGATCCGCCGGTGGGGCGCTGGAATCTTAAGAAAGCTAACTGGCCTCTGTTCGCCTCCCTCTGTCAGTCTCGTCTTACAGAGGAGGTGGTCATGTCATCTGAAGAACCTATTTCTTCTTTTACTACTATTTTGTTGGACGTAGCGGGTGAAACCATCCCTAAAACTTCCGCATCAGTCCCTCGAAAGCCGAGAGTACCATGGTTCAACGAAGAGTGCCGCAAGGCCCAAATAGCGCGCAAATCTGCTCAGCGACGTGCTTTCCGTAATCCGTCGCAAGTAAATATTTTAACCTTTAAAAGACAGAGGGCGAAAGCCCGTTACATTTTTAAACGTGAACGCCGTGCTTCCTGGAGACGCTTCGTCTCATCTTTAACTTCTCGGACTCCGTCCCAGAAAGTATGGAAGGCTGTTCGGAGAATTAGGGGCAGAGGTGGCTCGGCTTCTGTTGGCCATCTTAGAGATGGTGTCAGTTTGGTTACAGATAAAAAAGCTGTGGCCAATTTGCTTGCCTCCACCATTGCCCATAATTCTTCAACGGAGCATTATTCACCTTTCTTCCAGAGAGAGAAGGAGAAACGAGAGTCTCGTATTTGTGATTTTGAGTCCGATAACTCAGAAGACTATAATGTCCCGTTTACATTATCAGAATTGCAGCAAGCTTTGCAGAAATGTAATGACTCTGCTGCTGGCCTAGATACCGTCCACTATCAATTCCTAACGCATCTGCCTGAGAGGTCACTCCTTGTACTTCTCAAGGCCTTTAACCATATCTGGAGAACTGGTCATTTTCCGCCGTCTTGGCGCCAGGCTGTGGTTGTACCGATCCCCAAGCCGGGTAAGGATCCTTCCGACCCGGGCAACTACCGGCCTATCGCTTTGACATCATGTTTATGTAAAACTATGGAGCGCCTGGTCAACGCCCGCCTGGTGTGGCATCTTGAGTCACAGGGTCTCCTCACAGACCTCCAGTGCGGTTTCCGGCGCTTCCGTAGTACAACTGACCATTTAGTCCGCTTTGAATCATTTATTCGAGATTCTTTTGTCAACAAGCAGCATGTCTATGCAATTTTTTTCGATCTTGAGAAGGCGTATGACACTACCTGGAAGTATGGCATAATGTCTGACTTGTTGGACATGGGTTTTAAAGGGCACCTGCCCGTTTTTATTCACAATTTTTTGACTAACCGGTCGTTCCATGTCCGTGTGGGCTCCACCCTCTCCGACTCCTTTGAACAGGAGATGGGTGTCCCACAGGGCAGCATTCTATCTCCTGTTTTATTTAGTATTAAAATTAATAACATTGTAAAGGCCGTCAAGGATGATTCTGAATGCTCTTTGTTTGTTGACGACTTTGCTTTGTGCGCACGTGGTCGAGGACTTGCGTCCCTTGAGAGGCGCTTGCAGCTGTGCGTTGATCGCATCCAGCGGTGGGTGTCTCTCAATGGATTCAAGTTCTCGCCCTCCAAGACTGTTTGTGTGCATTTTACTAACCAGACGAAATTTTTTCCAGAACCTAGCCTTAGCATTGCTGGAGTGCCAATTAAGGTGGCCGAGGAGGCAAAGTTTCTGGGGGTCATTTTTGACAAAAGACTTACCTTCCGCAACCATATTAATTACCTTAGAACCTCTTGTCAGAAGGCTCTCGACATTCTTCGTGTCGTCGGTCGTACTGACTGGGGTGCGGACCGTACTGTCTTACTTCGTCTGTACCGGGCCCTTGTTCGGTCCAAACTGGATTACGGCTCTGTGGTGTATGGCTCAGCTTCCAAGTCTGTGCTACAGCGTCTGAACACAATTCACCATCAGGGTCTGCGGATATGTCTTGGGGCCTTCAGGACGTCTCCAGTTCCTAGTCTGTATGCCGAGGCAGGGGAGCCTTCTCTCAAGCTCCGCCGCATCCGCCTCATGCTCAGCTACGTTCTGAAACTGAAGGCCCATCCAGACAATCCTGCCTATGATTGTGTTTTTAAACCATCGTTTGCAGAGATTTACGATACCCATCCGGGAGCTGTCCGTCCACTTTCTTTCCGTGTCCGACCTCATCTGCAGGCGGCCGGATTGGACCTGGACAGAGTTTCGGAATCCCTGCAACACATCACTCCACCTTGGCTCTTACCAGTTCCTGACATCTTGCTGGACTTGACTGCCCACAAGAAAGACTCTACTCCACCAGCCATATACCAACAGAGCCTCAATGAACTGCTTTCAATTTTTCCTGGCTATTGTCGCATCTATACCGATGGGTCAAAGTCTGAGGATGGGAGAGTGGCTCGCCATCCTAGACGCCCATTTAAGCACCGCCTCCCAGACCACTCATCTGTATTTAGTGCGGAACTGCAGGCGGTTCTGCTGGCACTCAAGCATGCTTATCGATCTAGAGAAAGGAACTTCCTGATTCTGTCTGACTCTCTTTCTGCCCTGCAGGCCCTTCAGGGCATGGGAAATGACCACCCACTGCTGGTGCAGATCAGAGAGCTCCACGCGGACTTGATGAAGGAATATTATGATATCATTTTTATTTGGGTGCCAGGGCATGTGGGCATCGCAGGCAACAGGATCGCAGATTCTGCTGCCAACGATGCCCGCAATGACCCTGTCCCTGACACACAGACTGTTTATAGTGATTTTAGACATGTGGCTAGTGCGTACATAGCCCGTGAGTGGCAGTCCGAGTGGGACAAAGAGGAAGCTAACAAGCTGCATGAAGCCCTTCCTAAGTTGTCCGATGGTCTACCTTATCGCTGCGGCAGCCGCCGTGAGGAGACTGTCCTGGCTCGGCTCCACATCGGCCACACGTATGTTACGCACTCTTATTTACTTAAACAGGAGGAGCGTCCATGGTGTTATGCCTGCGACGAGCAGTACTCTGTTCAACACTTTTTGTTGTCTTGTGCTGATGTAATCGACACAAGGTATAAACATTTCACAGCAGACTCCTTGAAGGTTTTGTTCCGGGATGTGCCCCCGGACAAGATCTTCAGTTTTCTGAGAGAGTGCCATATTTTTAATAAGATTTGAGCGTTTATAGATTATGATGTTTCTATTATTTTGACCTTTTTGAGAGTCTTCCGACGTTTTCTTTAAAGACCTGTGCGACATTTTAGCCTGACATATTTTTAAGGTATATTTACATCATGTCTTAAGACCTTTCTTTTAGTCTGGCTGACCAGATTTTTACCCTTCCCGCCGTGAGATGGCCTTAGTTGCCTGCTCGGCGTTAAACCCAAATAACTAACTAACTAACAGACCATTCATCTATATTTAGTGCAGAACTGCAGGCAGTTCTGCTGGCACTCAGGCATGCTTATCGGTCTAGGGAAAGGAACTTCCTGATTCTGTCTGACTCTCATTCTGCCCTGCAGGCCCTTCAGATTAGAGAGCTCTATGCAGACTTGATGAAGGAATATTATGACATCATTTTTATTTGGGTCCCAGGGCATGTGGGCATCGAAGGCAACAGGATCGTAGATTCTGCTGCCAACGATGCCCGCAACAACCCTGTCCCTGAAGCACAGACTGTTTATGGTGATTTTAAACCCGTGATTAGTGCGTACATAGCCCGTGAGTGGCAGTCCGAGTGGGACAAAGAGGAAGGTAACAAACTGCATGAAGCTCTTCCTAAGGTGTTCGACAGTCTACCTTACCAGTGCGGCATCCGTCGTGAGGAGAATGTCCTTGCTCTCCTCCACATCGGGCACACGTATGTTACTCACTCTTATTTACTAAAACAGGAAGAGCGTCCATGGTGTTATGCCTGCAACAAACAGTATTCTGTTAAACACTGTTTGCTGTCTTGTGCCGATCTAATTGACACAAAATATAAACACTTTACATCAGAATCCCTGAAGGTTTTGTTCAGGGATGTATCCCCGGACAAGATCTTGTTTTTTGAGAGAGTGCAATATTTTTCATAAGATTTGAGCATTCATAGACTATGATATTCTGTTATTTTGACCTTTTTGAGAGTCTGTAGACATTTCCTTTAAAGACCTGTGCGACATTTTAGAATGAAATATTTTTAAGATTTACATCTTGTCTTAAGACCTTTCTTTTAGTCTGGCTGGCCAGATTTTTACCCATCCCGCCGCGACATGGCCTTAGTTGCCTGCTCGGCATTAAACCCAAATAACTAACTGTTCTCAACCTGCACATTGCACCAGCACACAGGAAGAGGCTGAGGCTAAGCCGACTTTCATTCAACCTGGCCAAGCTGAAGCGCCCGGATGTCAAGGAAAACTCCCAGTCCCACCTTGATGACCTGCTAACTGCCCATGGACTGGCAATCCAACTGAAATATGGAACCAGTTCAAGGGGATGGTGACCAGTCTGCCAAAGACGTGCTTGGACCCAAGCAGAGGGTATCCCAGGATTGGTTCGATGAGAACAATGAAGAGATCAACAAGCTACTGGAGCAGAAGCGCAGTGACGTCATCGAGTGGCAGAATGACATCAACTCCACGTCCAAGAAAGACCGCTTCAAACACCTCCAGAGAAAAGCCCAAAGAGAGCTCCGTAACATGCAGGACACCTGGTGGGACAGCAAGGCAAAAGAACTTCAACACTTTGCTGAATCCAACAACTCCAAGGAGTTTTTTAACGCTATGAAAGCTGTCTACAGCCCAACACGACCACTCTCTTTTCTTCTGACAGCTTCACCTTGCTGAAGGACAAAGGCAGCATCACTGAGCGCTGGAGAGAACACTTCTCAAATCTGCTCAACCTGCGTTCCACTGTGGACCCAGCGGCCCTGGGCATGATTCCTCAGAAGCCGACACAGGATGACCTTGACCTCCCACCCACCCTGGACGAGGTCAAGAAAGCGATCAACCAGACTAGCTTTGGCAAGGCTACAGGCATGGACGGCATCCCCGCAGATCTCTTCAAAGCAGCTGCACCTGAGAACCTTGATGCCTTCCTCAACATTCTGGCATGCATCTGGGCAGAGGAGAACATACCACAGGAATTCAGAGATGCTACAATCGTCTCCCTGTTCAAGAACAAGGGCAGCAAAGCAGACTGTGCCAATTACCAAGGGATCTCACTCTTGTCCATCGCTGGCAAGATCCTCGCGAGAGTCATCCTCAACCGCCTGATCTGCTCTGTATCTGAGAAAGCACTTCCAGAGGCTCAGTGTGGCTTCAGACCCGGCCGCAGCACAGTCGACATGATCTTCTATGTGAGACAGGTCCAGGAGAAATGCATTGAGCAGCACATGGACCTCTATGCTGTCTTCATAGACCTGTCCAAAGCATTTGACACCGTGAACAGAGAAGTACTTTGGGTCATCCTAGCAAAGCTCGGCTCCCCCAGGAAGTTCACCAACATCATCCGCCTCTTCCGTGATGGAATGGTAGGAGTTGTCCAGGCAAACGACGACACATCCGCACCCTTCGACATTTCCAATGGTGTCAAACAAGGTTGTGTTCTTGCCTCCGTGATGGTCAACCTGTTCTTCACATGTGTCCTACCTTGAGAAGGGAGTGCAGCTGAAGTACAGACTAGACGGCTCTCTCTTCGACCTCTGTCGACTGAACGCCAGGACTAAGACCAACGAGAAAATGATCCTTGAGGCGCTGTTTGCCGATGACTGTGCGCTGATGGCGCACACGGAGTCTGACCTCCAGACCATTGTCAACAGGTTCACGGAAACCTCTCGACTGTTTGGCATCACCATCAGTCTCAACAAGACAGAGGTCTTGCACCAACCAGCCCCAGGCACAACCCCCACCCAAAGTGTATATTGAATGCATCGAGCTGAAGACTGTCGACCAGTTCAGGCGCCTGGGGGAGCATTTTCTCTTCCGACGGTACTATCGACAAGGAAATGGCAGCTCGCATCAGCAAAGCCAGCCAAGCCCTGGGTTGTCTGCACACTCGTGTGTTGAACAACAACGTCAAGCTCTCCACCAAGATCAAAGTCAACAAGGCAGTAGTCCTCACCAATCTCCTCTACGGCTGTGAGTCATGGACGCTGTACAGAAAGTACCTCAAGCAGCTTGAACGCTTCCACATGAGATCTCTGCGCTCACTCATGGGCATCAAATGGTAAGACAAGGTGACAAATCTGGAAGTCCTGGACAGTGCTGGCCTAGTGAGTGTTGAAGCCTTGATCTTAAAGACACAACTTCGCTGGACAGGTCATGTCATACGCATGGATGATTAAGGATGGCCAAAGAAACGCTTCAAAGACTGCATAAAAGACAGCCTCAAGTACTGCGTTTTCCCGGGAAATGAACTTGAAGGGCAAGTGCAAGACAGATCCGGCTGGCGTGCTGCCACCAGGATAACCTGCACACTCTTTGAACACAATCAGCGCGAAAAGATCACAAGTGCCAGAGCTCACAGAAGGACAGTGTTGACTCACCCCACAGCTATGTTCCAGTGCCCCCATTGACCTCGCATGTGTTTTTCCAGGATTGGATTGGCCAGCCACACCCGCACTCACAAATAGAAGTCATGCACAATGACGACATCATCAGCTTTCGATGGTCTACCCCATTATAGACTTAGAGGATATAGATAATAATTTTCTGTTTACCGTGAAGCCAATTTAAATCATGCCAAAGATATTGACAATTTTACCTGGAAAAACTGACCTCTAAATGTCCCCAGCTGTGCCTTTTTGGCTCATGTGTGTGAAGCAAAAGTGAGTATGTTTGGGGTCTGTGCTCGTAAGTGATAAACTTTAACGTTGGCAGTTTCTCAGAGACTATTCAAGACACAGTCGTCAAACTTGGCCCAAGGGTACTTTGTGACAAGACCTTTCTAAACATATTAATTTGAGTGACCTTGCTCAAAAGTCAAGGTCACAGGGGGTCAGGAAATGGGTCCAAAATGAGTCCGTGTTCTGGGCCAGTGATCATCCGTCCGTCGTGCGTTTTCTGTTGTCTGTCATACGTGGTAAACTTTAACGTTTACATTTTCTCGGAGACTGTTCAAACTTGGCCTAAGGATACTTTGTGGCAAGACACCGTGAACAGAGAAGCGCTTTGGCGCATCCTCGCAAAGCTCGGCTACCCCAGGAAGTTCACCAACATCATCCGCCTCTTCCATGATGGAATGGTAGAGTTGGCCAGTCAAATGGTGACACATCCGCACCCTTGGACATTTCCAATTTGAGTGAGCTCCCTTAAAGGTCAAGGTCACGGGATCAAGAAATAGGTAAAAATTTGCCATATTTTGACATAATTGATTTTTTTCTCAAATACTGTTCATAACTTCAAACCCAAACTTGGTACAAAGATACCTGATAGTAAGACCTTTCTATGCATGCTGATTTGGTTGACCCCTCAGAAAAATCAAGGGTCACAAGAGATCAGGAAATAGGTAAAATTTTGGACAAAAGATGGTTTTTTTTCTCAGATACTATTCACAACTTCAAACCCAAACTTGGTACAGAGATACCTGATGGTAAGACCTTCCTATGCATACTAATTTGGATGACTCCTCAGAAAGGTCAAGGTCACAAGAGATCAGGACAATGGTCACAAAATAGCCATTTTCTGACAAAAAAATATTTTTTCGCAATTACTATTTACAACTTCCTTCCCAAACCTGGTACAGAGATACCTGATGGTAAGATCTTCCTAAGCATACTAACTTGGATGACCTCTTGGAAAGGTTAAAAGTCTTAAAATATAAGCAAATGATGTGAAAAATGTCTAATTTTTTAGGAAGATTACAAAGTAGAGTAGGTAAAAGCACTGTCAGGGGAGAAAATTGTGAATTATTGACCAATGATTATAGATATAGTTTGATCAAAGCACAAAAAAGGGGGGGGGGGGGGGGTAGGAAAAGGGTGCGCCAAGTAAGTGACTGGAAGCAATGAATATGGAAGCCCCTCCGAAAGGGGGAGGGGTGGGGGGGGGGGGCGGCGTATCATTTATTTGCTGGATTTCCATCCCCTTGATGCATGAAAGTTATGAAACTTTAGATCTAGGTCCCCCAAGGGTGTTTCAGATTGTTTAGCTGGTGCGCACAGCTGTTTTGGTCTATGTGACCTCATCAACACACCATTCAGCATACTGGTTGAAAGGCGGGAACTTCTGCCTACCTGCAAAGATAATCACATTGTACTGTGGTGTCTGCAGGGGCATACATTCCATGCCTCCACTTAGAGATAAATTTCCATGCACCCTAAGAGAGAACCTACTAAAAGGGGGGAAGTGATTGCAGTCGAAATTGTAGTAATAAATGAAAAGAAAAGGGGAGAGTGCCAGTGCTAATAATTTAGAAAGATTACAAAGTAAAGTAGGTAAAAGCACTGTTGGGGAGAGAATTGTGCATTATCGACCAATGATCATAGAACTAGTTTAGTCAACGCACCAAAAAAACAAACAAACCAAAAAAAAAAAAAAAACAGGAAAGAAGGGTGTGCTACCTAAGTGACTGGAAGCAATTTGTCTTATTTTTCATAAAATTTTTGTTCTTGTCAAGATTTTTGCAAAACTTTGTTTGGCAGAAAGTTAGCTGATGATAAGACTTTTCTGTGCATAGGATTTTGGTTAATACTGGTACTCAAAAAGGTCAAGGGTCATGGGAGGTTGACAAAAGTGAAAAATGCGGAAATTTTGAGAAAACATGGATTTTGTTGGTACAAATGCCAACCCTTTCCTTATGTTATATTAGAACACTTGAACGCTTGCTCTGCCGTGAGTTGGCCTTAAACGCCTGCTCAGCGTTAAACCCAAATAAATAACTTAAACGCTTGCTTATTTCAGTGACCTATTGGAAGGTCAAGATCACAAAGATCATTAATTATGTTTATTGGTCATGCACATGAGCCGTGAGGCTTTGCCATTCTTGTTCTCAAATACTATTCACAACTTCAAACCCAAACTTGGTACAAAGATATCTGATAGTAAGATCTTTCTATGCATACTAATTTGGATGACCCATCAGAAAGGTCAAGGGTCACAAGAGCTCTGGAAATAGGTGAAAGATAACCATATTTCGTCAAAACATTTTCTTCTCAAATACTATTCAAAACTTCAGACCTAAACGTGGTACAGAGACACATGATGGTAAGACCTTTCTATGCATACTAATTTGGACACCCCCTTCCCCCCCCCCCCCCCCCCCCCCCCAAAAAAAAAAAAAAAAAAAAAAAAAGGTCAAGGGTCTCAAGAGATCAGGAAATATGTCACAAATAGATATTTTTTTGACAAAAATTGTTTTTTTTTTCTCGAATACTATTGGAACTTGAAGCCCAAACTTGGTCCAGAGATACCTTCATATGCATTCTAATTTGGATGGCCCCTCGGAAAAGTCGAGGTTCACAAGAGATTGGGAAATTATGTGAAAAAAGTAGAATTTTATTTATCAGCAGAGAGGTAGCTGATAAGACATGTCTATGTGAGCCTTAAGAGCTTTGCCATTTTTGTTTCTGAGTGGACTAAACATCATTTTGAATGCAGTAGAAAATGGAGGTTTGGGCTTATTCAAAGATAAGTTTTCCCTGGTAAAATACATAGTATATGTGGCGTGCTTTAAATCAGAATGACATCCCAAATGTGGGTTGAAATGTGAAACCACAGAAATGCAAGTTGCACCTCTCGTCAAAACAAAAGTGCATGACAACAAGCAAAGGCAGTGATTTAACCTTTTCTTAATGTAAGTGTCTGGAGACACAAATACCACGAAATAATATCAATCCACAATACAGTAACTAAACGATATATGCCTCTCATTTTGTGTGCCATTTTGATGAACTTCTCTGCCTTCAATTGGATTGAATCATATTTATTCAGCTGTTTTAGAACTTTCACTGGTCATGAGGCTCTTTGTTTATTTATATTTCAATGCTCTGAGTGTATTTTGTATATTGGTACATATAGAATTGTGTTTAAGTGAACCAACCCTCAGTTACTGTGAAATACTCTGAACATTTCAATCAGATTTTCTTCATATACACTGCTTCAAATTTGTGATTTCAATTGTGATAATCCTAACTTGTTTTGTGACTAATTCATTGGTGATGAAATACAACTTTGATATAATATAAATTAAACCGGGAGTGGTGACAATTTGTGAGCCAAGACTTGCTTTTTGACATGAGTTCTGGCTCTGAGGCTCTGCCATGGAGCTAGTAGTATATGTCCAAAGCAAGCTCGTAAATCATGACCACGCATGGTTTAGAATATTTGATATAATCAGTGTCAAGTTTTATCTAGTGAAAAAGAGCCAAATGTAGCACTGTGCAGATTGAGATTTTTTTAAATAAGATAATAATGACACCTTTTGATACATAGTCATGTAACTTAATTGCTTTTCAATTTTATCAGTGGTACATATATAAGTATTTTTCTGGTATTGATCAATTTTTTAAATGTTCACTGCTGATGCTATAAAACTACACAGGGTATTCATATTCATAAGCACATGAATGAATACTTAGTCCTGTCTGACAATTGAGAGAACCATTTGTAGACTGTCAAAATTGTTGACCTCTCAATTAATGTTTGCATTTGAATCCTTTTAAAACAAATAATTTGTAATGGATATAATCTTGTTGGTTACATAAATATATGCAGATGTATAAAATAGTGTTTGAGACTTTCTGGATTCGAGTCTATTTGTACTTATATCTTCAATGATCACCACGTGTCTCTTTATATACTTGATGCATATATGTGCACAACACACACACACACACACACACACACACACACACACACATATATATATATATATATATATATATATATATATATATATATATATATATATATATTATATATATATATTATATATATATATATATATATATAATATATATTATATATATACGTATACGTACAGTGCATGAATATTCCCAAACAGACATTGGACCTGCTGGGTAGATTTAGGCAAAAACCTAAAAACCTGCAGTAGGTGTTCAGTGGAAGGCTAAAAATGATAGGTCTGGCATTAGCACAGCAGAGCATTCTCAGAACTGAAATAAAAAATTACGTCCCTTGGAGTTAATCTGAGTGCATTTTTGGCTTTGGGTGATGCTTTTGTTAAAAAGTAAAGAATATATATTTTAATTTCTAAATTTCTGGTGCTACCAGTAAATTCTGGAGGTGCTTTCTAATACTGGCATTGTGTTTGCAATTGTCAGGTTATGCAGTATGCCTACCTGATGAGCCCCCCCCCCCCCCCCCCCCCCCCACCCCACACCCCCCCCCCCCCCAACACACACACACACACCCTTGGGGCGAAACCGGTCATAAGCGGCAAACCTGAATCTACCCTATAGCAGGTCCAGTGTCTATTGTGAGTATATGCATATCCTCCCTGGAAGTGTGGAGGCCTGAATATAGTCAAGTGGACTGCAAGGCACCTGGGGGTAGTCCCCATTGCTTTTTGCAATGGGTGATTCACTGGGAGGCTCACAATGATAGGTCTGTCATTCCTTCTCTCCCATCCCCCTTCATTTCTAGATCTAGTGAGCCTTGCAGTCACAAAAAGGGCAGCTGATGTTCTGATGATGCCATGCAAGCTTACGAGCCAGGCATTCCATGGCATTAGCACTGCAGAGCACTCTCAGAATTAAAATGTAAAATTATATGAGTCATTATTTGGTACTGGTCACAACACAAGGGTGTCATGGAAAAAGAAATAATGCAATTTGTATTTTATTATGAAAACCTTGAATGTGGATGTAAGCTATTAAGAAGAGATAAAACAATCTACAGTAGCTTAGATTATATCAACAGAGCTGGATAGAGTGGTTGAAATCGGGGGAAAAAGACCGAAATTGCTTAAAAAATGGTGTCCGAAAGAGGAAATTGGTTACCTTACTCTGAAAGGCGTGCTGTGCGCACTGAATGGAGCTTCAGTGTATTACTTTTTGTGCATTTCCAATAAATAAAACATCAATGAAGCATATGCTTAAAGCTGATAAATCTGTCTGCTTTATATCTCCGTGATTTTTGTGTGGAAATTTCGGGTTTCTAGCATTTCAACAGGTGTCATGTTTCCGATGTCAACAAAAAGGTTGTCTGCAAGCGTTGGCAAATGGTACAGTAAATGCCGTCGGTACAAATCAAAAGTGCGCACCACAGACTTCAGAAATGGGCCTATTTGTAGTCAATCCGTCCATTTCTTTGCTAATCAGATCAGTTTTTGTCCACCGTGTCACACATGAAATGCTAGAAACCCCCAAACTTAGACATAGGTTATCTGCAAACGGAAACATCCTTCAGTCATTCTTCACTGCAAAGGCGGGAAATCGAGCCTCAGGCACCGCTACTGATGACAATTTACCCGCTTACTCTAAAACCAGGCTTCTGTGTGGCCCCTGAAATGCGATGTGTCACACTCAGATTCACATGAAACACTAGAAACGGGTCGACTTTTTGAAGCCACGAGTAGCTGATTTTCTTAAAATATCTGGGTTTTTTCCCCTCTTGATTACCAGTCAATGAAATGGGCAGTTTCACATTAATATGATATGTATCTTTGTTGTTGCTGTTGTTGTTGTCATTTAAAATTTAGAGTATGTTTAAGCAACTGTGAATGGAAAAATAAACAGCGGCACTGAGGGGCCGTTTACACTTGCACATCTCCCCGGGTTGAACCCGAGTTCAAACCGGGTTGGTGCGTTTAGGGCTGGATCCAAACCGGATTCCATTTCGAGTCATCGTTGTACACATTGCAAAGACATCCAAGATGACGTCACTGGCAGGAATTTAAGTACACAACAGATTTCATAGCGCTGATGTCCATTGTGCACATCGACAGTCAAACATGATTTTTTTCCATGGCTTCTCGTCCAAGTTTGGGCTACAGACGTTCATTGTAAGTTTGCAGAACAATTTTCCGCCAGCAGTCGTGAGACCATGACAGAGACCGAACACTTCTAATACGTGAGTTGCTGAACCGACAATATAAGAACGCTGTTAATTAACAATATTGTCATAAATGTCGTCATCTGTAAGAATTTTTCTGCTTTTTTCCCCAAAACTTTTCTGTACTAAATAGGGGCGGATTAGTTAACTCGGGTGGGGGGGGGGGGGGGGGGGGGGGGGGTTCGGGGTCCAACTCTTTGTTTGGGACGCTAGACCTTGTCTTCAGTAGCTGAAAAATCAAAACATCCTCCACCTTCTCACCATGCACCAAAATCTGGAACAATTGTGCAAAGTGTGTGTGTGTGTGTGTGTGTGTGTGGGGGGGGGGGGGGGTCGCATCTCCCCCAAAAGGGACTTGTAGTAGCATTTTAAAGAATTTTTGGCCAGAGGGAGGTGGTTGGGGGGAGGGGGTCCAGAACCGTATGGACCCCCCCCCCCCCTCCCACCACCACCTTTGCAAAGAGCTTTGATCACATGTTTAGATATCTCGAGATCATCTTTTTGTGCAGAAAAGAATAGTACATCATACTAATTGTATGTATTGAAAAAAAAAAATATAACGACTGTTCACCACTCAACTTCAAGGTGTTTCCTGCAGGATGCTTTGCCAATGTCACGTGAGCTGGTCAACCCCGGTTCCAAATGCAGGTGTAAACGCACCAAACTGGGTTTAACCGGGCTGAACTCTACTAGGGTTGAACCCTGGTTGAACGTGTAAACGGCCTCTGACTGAAAATTGCCGATCAGTCATATGAAATGCTAGAACCCTGGCGCATTTTTCTCGATATTTTTCAAAACTGATTTCGGTTGCACCATTTCACCATTGTATTATAACCCTAAAAACAACGCTGAGGCACACTTTCATTGATATTTTTTTCAAAATGAGTTAGATTATACTATCTTTCATTATCGTCTTTTAAGACAGTGTCAAATGAAACAAGGCAACTTGCTTCACAAACACCTTCAATTTCCCAACTGATAAGGTAACAATTGATAACTTGCATGGAAAAATGTTGATGATATTGCAAGGAATGCGTTAAATAAGAAAACAAAGGAAAACATGGAAGTAGTAGATCTTGAAGGAACTTTTAAGTTGTATGGTTTCTAACGTTTCAGTGTCACATGACTATGATCTGTATATGAACACAACAAATGATATCAAATACTTTATTTTTAAGTTTTAGGGCTAAAAAGAATTCATCTAATTATTACATATCAAAATAAGATGCTTTCATTCTCATATATTGGGGCGGTGCGTGGCGCAGTTGTTAAGGCGCCTGCCACCAATGCTAAAGGTGCGAGGTTCGATTCCGGGTTCCGGCGTCGGATTTTTCTCCTCTAGTAAGTGTCACTGTTAATTCGGGCGGACTGTTGGGGGTTCTTTCTCCGGGTACTCCGGCCTTCCTCCCCCTCCACTTTGGTATCAGTTTCAGCCAACTTAATACAATTTCAAATACAAAACGATTTCCAAATACCGTCACTTCAGTAGCTCGCTTGAGCTTGCCCTTAGCACCACGTGAATGTTCTGTGTTTATGTACAGTGTGTGAGTGAATGCGTGTGATTCACGTGAGCGTGCTTGTTGGGTTCAGTTCGCGGCTACATTCTGCGCATTGAGTTATATTATAAATATGAGAAATGTGCCATATAAATGCTATGTATTATTATTATTATTATTATTATTATATCGCTTTTATCTGCGCATTGGTGTCACGGTGAAACGTTAGAAACCTCTTCAAGTGGCTGAAGACGAATTTTACTTTTATGATGAAGCAACTTGACCACAAGCTTTTTTCATAATTAATTCTGAAACTAGATTGATACACAATGCTGCAAATTAAATTTCATTAACTTTGCTCAGGTTTTAATTTTTTTTTACCACATTTCCTCTTTTTTGTGACCAGTACCAAATTAATAATGACTCATGTATATACTTTGAATATGAAGGAAAAAAAAAAACATACATACATACATATATGCATGCACACACACTCATACACACCTGGTGAAATGTTTCCTCTGATGGCACAAGCTCCGTTGATGCAGTTGGTTAATGAAAGGTAAATTTAATCTGTCTGTGTTTGCATTTGACCTTATTTGTTCATAGCTGGTCACCAAGGAATCCCTGCATCACTGTTCACCCAGTCAGTTTTACAACAGACCTTATCTACCATGTGCATGTAATCGCTGGTACTGCTTAACCCCCTTGTGCCTGCAGCCACTGGTATTTGTGTTTACAGTACTCATGGCTGCTTCATGCACAAGGGAGTTAATAGGCCTTCCACTTTGTCCTTTTCATATTCACCAGAATCTTTTCCCCAGTAGCCTTGCATTTTTCATTACATTTCAGAACTGCGTTATGCATCATCTTTGTCTGTTCTTTTTTTTCTTTTCTTTTTTGTTCTTTATTTTGTATTTTGATATCCTGGTATTTTTGTTATTGCTTTGTTTCAGGGTTTTTTTTAAATTTAATTTTGTTGAACAGTGACCTATCCTTGTCTCTGTTTTTGTTTTAAATATTTGATTTATTTTTGGCATTGGCATTTTGCAGTTAGTGTTGCTTATTGTTTGGGTTGCCAATGACCTTTATGTATTCATGAATTTTTGGCTCACATACGATAGTCGGTGTCATCTGTCATCCATGATAAACTTTAACGTTGGCATTTTCTCAGAGACTATTCAAGCCTCTGACCTCAAACTTGGTCCAAGAGTACTTTGTGGCAAAACCTTTCTAAACATACCAATTTCAGTGACCTTTCTCAAAGGTCAAGGTCACAGGGGGTGGAGAAAGGGGTTGAAAATAGTCATTTATTTCCTCAAAAACATTACCGATGACATGACTACATGGGAATATCTACTTCTAGGCTCAATTTTAGCCTACTTGCCCGTTGTGTGCCCACACAACCCGAGAGGCACTCGGGGAACCCCCCAGAGGGGCCGAGAGTTATCTCCCCATACCTGCCTTACCAGATCCGGTCACGAGACCATCCAGTCTTTCTACTTCGCTCGTGGAGAGAAGACGTGTCTGGCCCGCGCTCTCGCTGCCTCGACCGGTCTTCTGCCTACTGACGCTCGTTGCCGACTCTGTGTGCTCTGCGCCCGCTTCTACCCTGCCTTCTACCTGGCCTTCTCTTCCTGCTTCGTTGGGCTCCTTGCGGGGATTCTTCTGCGTCTGTGGACGGCGGTTTGACTGCCCTTTCCCCCCCTTCCCTTCGTTGCAGAGGTAAGGTAGCGGTAGTTCCCTCGGCCGTCCCTCGGGCTGAGGGCCGGCTGTCTATGGGTGTTTCCCTGCTTTTTGCTGGTGGTTTGGTTTCAGTGCGTAGTGCCTGATTAGCTCACGGTCGGCTGTTGCCGTGTCGCGCCCGTTTGCACGTGGGCCTTGGGCTCCGTGTGTGTTAGCCCGTTTAAAGCCCTGTTAGCCCTCCGAGAGTGCCCCATTACGCTTTCACCGGGAGCCCGCCTACGCTTCGATAATGTTGTGCTCCCGGTGCGATGACTTTAGGTGACCGACGGACACTCACTCGGTCTCCCTACCGCGTTCGGTGGTTCCTCGGACCACAGGTTTAATAATAATAATAATAATAATAAGCACATTAAATAGGCGCTTTATCCCAATGGAAAATCGGCTCAAAGCGCCGCCCCGAACTGGGCCCAACAAGCGCGCTCACGTGAGTCACGCGCATTCACTCACACACGGAACGTAAACACAGAGCTTTCACGTGGTGCTGGGGGCAGGCTCAAGCGAGCTGCTGTAGTTTGGAAGTTCAAAATCGTTTGTATTTGAAATTGGTTGGGTGGACTGAATCTGATACCAGAGTTAAGCGGTGTGCGGCCTGGCCTGAGATTATGTGGGCGGACCTTGGTTCTTTTTACCGCCGAGAGCGGGCCCGCCCGGCTTACGAGCGTTCAGCGCCCTTTGACACGTTGGCCGCCCTGGCTGTTTCCTCGGCCACTCCCGCACGGAACGGTCCCCTCGTCGGGGTTCGCGGTTTTTGTCTGACCACAGGACCGCCACTGCTGCCACGCCCGCTGACCCTTCCGGAGGGTCTGTTTGCCGGCTTAGCGCACGTCTCACTGAGAGTGACCAGCAGCAGTCGGCCTTGAGCCGTCCGTCGTTGACGAGCCGTCCTCACCACTCTCCCCGCACCAGGCCCGCTGATCCTTCCGGAGGATCGCCTTGCTGGCATAGTGGCCTACTTCCGGAGTAGGGCCCGGAGAGACGTCAGCACCGCCCGTCGCGACGCAGCCGCGACTCTGATCCGCACCGTTCCTCCTCCAGACGCCTGCAGGACGATGCGCTCAGCCTGCTACCAGAAGTCTGTCTCGGCTCTGTTGGACGAGGAGGATCGCTCGACCTCGCACGCGGCCCTCGAGGATGTTTCCCCCTCGGCGCTCCCGTCTTCTTCCCAGTCAGAGACGCTTCTAGCTCCGGTGGAAGCCGCCAGGATCGTGGCCGTGACGCTGCCGGCGGACGCCTGCCCAGCTTCCCCACCGCTGAAGAGGAAGGTCGCCGCCTTTGTTGACGCGGAGAGGCAGGTCAAGAGGTTTAAGTCGCTTCCCCAACCGCCCGGCTTTAAGGGTCTTCGAGACGTCTTTTCGTCGCACCTACAGCTCGCCACGTCAAGCAGGAGCCGGTCTTCTTCTCCGACCGTCGCTGGCCCGCGGATTAGACATCTTGTTTCGGCGGGACTGGTGTGTTGGACTCTCCTAGCCTTCTCCATCCCTCTGCCTACGCTGGACCCTTCGGCGGTGTCGCTAGCCGGCGGTCTGACTCTGCTGCGGCGGTCCCCGCCGCGGGGCCTGGACAAGACAGCGACCTTGGTCCGAAACACCTTACCCTGCTCGGGTGTTATGGAGCTCCTCACTCAAGCCTTGGGTCGTCGGGTGGAGGTATCCTGGCATCTTTCCATCTCTCCCCTCCTAGGAGACCTGCTGGTCCTCGCGGAGACCGCCAACTGCGCCGCCTACCATTCCTCGGTCAACGCGATGGTGGCTTCGGCCAATTGTGACCTCATGCGTCGAGATGCCCTGCTCCGCCCCTGCAGTACGTTGCCGCCGGACCTGCGAGCGCAACTTCACCGTGCCCCCTTGGGTGGACCCTTGCTGTTCGGCGACTCAGTCTCTACGGGTCGGCGGTTCGTTCCTCGTGATGTCTTTATCGGCGAGAGCGACCTCCGTCTACTATCTCTCGTCCGGCTCCTGTGGACACTTCCGCCGCCCCTTCGGTAACGACCGCCCTTCCTCGCATCGGCCCCTCGGAACGGTCTGCTCGTCGGGACCCGGCGTTGCGCGCTGACCAGAGGATCGCCACTGCTGCCACGCCCGCTGACCCTTCCGGAGGGTCTGTTTGCCGGCACAGCGCCCGCCTCACTGAGCCTGGCCTGCAGCAGTCCGCCATGAGCCGTCCCACGTTGACTGGCCTTCATCCTCTCTCTCTCCCCGAGAAGCCCGCTGATCCTTCCGGAGGATCTAAACGCCGGCATAGAGCCCTTCTCACTGAGTCCGGCCAGGAGAGACGTCAGCCTCAACCTGCGCGACACGGTCGCGCCCCCGACTCATCCCGTTCCACCGTCAGTTCTAGACACTCACGCTCGCCCCTCGAGCGCCGCTGGAGGGATCATTCGCCTCGCCGGGATCGTCGCCGCTCCCCCCGGAGGATCTGAACGCCGGCGTAGCGCCATGCGCCATGCTCTCGGAGTCTGGCCAAGAGAGGCTTCAGCCTTAGCTTGCGCGACACGGTCGCGCCCCGACTCCCGCCGTTCCACTTTCAGGTCACTTGATGGCTGATCAGAGGACTGCCACTGCTGCCACGCCCGCTGACCCTTCCGGAGGGTCTGTTTGCCGGCACAGCGCCCGCCTCACTGAGCCCGGCCTGCAGCAGTCCGCCATGTGCCGTCCCACGTGACTGGCCTTCCTCTCCCGTCTCTCCCCGTTAAGCCCGCTGATCCTTCCGGAGGATCTGTACGCCGGCGTAGCGCCCTACTCACTGAGTCTGGCCAGGAGAGACGTCAGCCCTAGCTTGCGCGACTCGGTCGCGCCCCCGACTCCTTCCGTTCCACTTTCTGTTCAGGACACTAGTGCGCACCGCTCGAGCGCCTTCGGTAGGATTGCCGTTCGGACTCAACCTCCGCCCCTGGGTCTTCACTTGGCGGATGGACGCCTTAGTCGCCTTAGCCCGACAGTCCTCCTCCAGTCCACATCGAACTACCTGGACGGCCTCCGTTGTGCAACCAATCGGAGACCGCGCTAGCCACGGACAGAGAATGCTCTCTTGCACCTCCTGGCACACCTGGGCTTCCTAGTAGACGACGGCAAGTCAGATCTCTCCCTCCCGCCGGGTTGTGCATCTGGGTATGGAACTCCCTACCAACCTCAACACGGTACGCCTTCCGGTGCCCCGGATCAAGAGGATTGCTGATCTAGCCGACCAGTTAGCTCGGGAGGATGCAGGCCCCGCCAGAGTCTGGCTTCAGTTGCTGGGTTTGATGAACGCCGCAGCGGATCTTATCCCACTAGGGCGTCTCTACTCCCGGCCAATTCTACTGCATCTTCTCCATTGGCTCACGTCTTCCAGAGACTTGACGGCCGCGGTCCCAGTGCCCCAGATGCTTCGTCCGCACCTTCGTCGGTGGACCGGCCCTACGTGGCTAGCGTCGGGAGTTCCCTTAGCCTCTCCCCCTCCAGGCGGGCCCCTGGCCCTCCCACTGGGCGCACACCCACACCCACTGTCTGGAGATGCAGGCCGTATGGCGAGCCCTTCACGCCGGGGAGTACCTCCTCCGACACCAGGAGCTTCTCGTGCTTTCGGACGACACGATCGTGGTCGCTTACATCCAGAAGCTAGGTGGCACACGCTCCCCTGACCTGTGTATGCTCCTCTACAGGAAGATGCGTTGGTGCGAGGACCGGAGCATTATCCTTCAAGCCCCGCACGTTTCCGGATGCCTAAATGTCTTGGCCGACTCTCGGTCTCGCCGCGACCAACTCCTACACACGGAATGGACCCTGCGACAGGACATCTTTCAGATGATCTGCGCCCGCTGGGAGACTCCCCAGGCCGAGTCGTTCGCCCCGAGGTGGAACCACCAGCTTCCCCTCTTCGTCTCCCCGATTCCCGACCACCTTGCCTGGGCTGTCAATGCGCTCTCCTTTCCCTGGGACGGACTTGTGGCCTATACCGGTCCCCCTACCGTCCTCGTGCCCTAAGTCCTCCTCTAACTGCGGGGCTCTTCGGCGTTCCTCCTGTCGGTCGCACCGCTCGTCTGGAACCGCTCCTGGACCACCGACCTGCTCAGCCTCGCCACAGACCCGCCCCTGCTGCTGCCCACCCCGCGGACCATGCTCAAGCAACCGCGCCAGCCGCTGTTCCACCCCTGCCTGGAGTGGCTCCTCCTTACGCCTGGAGGTTGGGCGGCAAACCCCCGGAGCTAGAGTATACTCAGATGCAGCTATGGAGGCGATCGCTGCGCCCCGGAGACTGTCGACCCTTCGAGCCTACGAGGGAACTGGCGAGTCCTCTGTTCCTGGTGTACCGATCTTGGCCTTACGCCCACGGATCTGACTCATCCTCCGCTGGCGGACTTCTCTCTCTGGCTCTTCGAGACCAAAGCCTAACCCTCATCACGGTACGCGGTTACCTGTCCATGATGGCGGACACCTATCGTCACCTGGGACGACCCGATCCGGGCGCCGGCAAGGACCTAGCCGACCTTATGGGACACTTCGGCACCCAGCGCCTTACACTCCGCTCGCTCCTTCCTCGCTGGGACCTACCCTGGGTGCTCACGTGGTTGAACTCCGCCCGCTTCGTACCATTACCTTTGGCCCAGCTCGCGGACTTGGCACGCGAGACTTGTTTCCTGCTGGCACTGGCTACCGCTTCGCGCGGGAGCGAGCTACATGCGCCTTCAGCACGCCCTGCCGGTCTGCAGTTCCGAACAGATGGCTCCGTCCAGCTGCGCACGGACCCGGCCTTTCTGGCAAATAACAGGTCTCCTTTAACTCCGCCTTAGGTGATCACCATTAGGCTGCTGAGAGACCGACCCCGGTCCCAGGAGACCAGGCTACAGGATCCCGTGCGCGCCCTTAAAAATCTATCTGCGGCGATCTAAGCCCGTCCGCAGGGGACGGTCGCGCCTCTTCCTACCCCTAAGACCCAACCGGCGTGACATTATAGCCCAGACGATCTCTTCCTGGCTCCGCTGGGTCATACGCTCCGCTTATCAGGAGATCTCCCCTGAGGGAGCGAAGAGGCTGCACATTCACGCACACGAGGTACGAGCTATGGCCACGAACGTCGCGTTTGATCGAAACCGCGCTGTCAAGGACATCGTGGCAGCCGTGGGCTAGAAAACCGAATCGGTCTTTGCCCCTTTCTACCTCCGGGACCTGGCTAGCCAGCGAGAGAATCTCGCACTGGTGGGGGGACATCGCCGCCGCGCAACACTCCCTCCCGGTGCCACTGGCACCGTAGATGCACTTCGCTAAAATTGTCGGGAGTGTGCGACGGGGAGAACGGCGCTGTTCTGCTGGGGGAGTTTTGGGCGGCACCCGCCTCCTCATCGCAATTCTCCCATGTAGTCATGTCATCGGTAATGTTTTTGAGGAAATAAATTCATTTTTCTCTAAAAGGTATTTTTTTCGAAAAATACTTACCGATGACATGACTCGGATGTCCCTCCCTCCTGCCCCGCTTGCCGCTTTCGAGCGAAGTATCAGACTGAATGGTCTCGTGACCGGATCTGGTAAGGCAGGTATGGGGAGATAACTCTCGGCCCCTCTGGGGGGTTCCCCGAGTGCCTCTCGGGTTGTGTGGGCACACAACGGGCAAGTAGGCTAAAATTGAGCCTAGAAGTAGATATTCCCATGTAGTCATGTCATCGGTAAGTATTTTTCGAAAAAATACCTTTTAGAGAAAAATGAATATTTTGATAAATTGTTTCTCCTCAAATACTATTTTCAACGTCAAACCCAAATTTAGTACCTGATAGTAAGACCTTTCTATACACACTGATTTGGATGACAGTTCAAGGGCCAGGTGGTTGGCAAATGTGTGAAAAATGGCAGTTTTGATAGAATTGTAGTTTTTATCAAAGTTTTTGCCAATCTTTTAGTCAGATTTGCCACAGATAGCGATGATGAGACCTTTTTATGCTTACTAATTTAGTGGTCCCCTCGCAAAGGTCAAGGGTCATGTGGCGGTCCAGAAATAGGTCAGAAATAGCCGTATTTCGAGAAAAACGTTTCCTCAAATATTATTTTCAACTTAAAACCCAAAGTTATATGGTTGGTAAGGTCTTTCTGTGCATACTTATTTCGATGACCCCTCGGAAAGGGTCACAGGAGGTTGGCAAGTGTTTGAGAAATGTCAACTTTTTTATACAATTGTAGCTTTTATCAAAGCTTCTGCAAGCGTTTCAATCAAATTTGACATAAAGGTAGCTGATGATAACATCTTTCTATGCATACTTATTTAGTCAACCCATCATAAAGATCACAGAGGGTTGACAGGTTTGTTAAAAATGCATACATTTTGAGAACATTTGGATTTTGTTGGTACAAAATCAAACCTTTTACTATGTTTAGACACTTGAACACATGCTCATTTCAGTGACCTGTTGGAAAGGTCAAGATCCCAAAGGTCACACTTATTATGTGGATTGGTCACACGTGTGAGCCATAATGGCTGTGCCTTCCTTTTTTCTTTTCTTTTTCACTGTTTGTGCTGCTGTTCATGTGCACTATAAACAATGTTAAAATGAATCGATATTAGTATGTTTCTGTATTTTTATTTATTTATTTATTTATTTATTTATTTATTTATTTTATTTTTTTTTTTGGGGGGGGGGGGGGATAGAAATAGATATTTGAGTGTATGCATTATGAATTATTGATGATTGATATGAAACGCTAAAATAGATTTGTTCTGGTATGAAACAAGTATTTTAGGTGATGATGATGATGCCCATCTACCGGTACATAGCATTTGCATTCAGGCATTAAAACTTCTGCTCAAAGCTCTTCTCCTTTTGGAGAGGTTTGAAAAGAAGAGTGATAGAAAAGAACTAATTTCAATAAAGGAAAAAGGTGCAGTTACATAATTGCATGAATTTTTGGCTGGTGCTTCTTGGCTTGTGATTTTAATTTTTGCTGTTGTGTGCTCAGTTTGGATATGCAATGAATTTCACTTATGTTACTTCCATTCTTAATGCTTACAGTGTCCTGTGCACAACCTACATATCGTTTTGTGTTTCTCATCAATTTTCTGCATTGCAAGTTGTTATTAGTGTGTTGGTGTGTGCTTTTGGAACTAAATGTATTCAAACAAAAGGCTTAAGAACACAGAAAAGTATATAGATTAAGAGTTGCAACTATAATTGGCACAATGGTACAGCTTCAGTTGGACATGTTCCTGAATACAAATACTTTATTGTTCAAATCAGGAATTATGTTTGGTATATATAACATAAAAGCACATTGCCAAAAGGTGCGCACATTAGAACTAAATATCAGCTAACCCAAAGTTTTGTTTAATGTTGACAGATAGGAAGCCCAACCACTCAGCACTGTTAAAAATGCCTACACAAACCAACCACTCGGCACTGTTAAAAATGCCTACACAAACAATATAACCAATCAAGTTGTTATCTGTTACTACTAGGTCTGTTAAAACAGCCTTACCTCTATGGTAAGTAGTGTCTGCCAGCAAAATTGTTATACACTGTAGTGAGTGTTTATACTCATAATTTTGTTTTCTGCGTGTGACAAAGTTGCGTGACCCCCCAAAAAAAAGAAGTTTAAATTATGGTAATCTTAACTAAGAATGGCAGTTATAAGAAGATGCTGTCAAAAGAAGACTAGAATGGGAAAGCCTTTATGGCTCACATGCAAGACAGATAAATGTAACTTGTCTGACCTTTGTGACCTGATCTTTCCTACAGGTCTCTGAAATAGGAAATGATCAAGTGTCTTAAGGCAGTGATAATTATTATGCAGAAATGTGTGTATCTGTCCCTGTAAAGCCACCTCTGACACGCTAGTGTTCCGAGCTCTGCGTCAGACTGGCGTAAAAAAAATTTTACTCGGACACACTAAGCTTTATCTTTACGCACTGAAAAACTCACGAGTGCGTCGTCGCAAACACTTTTCACAGCCGCGCGTGCCGAGCAGAACAAAGCTTTTGTGAGAGCGCCGAACGTCAATGCAGCAACAATACCACATGCGCAGCAACAGAAATTTGTGTTTGTGTGTGTGTTACAAAGTATGTGATCATCTAAGACTTCATCATTTCTGTGACCCCCCCCTGGAAATCCTGCTGACCCTCTGGCAACTGTAAACTTAATCTGCCACGCAAGATCTGACCCCCCTATATTTAGAAAAATATCAACACTGCTTAAGTTCAAGGCAGTCACATGCACTGTGATTTCAAATCCATGAAAATGTTTCAGGAATGACTTTACATTTCCTATGGTTCCAGCCCTTCACAAGACATAATGCCTACCTTATCCAAGCTCTCCTAACATTTGTTATGCTCGTTTAGAGTATGTAAATATGCACGCATATTTTAGTGTTTTCACAAGATAGTCTCTCCTGCCTGCATCTGCATGTTCAAAGGGTTACAAACAGCCATGGGTAGGCCAGCCAGTATTATACTTCAAACTGAGACTGTTCTGCGCTCACAGGTTTGATCATACACCGTCACACTAAATGCAGCCTCAATTTACCGCATATTTTCCATTCCATATTTTTTATATTAACAAATATAACATTTTCTCTGGAACGAAGCGACCGTGTGACCAGATCGTGAGATCGTGAGATATGTTTTTAAATGTTTTTCTCCACTCAAGAATATTTCCTCATAAAATTGAAATGCACGTCCATTCTGCAACTACTTCTCTACTCACAAAATAATTTTGATTGTTTGTGTAGAAGAAATGGCTGTTATCTGAAGAAAAATAACAGGTGCCTGTAATGGTGGAAACCGGCGATAAATGTTTCCTATCTGCTTGCCCAAGTAAATCGGCCATTTCTCCATCAAAAGCAGCCAAGTAAATTTATCTTATGTTTTTCTTCAGTTATGGGTCTGTTGAACAACTGTAAAAGTTGGTGCGTTTAACGTGTAAGAGTCTGCTCAAGCATTCTTCAAAGTTCAGCGTAGGACTAGGAGAGTGCGCACCTTTTGGCAAAGGTAAAACACAGGATAGAAACATATATTAACTCTTTGCCACTATGCCACTAAGTAATTTCGTTACTATTTCTGGATCCAGTGTGTATGTGGCTCTGCAAAGTCACGGCTTGTAATGACACATTTAGTGCTTATAACTAGCCAAGTGCACGTCCTTAAGCGAAAAATTGCTCTGTGGATCTTACTACCGATGGCATCATAGGGGATGTAATCTTGTGGCAACGAAAGTTGACATTCGTAGGCAAAGAACTACCAAGCAGATTCTCATGCAGTTGACGGAAAGGATTGTTTGCATTGATTTAGTAGTTAATTCTAATAGATTTACAGGGTGTGTCTTCTTAAATTATTTTTCAGTCAGTCTGTTTTTAAATTATCCTAATCACTGAAATATTGTTCATATAGCATTTTAAAGGGACCTGCTCCAGGCAAGAAAGAGGGTTAATAGTTCACAGTATCTCCTTCGTAAATGTTCTTAGTATCTCATTATAATGCTAGACAAAAGAGCTAACTTTAAATTATTAATTTTGAATGTCATAAATTAAAGACTTTGCTGCTCTTCTTCTCCTTTTTATAAAGGAGAGTTCCACTGATACACACAAAGGGCAGAAGGGGCAGTAGAAAACATCTGTTAGGTGTACCTGGATTGTAAGAGGAAGGGTAGAAAAGTCTCAACTGAGGCAAGCTTAACAGCATATTTTATCAGCACAGTTTAGCAATCAAAGCTTGCCCTGAAGCAGATCGCTTTAATGAAATGTATATTCTTGGAAGGTGAAATAACCTTTTACTATTTATGATAATATTTCTTTTGTAGTTACACATACATGTATTATAGTCAGCCATATGTTAACCATTGTGTGCAACCGATGCTGTTTACAATATCATGATTACATGCACAAAGGGGTTAATCAAGTAAATTTGTTGTCAGAGTTGAGATAGGCTCAGCTTTATGTTTTCATGATAATTTTCTTTATTAGTCAGCTGCATACTGAAGTTTATTCTGTTTTTGCAGCTGCGGCGGCATGGCGTACAGCACGCACCATGTCGTCAGCCATGTTCAGCCTGAAAGTCCTCTCCTCCCTTCAGCAGTCATCTCCACTGGGTGTGCTCAGCTCCGTTGCTCCCACCTCTCTCCATGGCCGTTCCCCACTCAGTGGATCCTCGCCATCATTGACCCCACCAGGTTCAGGGCCCACTCGAAGCATCCTTCACCCTGACAATCAGCGGGCACTGGCAAAGCAAGGGTTTTATGGAGACAACCTTCCGGAGGGGATCGACCCCGACACACGGCATAGAGGGGAGGATGAGGTGGGTCATGAATATCTCTGTATCCCCTTAGGACTCTAGCCAAACAGCTTATATTTTTGGCTTATGTGTGAAGCAAAAGTGAATCTATGTTCTGGGCCAATGGTTGTCCGTCCAACGTTGTCCATAGTAAACATTAACATTGGCATTTTCTCAGAGACTATTCAAGCCACAGTCTTCAAACTTGGCTCAAGGATATTTTATGGTAAGACATTTCTAAACATACCAATTTGAGAGGTACCTGATGGTATGACCTTTCTGTGCATACTAATTTGGTTGACCCCTTGGAAAGGTCAAGGGTCATAAGAGCTCATGAAATAGGTACAAAAATAGCCCTATTTTGTCGAAAGATGTTTTTTTCTCAAGTACTATTTAGAACTTCAAACTCAAACTTGGTACAGAGATACCCGATGGTAAGACCTTTCTATGCATACTAATTTGGATGACCCTTGGGAAGGTCAAAGGTCACAAGAGATCAGGAAATAGGTCACAAATAGCCATTTTGTAGCAAAAACATTTTTTTTTGTTTCTCAAATACTATTTACAACTTTCATACCAAATCTGGTACAGAGATACCTGATGGTAAGACCTTCCTATCCATACTAACTTGGATGACCTGTTGGAGAGGTCATGGGTCACAAGAGATGAGCAAATGATGTGAAAAATGTCTTTTGGGTAGAATTTTAGTTTTTATCGGGATTTTTCCAAAACTTTTCAACCAAATTTTGCACAAAGGTAGCTGATGATAAGACCTTTCTATGCATACTAATTTGGTTCACTATTTTAAAAAAAAGGTCAAGGGTCGTGGGAGGATGACAAAAGTGAAAAATGTGTCAATTTTGAGGAAACGTATTTTGCAGGTACAAATGCCAGCCCTTTTCTTATGTTATGTCAGAACACTTGAACACTTGCTTATTTTAGTGACCTGTTGGAAGGTCCATCTCAATCGGTCATGCTTGAGGGCTTTGCCATTCTTGTATCCAGAAAGGAAAAGGTCCTAGGGCTGTCACTGGACTGGTAGAGTTGAGTGGCCATTAATGCTGAAATGGTCACACTATTATACTTTTTAGGACCCCCTGTGTACACTGTCCTAAGTTAAACTGTACCCTGAGGTACACTGTCTTGTATGAAACTGTACATGGTGTACACCATCTGGTGTCAGTTTATATCTCGCTTTTCAAATCTTGCTTCCAGTGAGCTGCGGACCCGCCCGTTAATGAAGATTTGGCATAGATCTGCATTATCCCTCACATTGCTTAAGAGCTTGTGACAATCTTTCATTTGTGAATTTCTGAATTGCTGAATTTTGATTAATGATTGCAAACAAACATGACAACTCATCAGTATTTTTCAGCAGGGTTCATACAGAGCTGTTTGGCTACAAATGCTGATGAAATCTATATGGCGTTGGTTGAATGAATATAAGAACAAACCTCAAGCCATCACAAGAGGAATAGATGCTCATGAGTTAGCTTTGCTCTGGAGACTGATTTGGAGTATCTTTCACGGGCGTCCAAATACGCGGGGAAGTGGCGCAGTGGTTAAGGCGTCTGCCTCCAATGCCAAAGGTGCGAGGTTCGATACCGGATTCCGGCGTTGGATTTTTCTCCTCTGGTGTCACCGTCTGGGCAGTGGGCAGATGTTCACATCTGCACGGGACATATACGACCCCGGCCCCCACGAGTCCCCTGCTGCCTTGCAGGCCTGGCCGCTTGGCTGCGGAAAGGCTAAGGGAGGAAACCCCTGACATCAAAGCCCCCGTGTCTCCGGGGAAGGCTTTTGAGCCAGAGACTAAGACAAGGACAGTCTGATATAAAACCTACGACCCGAGGACCTCGATGCCACCGTCCCAGCTTGCTAGGCCATGGCAAACGAACCAAGGGTTTAAAGGGTGGGGCCAGTACTGCGCACACTGCACTCCACCAAAAAGCTCCACCGCGCAGGCTTTAGGAAACGCCCACGGACTATGACACTGAACTTTCCAAGTCCTGTAGCGATGGGCAAGGGGCAAAACGGCAGGTGAAAGATGTCACTGGAAGCCGCAGTCTCAAACCTGCATGCAGGCGGTTCAGGATATTGGTCGCCTGATGTTGATCTGGGGATGACAACGTCACTCGGCACACCCTGAACGACCAAGCAGCCTTCTCTAGGGACAGCACTGCTTGCTCCACACGGAGAGGGGCCTAGAAAAGGTGGCCTAACCAAAACTCATCCCCTCGTAACCCCAGTTGGCTAGCCGCGGTCAACGGGCATCTTCTCATGCGGTCAGAAAACAAGAAAAAACAATGGATCCACTCTCATGACGACCACGACCGGACTCAACGTAGCATGCTGGAACATCCGAACCATGCTCGACACCGCAGACAGCGGACGCCCTGAACGTCGCTCCACCCTCATTGCCCATGAATTGCGGAGGTTAAACATCGACATCGCCGCGCTCAGCGAAGTACGCCTTCCGGAGGAAGGCAGCCTCCAAGAATTTGGCGCTGGCTACACCCTCTACTGGTCAGGCAGGCGTGCATCAGAAAGACGGCTCTCAGGCGTGGGCTTCATGGTGAAGACCCCCATTGCGACTAAGTTGGAAAACCTACCAACGGGTCACTCCGACCGCATCATGTCCATGCGCCTCCCACTGAGACACCAGCAATACGTCACCCTTCTCAGTGTATACTCCCCAACCCTCCTGGCAGAGCCTGCAGAAAAAGACAAGTTCTACTCTGACCTGCGCAGCCTCCTGCAGAGCACCCCTGCAGATGACAAAGTCATCATCCTTGGCGAGTGGGCCAAGACTCTGAAGCCTGGAAAGGAGTCCTCGGCAAGCATGGCGTTGGGAACTGCAATGACAATGGTCGCCTACTGTTGGAGCTCTGTGCAGAGCAGCAACTTGTCATCACCAACACTACTTTCCAGCAAAAGGACAGTCGAAAGACCACCTGGATGCATCCTCGCTCCAAGCACTGGCACCTTATCGACTATGTCCTAGTGCGTCAGAGGGACCGCAGTGACGTCCTCCTCACCAGAGTGATGCCCAGCGCAGAGTGTCACACTGACCACCGCCTTGTTCGCTGCAAACTCAGGCTCCGCCTCAAGCTGAAACCCAAGAAAGGGGGCCCCCCCAAGAAAAAGCTTGATGTTGCCAGCCTTCAGCGAGACGACAAGAAAGCTGCCCTTCAGGCCGATTTACAGCGCATGCTCAAAGACACAGTTGATCCAGGAGACTCCTCCCCTGAAACACTCTGGGAACAACTGAAAACTGCTATTGTAAAATCCTCTGTGGAAGTCTTGGGCTTTGCTAGAAAGAGGAACAAAGACTGGTTTGACGAAAACGACGTAGAGATCCAGGAACTTCTAGCAAAAAAAGAGCCGCCCACCTAGCCCAGCCTTCCTGCCCTGTGAAGAAGTCTGCCTTCCGCCTCATCTGCAGCAGTCTCCAGCTCAAGCTTAGAGAACTCCAGAACGAGTGGTGGTCCAGACTCGCACAGAGGACCCAGCTCTGCGCTGACAACGGTGACTACAGGGGCTTCTACGAAGCACTGAAAGCAGTGTATGGCCCTAGGCACCTGGTACAAAGTCCCCTGCAAAGCGCTGATGGACAGGCACTCCTCACAGATAATACCTCCATCTTGAACCGCTGGTTGGAATACTTTCAGGACCTCTTCGGCGCTGAACGCACTGTTCAAGAAACAGTCATCCTCCAAATCCCACACCTTCCACTAAAGGTTGAATTGGACGAACCGCCCACCGCCGAAGAGACCCTCACAGCCATCCACCAGCTCAAGAGTGGCAAAGCAGCAGGCATTGACGGAATCCCGCCAGAGATCTGGAAACATGGAGGCCCAGCACTGCACAACAAGCTCCACGACCTCTTTCTCTGCTGCTGGGAAAAAGGAACACTACCAAAGGATCTCCGTGATGCAGTCATCATCACCCTGTACAAGAACAAAGGAGAGAAGTCTGCCTGCTCTAATTATCGTGGAATTACCCTGCTGTCCATTGCCGGGAAAATTCTCGCAAGGTTGCTCCTGAATCGGCTGGTACCTGCCATCGCTGAAGACCACCTCCCAGAGGGCCAGTGTGGCTTCAGAGCCAACAGGAGTACCACCGACATGGTCTTTGTGCTGAGACAGCTTCAGGAGAAGTGCCGCGAGCAGAACAAAGGGCTGTACGTAACGTTTGTCGACCTAACAAAAGCGTTTGACACTGTGAGCAGGCAAGGTATGTGGCAGATCCTGGAGCGACTAGGTTGTCCCCCAAAGTTCCTCAACATGATCGTCCAGCTCCACGAGGACCAGCAAGGCCAGGTCAGACTAAACAGGAACCATTCCCCATTCGCAACGGCGTGAAGCAAGGCTGCGTGCTGGCACCGACCCTCTTCACCATCTTCTTCAGCATGATGTTGAAGCAGGCCACAGTGGACCTCGACGATGACGACGCAGTGTACATCAGGTATCGTCTCGATGGCAGCCTGTTCAACCTCAGACGACTGCAGGCCCACACGAAAACCCTAGACCAACTGATTCGTGAGCTGCTCTTCGCTGATGACGCTGCCCTCGTTGCACACACAGAGAGAGCCTTGCAGCGCATTACGTCCTGCTTCGCAGATGCTGCCCAGCTCTTTGGACTTGAGGTCAGTCTGAAAAAGACAGAGGTCCTTCATCAGCCGGCACCCAAGGAAGAGCATCGCCCTCCCCAAATCACCATCGGCGAGTCCGAACTGAAATCTGTACACCAGTTTACCTACCTTGGCTGCATCATCACGTCAGACGCCAAGCTGGACAAGGAGCTGGACAACAGGCTGGCAAAAGCGAACAGTGCTTTCGGGCGACTATTCAAGCGGGTGTGGCACAATCAACAGCTGAAAAAAGGCACCAAGATCAGCGTGTACAGAGCTGTCGTCCTCACCACCCTGCTGTACGGTTCCGAGTCCTGGGCCCTCTACTGCAGCCAACTACGACTCCTCGAACGCTTTCACCAGCGCTGCCTGCGTACCATCCTCAGCATTCACTGGAGTGACTATGTCACCAACGTCGAGGTCCTTGAACAGGCGGAAACTGTGAGCATCGAGGCTTTGCTGCTGCGGACACAGCTTCGCTGGGCGGGGCACGTCTCCAGGATGGAGGATCATCGCCTACCCAAGATCACTCTGTTCGGCAAGCTCGCCACTGGACACCGAGACAGAGGGGCACCAAAGAAGAGATACAAAGACGGTCTCAAGAAGTCACTTAGTGCCTGCCAAATTGACCACCGCCAGTTGTCTTCGCTTGCTGCGGACCGTGACACCTGGCGCTCCACCATTCACAAGGCAGCCGTCTCCTTTGAGGACTCTCGCAGAGCTAACCTTAAGGACAAGCGGCTCAGAAGAAAAAACAGAGTTGTCGTAACTCAGAACCCTGACCAGACCTTCCCCTGCAGCCACTGCGGTCGAACCTGCCTGTCCCGGATTGGCCTCCACAGCCACGAAAATGCCTGCAGACAACGTGGGCAAGCCCTATAGAATCTTCGTTCGCGAAGTCAAGCCAAGAGAGAGATGTAGATCTGTGCCCTTTACAAACTTGTGTCAGCACAATTTTTAGTGTGAAACAAAACTTCTCAGTCTCAATGAGATGCACAGATCCTCGTGATCTGACTTAGGTGGCAGGAGCTCATGCGAATCACGCCGGCTGTAAGGATGGACGAGGATCTGTACTCTGTGGTGTGTGGGCTTAAAAGTAGACAAAACGGTGCACAAGGAGAAATCATGCCTCAGTTGTTTTGGCGGAAAGCGCCCCCTGGCCGGCTGTGCAAACTCAGACCGGCTGGATTTGTTTTACTTGCTAATACAGTTTATCTGATTAACTCTTTTGGCCTGTGGAAACATAGATCTTTATAACCACTGTGTGATTCAGTGGTAGGCCTACTAAGTTTCTGTCACCCACATCATTATAAGCTGGCACATGAGGATCTGTGTCTTGCTGAGAGTAGTTTTATGGAGAGAAAAAAAACACGTGCGTAAGCCATACATTTCCCAAGGCATAAATAGTAATGGGCCTCTATGAACCAGAGACCCTCATGAGTCTCATAAAGTTTAAAAAATCAAAGGAGGGTCTATGCCTCTAGCTGACATAAGCATGTTGCTATCACACAAGATCCTTATAAGCTCTCTAAAATTGAACATGCCGAAGTGCCATACAAATGTGAGATTACACCTTCAAGCACTTCTGAAGTCTCTACTGAAAGATTGCCATGAGCCCTTAAAGTACCATTACGTGTAAATTTGAAGATACATCTCAGCACCATTTGTGTTTATTATGCCTTGTCGACACACTTAACCCTTTGAACCCTGAGTAAATAAGAAGTCTATATACCCTTCAACCCTGACTTTATTTCAGAAATTTCTGTTGAAAATGGGTGTGTACAGTAAAATATTTGTAAATAATACTTTACAACAGATATCCCCATAAAGGTATATATGTACAGATTTGCCATTGGATGGACTACCGTTTTATGGATTTGACCACACTGTGTCACATGTGTCGTAATGCCTGGTGACAAAAATAGTGACAGGTGACAATAAACTTTAAAAAAGTCTTTCGTGCATGACAGGTGACTGGTACTTAACATGCATCACTAAATAGGGTGTCTGTTAGTGTGACACATAAGTGTGCATGCATTTCCAGCATGCCGATACAACGTAAGGCCCCTACCTTGTCACCAGATGTCAATGTTTACACCTGCCACTGATAAGGTATATCCACGGTCTATACAACATGTAATAAGCGGCGTCAAATGATGATCAGTCTGTGTTGTGTCTCGTACACGATCGGATGGAAGTACCAGTGTTGTAAAGACTATACACGTACTACACATGTATGTGACCAATGTGTGTCATTGGTGTCCACAGACTTACCTACAGGTGCACCAAGGTGTGGCATCAAAAAAACGGAATATCAATTACAACCTCAGTCCGAATTCAGCATTAGAATCAAGTTGAAGTCATTGCCGTTGTCAGTGACTCAAACGGCGATCGCTCCAGCTGACACTGCCAACACGTGCCGGTTATGCTGCCATGCGGTAGGTGGGCACACATGTCCCTATACATCAAAACTATCTGCTTTTGAAACCATGTCTCCAAACACAAAATTGTATCACTCCGAATATCTCCGAATACCGCATACCACAGACGAACGTACGTGCCGTGTACCCAAGTGTAAACAGGATGTGTCAGTGCAAAGGGCGAGGTCACCACACGCTCAGCGAGGCTCGCGTGTCACTGGGCGCGCGATACGAAACACCTGACACCGCTGTAGCGGTTTGTCGGGTTCAACGGTATACGAGGCCGCGAACCGCTACAGCGGTTTGCCGGGTTCAAAGGGTTAATGAACTAACAACAGTTGGGGCTTGCAGCAAAAGCACACACATAATCACACTTATTTATTTTGCACAGCCGTTGGCATGTCAATCTATTTTAGCTGTTTCTCGTACAGAGAACGTTGTATTTATAGAATGGAGTGGAGTCATTGTCAGGTTACTTTATATAAAGATGACTTATGCTGAACTGGATTGTTCTGTGTCTAAATGAACCATAGCTAGACCTGTGTGTAGCATTTCATAACCATCTGTTACAGAAGTGTATTTTGAACAGTTACAGTGGTAGTGGGCCTTCAAGCACTGTGTGAGATAATGTGGATCTATGCCAACTTTCCACACATCTGGCTGGTTTGCGGCATGTTGAGCAGGCTCTCTCATAGGAAGGGAGATTTGAAAAGTTTGATATAAATTGACACCAGATAGTGTTAGCTTGTACAGTTTATCAAAGGACAGTATAACATAGAACAGTGTAAACAGGGTATGGTGTCCTAAAAAGTATACTATACTGACCACTTCAGCCCCAGTAACCCAAAGGCTTTAGAAGGGCTGATATCAGCCTTATCAAAGTCCCTTCTATTCATAGAACGGATTTAATTTTGGGGCTCATGTGCGAAGCAAAAGTGAGTATGTTTTGGGCCAGTGGTCGTCTGTCCGTCATCCGTGGTAAACTTTAACGTTGGCATTTTTTTGGAGACTTCAAGCCACATTCTTCAAACTTGGCCCAAGGATACTTTGTGGTAAAACCTTTCTGAACATACCAATTTGAGTGACCTCTCACAGAGGTCAACGTCGGTGGGGGGGGTGGGGGGGGGGGGGGGCGGCAGGAAATAGGTGAAAAATAGCTATATTTTGACATAATTTATTTTTTCTCAAATTTGGTACAAAGGTACCTGATGGTAAGACCTTTCTATGCGTACTAATTTGGTTGATCCCTCGGAAAGGTCAAAGGTCACAAGAGCTCAGGAAATGGGTGAAAAATAGCCATATTTTGACAAAAGATGTTTTTTCTCAAATACTATTCACAACTTCAAAACCAAACTTGGTACAGAGATACCTGATGGTAAGACCTATCTATGCATACTAATTTGGATGACCCCTCAGAAAGGTCAAGGGTCACAAGGGCTCAGAAAATTGGTCCAAAATAGCCATATTCTGACAAAAGATGTTTTTTTCTCAAATACTATTCACAACTTTAAACCCAAATTTGCTACAGAGATACCTTATGGGAAGACCTTTCTATGCACACTTATTTGGTTGATCCCTCGGAAAGGTAAAGGGTCATGAGAGCTCAGGAAATAGGTCTAAAATAGCCATATTTTGATAAAAGATGTTTTTTCTCAAATACTATTCACAACTTAAAACCCAAATTCGGTACAGAGATAACTGATGGTAAGACCTATCTATGCATACAAATTTGGATGACCCTTTAAAATAAATTAGGTCCAAGAGTGATGATCACCTTGTTCGTACCATTTTCTTGAAATATGCATAGTTCAAACATTATCAGCAAAACATAGGAGGATATAGAATGTCACATCATGTGCCACCCTTCCCCTGTGGAAAATCAATACAGCCATGACCCTGTCTTCACACCCCCTCCCCCCCCCCCCCCTCCCCCAAGATATGTAGACAGGGCTATGGTGTGGAGGGGTGGGACTATGTCCCCAAAAACCCACTAGGCTGCAATTTATGCTTATATCTGACAAAATATAAGTCGATATTGTTCATTTCAAAACATCTGCTAGCCGCAAATAGATTGGCACAACTGCAGCTATTTGCAGAATTTCGAAAACTGGTGGGAAATTGACATAATTTGAAGAAATCAGTGACCTTTGGTATGCAAAATTTGATCGATAACATGTCCGATTCGTTGGGACAGATTCTGCTGGAAAACAGCGTCCACACTACACTAAATGTACTTGTCAACATTCTTGCGGGTTGTACAAGTGGTATTCTGTGTTTAAAATTAGGGAATTTTAGTCTCTTTCGAGCTGAAAAAGGTGCCTGATGTTGGGACTATGATCTGCAGCAATGGTCGTGGTTGCACCGAGATGGCCTACTGTGTGAAGAATGTGGGACTACACTGTGCAAAAATCGCTGCCCCCCCCCCCCCCCCCTCTTCCTCCCCAGCCTACATTGAATTGTTACACTTATTCATTATGTAGCTGTCTGATTTTAATATACAGTAAAATACTGTCAATAAACTAGTTGAAATTCCATTAAAAGGTCAAATAAAGATACATGCCAGAAAAAGAAGTATGATAGAGTCAAAGAAAAAGTGTCTGTTATGACAGAATGCGTTTTGCTTTGCTAAAATACCCCGGCTGGAATGTTGACTATTTTATATGAGGCTGATCAACACGAACATTTGTGGAAACAACGAACACAAGACACGTTACACCCAAGTCATGTCAGCTGCATGCAATGGCTTAGCTTACTTATGGATGTTCATTGACTAACCCCTACAGTAACCAACTCCTGTTTAGGTCCCCCTTGAACTATATGACTGTTTTTCAAATTTGCACAAAATTTGAGACTACAGAAAGTCAGTCTGAAAACCACTTTATTCAAAATTTGTTGGAAACATTTTTATGTGAATCCACATACCTGTTGACATACCTATTTCTTGATCTCCAATGGGTCATCCAAATTAGTATGCATAGAAAGGTCTTACCATCAGGTGCCATTGTACTAAGTTTGGGCTTCGGGTTGTGAGTAGTATTTGAGGAAAAAAAGGTATTTTGTCAAAATATTGATAGCTTTGATGTATTTCCTGATCCCCTGTGACCCATTGCCTTTGAGAGAGGTCACTAAAATTGGTACGTTTAGAAAGGTGTGGCCTGGGCCAAGTTTGAAGTTTGTGTCTTGAATGGAAAATACCATCGTTAAAGTTTACGACAGACAGACTAGCCCATTTTATAGACTTACTTTTGCTATCGCACATGAGCCAAGAAGTGCTTGGTGGACCACTTTAATCCAGGCAGAATATTCCCACAAAAAGAAGATGAAGAAGAAGAAAAAATACGGTTGAATATGACTAACAGCTGATGTTAGTTACATTACCAAAGACACGAAGAGCTGTGGGTATGCTCATTCTGTGTTTTCTAATAGTCACTTTGCAAGCTTCACCTAAAGAAGATGTATATTAAGCTGAACAGCTTGCAAGCTGTGAAACAACAAGATATTCTGTATCGTTATTGTGATGTACTGAACCAGATGTAAATCGCAGCACAACTGACAAGATGACTGTCAGTCGTGTTATGAGACTGTCAGTTGTTACGAAACTGTCGGTCATGTTACAGACAAATCTTACCTTTTTATTCAGACGTAAATACAATATATTCCCACCATAGTTTGAGGCTTTGAATTGTCTTAAATCAGTTCACCATTAAACAAAATGGGATGAAATCCCTTCTATGTGACAGTTGCCCTCTCTGTCACGGGTCTCTATCTTTTGTCTTTGACCTGATCCTGATGTTGAAATATCTCATATTGAACAAGATGAGGATTTCTTCCAAAAGCCTACCGTATTGTTTGGAGCTCACATGCGTTTTTCTTTTAGGAACATTCACAGTTGTTAATATTTGTAAGCTTATCCTTCTGATCCATTTCCCCTCTCTCTAAACATTTCTCTGATCAAAACACACGCCGGCACACACAAAGACGGACAAACGGCGCTTCTCGCCATTAGTACGCTCTTTGGGCTGGAGTAGCGACAGGAATTCTGAAGAAAAATAGCATGAGCAGCAAAACGACATCATTATAAGAAAGACGTCAATATAAGCTTGACGTCATGACATTGCTAGTCTCACGACACCCATGTACGCAGTGACGAAATTGATGTTTCACCTCACTCATCCGAAAGGCACGCAGCCTCTTCCAGGGCTGACTGTTCCTTCCACACACAGCCTTTTCCAGGGCTGACTGTTTCATGGGAGTATATAGTGGATCCAAAACTTGCGAAAATATTGACATATTGTCTGTGTGATTTGTGTCGCTGTGAAATCATATTTATTGCCTTTACGTTTAGACCACAATAGTTACTAAAACATACGGGTGTGTGTGTGAGTGTGTGTGCACGTGATTAGCTTAATTATATTTTGATGTGTTTTATGTTCATCTTTTTAAGTTGCGCATCACCGCAACGATTTCCTAATGTATTATTACATATGGCAATAAAGTTCTATCTCATCTCATCTCAAAATATTGAAGAGGTACAAAGCTGGCTAACAAACTCATCCAATGCCTTTCTCCAAACTAGCTGAATCCAAAATTTCAAGTAAATATGACAAAAATTACAGACTCTAATTTGGGTCAACCGACTTTCTATAAACGGTCTTTTATGTCTTCAATGAGACATCCAGTTACAACATGCTCAGGGGCTCCCTTAGCCGCCCCTTAAATAAAGTATTTTGCCAAGTTTCAAGCAGTGTTCTGAGATTCTCGTGTCTACACACACACACACACACACACACACACACACACACACACACACACACACACACACACACACACACACACACACACACACACTTACAGCCTTTCACACCATATGTACGTTCAGCAATGAGGTTAGATGAACGTACTTCAAACAAGATATGTTTCCTGTTTTTGTCGTGTGCACAGTGTAGTCCCAAATCTTTCACATCGTAGGCCATTTCTGAACAACTGAGATCATCTTTTGCACAGCGTAGTCCCAACATTAAATAAGCGTTTTCAGTTCGAAGGACACTAACATTCCCTAACCTAACCACTTCTTGTCATTTGTACAACCCACAGAAATGTTGACATGTGTATTTAGTGTACTGTAGACGCAGCTAAGCAGCAGAATCTGGCCTGACGAATCGGACAGGCGATCGATCAAATTTTGCACACTAAAATCTCGCGAATTTCATCAAATTATGACAGTTTGTGGTGACATTTTTTACCTCTACAACTAGCTACAGGTGCGCAAATCTATTTGCAGCTAGGGGATGCTAAACATAAACAATTTTGATTTATATTTTGTCTGATCCAAGCATAAATTGCAGCCTAGTGGGTCATACGGGATGTAGTCCTTATCCCCGCTATGTGCACAGGCGTAGTCCTGTCTACATACCCTGTCCCCACCCCTCTTGAGTTCTTGGCACAGAGAGTCTACAAGCGAACAGCCCACCATCTCCATGCATCATAGATTGTCATGTGCCTCAGGACAGGAAAGTGCAGGGGCTAATAGGAGCTCAATGTCCTACTGGCTCTATGTTACGCCGGTTGACTGTGATACTTGATTACCTGCCGTGTATAGGTGGATCGCGTGAATCTGACTTATTGTAAGATTTTCATCCTGAGCACTGCATAGAACTGTGTCATTCAGAATCAGGACTGCGACTCGGTTCTTAGAGCACGGTTGTAAGAATGCAGGGCCACTACGAGGTATTGGCAACCTGACATTCTGTGTGGGTCCAATGCACTGAGAGTGCGATTTTTACCTGTTTTTCTTTTTCACCTTGCTCCAAATGCAAATAATTTGACTTTGAAAGAAAAATTGTTAAATGGTAATAAAGTTTGTCTTCTCCTCTTTCCAAAGATGTCATTAGTTTTGTTCTTATTGCACTAAGTTGTTAACACCACTGTGTGGAAGACACTGAGTGACAATGTGTTTTTCATCATGTGGCGCACTTTTTGTGGGGCAGATCGCGTACGTGCAATTTATGTTGAAAACACGTACTTGTGTTTACAGCCGAGGGCATTCAGCCTACAGATTTGGTTTTTACACCATTGAAAATGTCATATTGTTAGCTAAAAGCAGCTCGCCTTTTTGAATATTTCAGGGTTTCAAAAGTTAAGCTGCAGAATGTGCGTTTTAAGCAAATATTTGTGACCTTTTTCTGAATATCATAAAATCTGCTAAAAATAACACCCATGTTCTAGGACTCAACGTAAACATTCAGTTTCCAGTACATCTGTGCAAGTTGCATGGTTGTAGAGCGAATGGCAGAGACACTCCACAGAAGAAAGCCGTCACTGTGCTGTATGTCATCTGACTCAATAACGTGAAAAGACACGTAGGCCTTTTTTCAGGCGTGTCATAAAATGGGTTTTAAATAAAATTAGTAAAAGAATATAGTAAAACTGTTGCCGCAAGGGTTTCATGTGAAAGGAAAACAGAAAATAGAGGTTGAAAACCCTTTAAATTAGATACATGAAACACGATGTTTGGGATCAAAGATCCTTCTTCTGGGTGATATAGAAACAATGTAGAACAGAAAGAACACACGATAGAAAGAAAAGACGTCATCCTGTATAGAGAACATTCAGAATGATTTTTTAAAAAAAATTAAAAAAACAGTTTGGATCAAAGATCCTTCTTCTGGGTGATATGGAAACAATGTAGAACAGAAAAGAACACATGATAGAAAGAAAATGAGGTCATCCTGTATAAAGAAAACTCAAAATGATGTTAAAAAAACCCAAAAAAAACATGACACAAATACACACGCACAAAACATGTAGCACAAAACTTACATCTACATACATTCACGTCACTGCATACATTCGCATTTACTTGTGCCTGCTGCTGCTCACGTACATGCATACACATAGACACACACACACACTAATCAGTGCAATGGTAGCATCAAGTATCAACGGTAGCATCAAGTATCAGCAGTGAGGTCAAGTCTGGCACTAACCACCCATCAGTGCGAGCATACATCCCTAGGGGCGAATGTTCAAGCCTGTCCGCGAAAAGGATTCTGTCATTTTGCGATGGATGAAGTTGGATGTATTTTGTCAAAGGATGCGTATGCTGAAATGTGTGAGGCTATGAGGAGGTTCATTGAAATGACGTCCAACCTGGTTGTTGTATCTGAGGCGGATCGAACGAACATGCTCCTCGCAGCGTTCGGGGAGTGTACGGTATGTCTTCCCCACATGCAACACCTTTGGGCAGTGAGAACATGAGATGACATCTGATATCTGATGACTGGCATGTGAATGATCGGTGGACAATGAAAGATGACAAGGATCCGGTGATGACGGGGGATGTGTTGATGTACGGACATGCTTTGCAGTGTGGTGGCTGACAAGGGTGTGCGCCAGGTGGTAAGGTGTTAGATGCGCGTTGCGAACTGTGAACAAGATGATCGCATAGGTTTATGTCGCATTTGTAAGCTACCAGCGGAGGCTCAGGAAATATGTCTTTCAATACTGTGTCATTCTGAATGATGTGGAAGTTTCTGAGGAGAATATTTTTGATGGAGATGTTATTTGACTAGCCGGTCCTCTGATCTGCAGCACTGAGTTTTCTCCCGCAAAGCTTCACTTCTGCTTGTGGCCTCAGCTTTAGAACGAGCGGTGTTGATGATGTCTTGCCTGGTGTGAGAAGAAAGTGGCCATGGTTTGGGTCTCTGTGGTGAAGTTGTCGTTGCTGCTGCAGATCCGACGGAGTCACAGAAATTGGGAGAATGGGATGCCGTTTTTAAGATAAAAAGTAAAAGAATAATACAGTTTATTTTGTCTCCTTTTCTTTTTTTTTAGTTGTTGTTGTAGTGTTTTGTTTCGTTCATAAGTCATCAAAACGAGTGTGTGATAGGCAGTGAGTGTATGTGATTTTTTTCTTCAAATTGCGATTTTTCCACGGGCCGATCGCATACACGATAGTATGTCCTTGCACTCTATGGCCTAGGTACGACACTACGATGTACCCACAAAGCTCATCTGCCTGATCAAGAGCAGCTACGATGGCATGACATGTCGCGTGATCTGTGAAGGGCAGTTCACCAGGGAGCTCCAGGTCAGAACCGGCGTCAGGCAGGGGTGTTTGCTGTCTCCGTTCCTCTTCCTACTGGCCATAGACTGGGTCATGAAGAGGACCACTGAGCAGAGAAGAAGCGGAATACAGTGGACACTGTGGACACAGCTTGACGACCTCGATTTTGCAGATGACTTGGCTTTACTGTCCCACACTCATCAACAAATGCAGGATAAGACCACGAGGCTTGCTGATATCTCGTCCCAAGTGGGCCTCACCATCCACAAACAGAAAACAAAGACAATGAGGCTGAACGCAACCAGGGAAGAACCAGTCTTGCTTGCTGGCACCCTGTTGGAGTCCTTCACCAATCTCGGGAGCATCATCGACAAAAAAGGCGGCACTGATGCAGATGTCAGAGCACGAATCGGTAACAGAGCAGCCTTTCTCCAGTTGAAAAAAGTGTGGAGTTTCAGATAGCTGTCACAACACATCAAAGTTTGGATTTTCAACTCCAACGTAAAAGCAGTTCTCCTATATGGAGCAGAGACTTGGAGGTTGACAAAAACCACAGTCAACAGAGTACAGATCTTCATAAACAGTTGCTTTAGAAGAATCTTGAAAATTCACTGGCCAGAGAAGATCAGCAATGTCAGACTCTGGGAGGGAACAGAGCAGATAACAGCAGAGAATGAAATTGGGCGAAGAAGATGGGGATGGATTGGTCACAGTCTGAGAAAGCCAGTTTCCAGTATCGCTAGGCAGGCATTGTCATGGAACCCCCAGGGAAAGAGGAAAAGAGGCAGGCCGAGAAACACCTGGCGTCGAGACCTCCAAGCAGACATCAAGAGACTGGGAACCACACGGAGTAAAATAGAAGGAGAAGCACAGGACAGGAGTCGCTGGAGGTCTCTCGTCGACGGCCTATACCCTGGGAGGGGCGACAGGCGTAAGTAAGTAAGTCTATGGCCTAGGGTGTCTCCACTGGTCAGTCTACAAATCTGGTTTTAGAATCATTAGAAAGATCAGATTCTTGGCTATAAGCAGTGTATTGCCATAAAACAAACATCATCATTCATGGGATATTCTGCGAGATGTTCATTAATAAAATTTGTTTCTGACTTGTTACCGATCATCATAAAATCTGGAAAACAATGTGCATTGTGGGTTCTAATCACATGCCATTTCCAGTAGGTCTGGTCTGAATTGCATGGATCAAGAGAAAATGGCGTAGACGTCCTCTGGAATGAGAAACAGTCACTGTGCTGTACTTTGTCCGACTTGATAATGTGAAAAGTCGTGTCAGTCCTCCGGCATGTATATGAACATTAAAATAAAACAGACATTTAATTCGTTTTTGTATCTTTGCCTTTTTTAAAGATGTTATTGTTTTTGTTGGTTCATGTACGAAGCAAAAATGAGTATGTTCTGGACCAGGTCGTCCGTCGTCTGGGGTAATCTGTGACGTTGGCATTTTCTTGGAAAGTATTCAAACCACAGTCTTCAAACTTCCCCCAAGGATACTTTGTGGCAAGACCTTTTTAAACATACCAAACTTAAGTAACCTCTCTCAAAGGGCAAGGTCACGGGGGATCAGGAAATAGGTTAAACAAATGACCATATTTTGACAATTTCTTTTCTCTAATAAAAATTGAGAGACAAACTCATATATTTATCATGTGTGAGGCTATACTATCTCCAGCAGAAAGGATTTTAACGGTCTTTTTATCATCCTCTTCTTGTAAATCTTGCAGTTTGTGAGTAACACCATGCATTACGCACATTATGTTTATGTTTGTTTGGGGTACCTATTTCTTTCCACTTTTTGTGTCATCTTTTGTATGTTTCTTTCACACATCTTAATGAGGCACTCGTAGCGCAAGAGTCAGCTTTGTAACTTATCTGATTTTTGCTGTTTCTGTGTACGTCAAGAGAAAAAATTCTGATAAAACAATTGATACTGGGTCAAAGTCCGTGACTCTAGCTAGATCAAAATCAGTGTACCCCTAATAGTAACCAACAGTGGAGAAGTACTCGATACGTTCTGGGCTCAAAATGTCATTACATTTCCAGTAGATTTGTGTAAGGTAGATGATGGTTAAGCGCATAGCAGACCTGGTACTCTATGCATTTTAAAACAGTCCCCCCTGCTCTGTACGTTGCTGATTCAATAGCGTAATAGGGAAACATGAAAAGTCTGTAACCATACTGAAAAGTCAGAGTTAGAAACCTTCCTCCGGCCTGTTTAAGAAGGTTTTGAAAACTGAGTCCGTCCATCATGAACTTCTAGTCCCAGTCCACCTCAACAACCCCCGCCCCTCCCCCCTCCCTCGATCTCTTTCTGCCCTCCAGGGCTGGAATTCATGGCCAGATGATAGAGCTTTTACCGACCCGTTAATGCTACTGGCTTGGTAAGTCTACAAACTTGCTATTTATAGACAGGTTCTCGGAAGCCTCTCGACTGTTTGGCCTCACAATCGGTCTCAACAAGACCGAGGTCCTGCACCAACCAGCCCCAGGCACAAGAGCCCCCCCCACCCCACCCCCCACCCAAAGTGTATATCGAAGGCACCGAGCTGAAGACTGTCAACCAGTTCAGGTTTCTGGGGAGCATCATCTCTTCTGACGGTACTATCGACAAGGAAATCGCAGCTCGCTTCAGCAAAGCTAGCCAAGCCCTGGGTCGTCTGCGCACTCGTGTATTGAATAACAACAACGTCAAGCTCTCCACCAAGATCAAAGTCTACAAGGCAGTAGTTCTCCCCAGCCTCCTCTATGGCTGTGAGTCATGGACGCTGTACAGAAAGCACCTCAAGCAGCTTGAACGTTAACACGAGATCCCTGCGCTCACTCATGGGCATCAAATGGCAAGACAAGGTGACAAACCTGGAAGTCCTGGACAATGCTGGCTTAGTGAGTGTTGAAGCCTTGATCTTAAAGACACAACTTCGCTGGACAGGTCATGTCATACGCATTGATGATTCTCGTATGCCACGCCAACTCCTGTATGGTTCACTCTCAAAAGGCCACAGGAAGCAAGGACGGCCAAAGAAACGCTTCAAAGACTGCTTAAAAGACAGCCTCAAGTACTGCGTCTTCCCGGTTAAGGAACTTGAAGCACAAGCACAAGACAGATCTGGCTGGCGTGCCGCCACCAGGAAAGCCTGCACGCTCTTTGAACAAAATCGGCACGAACGGATCACCAGTGCCAGAGCTCGCAGAAAGACAGCGTCGACTCTCCCTACAGCTACGTTCCAGTGCCCCCATTGCCCTCGCAGGTGTGGCTCCAGGATTGGCTTGGCCAGCCACACCCACACCCACAAATAGAAGTCATGCACAATGACGACATCGTCGGTTTCGATGGTCTACCCATTATTAATGCTACTGGCTTGGTAAGTCTACAAACTTGCTATTTATAGACTGCCAGTAGGCTTACTGGTTGGTAGTTTACCGGTAAAATCTTGCCAGCTCGGCATTGATAACGACACAGTAAGGAACTTACTGGGGGGGGGGGGGGGGGGGGGGGGGGAACACATCAAACATGCAAGTATAACTCGCATTTTGGGGAAGGGGGGTGGGGGGGGGGGCGCACTGCCAGCTTGCTTGTTTTTTAACTAACATTTTTGTGCACTTGAAAAATATGGAAATTTCCGATTTTTTTTTTTGTAGAGACTAGCCGTTGGCTTCCAGCAGGCTGCCATGGCCTCGTGAATTCTGAGTGAATTCAGCACTTACAGGCCCTTTAGCTATCGGCCTGGTATAATATGGCAGTGCACATAGTCATAGGAAAAAGAAGCCATGTGCTCCCAACAAATGAAATATTTTGACCGTTTACTCATCCAACGGACAGATACTACGACACAGACTTACATAACAGGTTCAGATTTGGCTGGGTAGATAACATACGGATCACTGACGAAGTGAAATAAGAGATCAAACATCTGAATTGGCTAGGGTTGAGATGAGCTACTTAGAAGTTAAAACATACACCCTGTGACCTGCATCACCGATGCTGAAACTGTGACACTGACATGGTATTCATGGATCAGAAGCCTTTTAAGACCTGTAATGCACGCAGACTCTCACCAGTCGCACGTACAGACTCACAGCACAACAGACGCATGCACCGCCACTGACTCAGACGGGCGCATTCACGCGGTACAACTCAAACACTATTTCTCTTTCTTCTAGGCCCTTTTACTCTTAACAAAACAACGTAAACTCAAAAGATTCTTTACACCATACACTTTTCACTACAAGCACATCAACACTGCATACACATACACAACGTAAAAGCCAGGCTAGGTAATTGTCCTCACAATCCAACCTGTTTCACTGGTGTTATCGTTCTGTAACATTCTGTCCTGCCACGTCTAGGCGTGTAGTTTCTCGCGTCGCACGCTTCTGAGTAGTCCCATGTTTCTCGTACCATGGACGTCCTCCTGACTCCTTCCCGTAGTGCAGACCCGGGTGTCTAGGCATCGGTCGCTCTCTCCTCAAGTGGTGAAATGACCTCACGATAGGTCCTCTGGCAGTAGCCTCTGTTGACCGACGTCTCGGCATCTCGTCGCTCCGCTCCACACAAGAACTCTGTACACAAAGTCCTGACATAACACTTGCAACACACACACATCTTGGATAATATGAGGTACCTTAAGTAACCTGGCTGATACAAATAACTCTCGCACGTTCATTCACACGTGCTTCATAACACAAACTACTTTCGCAACAGTCCATAATTCTGTCACTACACTAAAACACACTATAACCTCACACTCTCGCATACATTATTTCATGCATTGGAAAAGACTATACTTAAACCAATTACATACTACCTTCACCAATCATTTAGGCATCCACATCTCACATTCATTAACTATCCCCGTCGGTAAATAACTAACTAGACAAATCACCAAATATCTCCACAAATTCTTAACCAACCTAACTAAACCATATACACGCTATATAACCAAACTATGCTACTGTAACGCATATTACCACTAACTCCGTAACTCTCAATAATACATAAACATCCCCCCACCCCCCACACTTTGGCACCGGTTTCAGGTCACTTTACAATTACAAGCGATCAAAAATCTCTGTAACTTCAGTAACTGAACTGGCCCCTCGTCTGTCTTGTACTGTGTTTGTCTTAAATGGCGTAAAAATCCGTGTCTGTTATGTGAGTGTGCGTGTTGGGTTTCAGTTCGCGGTGCTTTGAGTCGATTTGTCCAAAAATTGAGAAAAACCGCCCATATAATGACGGTATTATTTATTATTATTATTATTATAAATCTAGGTCTCAGAGTCTTGGAATAGGGGCTAGGGTATCCCACATACAACCGTCCTTGCTGACAGCATAGCCCGTACTAACTACTCTCTGTCTCGGTTAGACTGAACTCCCACCTAAAACTCCGTGCAAAACGCTTTCCTTATGATTTGCATGTGACCTCGTGCATACACGGGATATTTGTCACAAGACAAACCGCTGACAAGACCGTATCATACAGAAACCCTGTGTGAACTCTATGCATGGGCATACGCCATAGAGCTTCACCACAAGACAACACCACTGAAAAAAAAACATGGAAGATCGTCAATTTTACAGAAATAGGTCTGTCAGTGTTTCTCAGTGGGGACTGTGCAGGCTATTTTTTTTGCAGGCATAAATAGGTTATATCTGAAATTTTTCATATAGGCAGCGGCTGAACATTGTTGTCTAGATTACAGAAAACTTAAATGCAATAGGTTTATATTAATTATTCTTCTTAGATCTGTTTGGACATCATCTGCGCTCAGCAATTATTTTCCGAAGCCCAACCCCCCCCCCCTCCCCCCCACAAAACAACAAACAAATTAAAAAACAACACCACCACCCCCCCCCCCCCCACACCCTGCACGAATTTTGATGGGGAGGGGGATAGGTGACAGTTGCTAATCATGATAGGAAAGAAAAGAGTAGTCAAAACTCTTCTAAATAATTCACTACATTATGTTATATGCATAATTATGTACTTTATGTTCTATACATTTTAATGTTCGTTTATTAAATTTGCACACACAGAAAAACATGTATAAATGCACATTAATTTGTGTTATGCCTTATTAACGTTGTATATAAGGGAAGTAATTTTTGCATATGGTTTGTACATTCATTTTAACATGCTCCCCTCCCAAAACAAAACAACAACGACGACAACAACAAAAGTTTTGTTCCGATGTCAAGTATGTCACACACACATCTAAATTTTCCCCTTTGATCGAATACATGCACGCCACGCAATGAACATCATTTATCACATACTGCAGTTACAGAGGATTATATAAGATGTTTCAGTTGTTTAATTCTCTTCGTATTGTCAAAGGGATGCAGCCGGTGTTTTTATGCGACAACATCTAAGTTGGTCACTTTCATAAATTAAATGTAACCAATCACTCAGAAGTGCCACTACATCATACATGTATTTGTTCTTTATATGGTACGGGGAAGCTCATATTTGCACAAAACGGGGTGCTCTTAGGCACAACGGCCAGTGTATTCGAACGCAGGCATTGGGAAACAGCCGAATGTTAAATATGTACTAGACAGGCCGGTAGTTCTTACAGGTCAGTTAGCTACCGATCCGTTATCATTTTACCTGCAAACAATGTTTGCAGGCGTTTTAGTTAACAGTTCAAAAGCATTTTATCGGGCAGTAAACTACAGTGAGATCGAGAATACCAGCCCAGGCCCTTCTGAGCGCAGGAACAGACCACCCACTCCTGGTGCAGATTAGAGAGCCAAATGCAGACTTGATGTAGGAATATAAATTATGACATAATTTTTATTTGAGTTCCAGAGCATGTCGGCGTCGAAGATAACAGGTTGCAGATTCTGCTGCCAATGATGCCTGCAATGACCATGTTCCCTGACACACATACAGTTTATAGTGATTTTAAACCTGTGATTAGTGCATACACAACCCACGAGTGGGCAGAATCAAAAGTGCACGCATACAAATTACAATATAAAATAAGGGGTGCCTTGCAACCGCAAGTGGATATATTTCAATACAGAAGTGTATCCCTATCAATAGCTTGCCACTTCTCCACAAAATAAAATGCATGTAAATCTTATATTCAACAGCTAAGAATTACATTGGATCAGAAAACGCATAAAGAAAGTATATCTTAAATGTGAATCCATCAAAATCCAGCCTCATCCTAGGCATCATAAAATGCAACCAACAATGCATCAAAATCAAACCAAGACATTGCGCAAAGAAAACAGTTCACACACTGATCATATGAGCACTGCTAATTTACTGGCAAATGGTTTCAAAATGAAGTGCATTATGCTCACTGATCATAACAAAGACTGAACAATACCAAAGCAGCATAAGTCACACACAAATACATCAGTAATAAATCGGGAAAGCAATATTACTTACAGATGCTAAATTCTGTACTCGGGTCCTGCAGAAAATCAGTCCATTGTTTCACAGTCACAGTTCAAGTTTTCAAAAGCACATGGTCACAGTATAAAGTCTATCGATGCACAACTGATCAGTAGGCTAGACAAGAAAGACTGATGCAGTTCAAAATTACCACTGACCACAGGGTTCACAACGAGACTGAAAGCTTCAAAACGATTCGCTCCACATTAAAGATGAAAATTACTGATTGGTTAATTAAGAATAACAAGAATTGCAGTGCCCTCTCAACTAGTCACTAGGAAAGGTCAAGAAGCAGACCGGTACTGATTGCGGCGAATAGAGCGGCCTTCCATGCTTCAGTCAACGCCATGGTGGCGGCTTCGAATTGCAATCTGTTACGACGGGAGGAGCTTCTGAAACAATGCACTCTTGGGCGGCAACCTGCTGTTCGGACCGATGTGGCAGGAGGTACGGGAGTCCAACAAGGATCTGTGGCCAGCCCCAGCTAGAGTAGTCTCGGCACGCTTTCAGTCAGCCCGCAGAGCCGTGGGTCGTGCCCTGCGGTTCTTCAGACCCTCCTCTTCCCGACAGTCCCGAGGCCGAGGCGGAGCCTTCTCCCTGCCGGCGCGTTCGCGTGCCTTCCCCGCACCCTCCACTCCCTGGTCCAGAGGCTCTCGGCAACGGGGCCGCGGCCGGGCTCACTGACCTGTCCCCGATCCTCCCACCGATACCTGCTGGGTCTCCGGTCGGTGGGATGTTAGCTCTTCACAGCGGAGCATGGAAACAGCTGTTTTCGGACGACCCTTGGATCATCTCGACAGTGACGGAGGGCGTGAGGATCTCCTTCCTGTCACCTCCCCCACTGAGACACTCCCCCCTTTGGACGCGAGTACCATTAGATCGAGACAGGGCGACAGCGTTACAGAGCGAAGTGGAGGCACTTTTACAGAAGGAGGCCACGGAGGTGGTCCTGCGTTGCGACTCCCCCGCATTCTACAGTCGTCTCTTCCTCGTACCAAAATCAGGGGGGAAATGGAGGCTGATCATCGATCTTCGGCTCTAAACAAATTCATTGGGGCACCACACTTCAAGGTGGAGACGGCCAGAGTGCAACGAGCAGCGGTACATCCTCAGGACTTTGCAGTAAGCCTCGACCTCGTGGATGCGTATCTGCACATTCCCATCCATCCAGCCTCGCGACGTTACCTACGCTTCGCCTTTCAAGGGATTGTTTACCAGTTTCGGGCCCTATCTTTCGGACTGAACCTCAGCCCTTGGCTTTTTACCAGAATTGGGGACGGAGTGATGGCAAGGTTCCGACAGACAGCTTCCAGTCCGACATCCAACTACCTGGACGACTTGCTGTTACGTAACCAGGGGGCCGTCAATTTGGAGACCGACTCAGATGGCCTGCTCGCACTACTCAGTCATCTGGGATTCCTAGTCAACAGAGGCAAGTCCGATATGGTAGCGTCTCACCGTTTTGTCCACCTGAGCATGGAGTTTTTTTTACCGATCTAAATCGAGTAAGACTACCGGAGGGACGGATTCAGACTTTAATGGAAGCGGCGATTCGCGCGGAAGCCCTTCCGGCCAGATCCTGGGTTCGTCTGTTAGGCCTGCTAAGCTCAGCAGTGGATCTCCTTACTCTAGGCAGACTGTATGCGCGACCGATTCAGCTTCACCTACTCCTACATTGGCGCCCCTTCTCGGGCGATCTGGAGACCTTGGTCCCAACAATGGAGTTAGTACAGTCTCATCTGTGGCGTTGGACGGACAGTACTTGGCTAGCGTCAGGGATTCCCCTCTTCTCCCTGCCGCCTCACCTATCTATCTGCACGGATGCAAGCAGCTCAGGTTGGGGAGCCCACTTGTTACCGCAGTTTGCCACGACCTCGGGCCGTTGGACAGAAGTAGAGGCAGGCAGACATATCAATTGGGATGAAAGCGGTGTGGCTAGCACTCATTGCTTGGGAAGATCGACTAACGCAAAACGAGGTGCTTGTGCTCTCCGACAACTCAACAGTCATCGCATACTTCCAGAACCAAGGGGGTACGCGCGCACCCTCCTTCTGCATACTCATATATCAAGTCTTCATGTGGTGCAGTCGGGTGCGACACATTCCCAGGACACCTAAACGTTCTGGCAGATACTCTCTCTCGGCGGGGTCAGATGCTTCACACGTAGTGGTCTCTTTGGCCAGATATCTTCCAGCAGTGAGAGTTATCTACTTTGAATAGGACTGCAGAGTTGCCTACCTTGACAGACACTATGCAAGACAGATCGTGACAGGGGAGACAATAGCCGGACGAAAAGTCAAGTTGGATATAGACAAAAGATTGAAGGTGTTAGGTACAGTGGAATGGCAAATAAGAGACATGTAGACAGATGATAATAGTAAGGGGGTGGGGGGTGTTGTGTTACAGGAAAAATTTTGAAATACAGCTGAAATTGCCACAAAAAAAAAATCATACACTAGGTCATAATACGTAGTCAATGGCCGCTTTGGTACGCTTATTTCCAGCCTAAATAAAAACAATCGGCCATGCATGAACAAACGTAACTGTATACCCTTCAGATAATAATAATAATAATAATAATTAATGAGTATTTATATAGCGCTTAATCTTACTCAAAAGCTCTAAGCGCTTTACAATCTGTACACAAAAATAAAAATACAATGACATATGCACATAACAAACAAAGCACAATGCCCGAACACACCACTTTTACAATAAACTAAACAACAATACATACATAATAATTTATATTCTAATTAACATTCAGTCTAAACAAGGAGGATTGCAGAACTACAACTAAGGCATCAAACACTGGCAGTTATTCAAAGTAAAGCTTGAAGAGGTGAGTTTTCAACGACCTCTTGAAGTCAGAGACAGATGTGTGATGACACTTTCTGTCTGTTAAATGTGTTGAACAATCATTCTTTAAAAAAATAGGATTTTATTTTGAAGGTAATACTAATAATGAATAGTTCTTGTATAGCACTGTTCTCCAGGGAAACACTGGACTCGCTGCGCATGCACAACAGCACACTCTCTCTCAAACACACGCATAATTATACATTACTTTAACCCACCCATCCCTTCCCAACACCTTACATCCACTTCTCTTGATAATCAGAAAAAAGGTACACATGTAGTCGTATGTATCAGAGCATTAAAATGTAATTGCTCAACTTGTCAGCAAATACACACATAATTCTGTACAAGAAACGGGATCCAGTTATGTAAACTAGGTAGTCGTAGAATTAAAGCCAATTAGAAGCTTCAAGCATGCAATGTATCAAGCTAACATCCTTGTTCTATCATGGTCGATCCATATCTGTGCTGTAGTGTGTCAGGGCTGAATATGTATAAAACTGCTGTTGCGTTTTCCAGGATGAGGGGCGCAGCAAGCGGAGTGCTGAAGATCGTCGCAAGATGTTCCAGAAGACCCGTTCCAAGCGCCAAAAAAGCCTGGTGGAGTCTGGTGGAGAGGACGGGGATCACACAGAGACTGTCAGTCGGGACTCCATTATGAAGAGTGTGGATTTCAGCACCACCACAGAGTCAACTGACAGTGGGGAACTGTTGTCATCAGCTCCCACTACCCCAGGGGATGTGTTTACCGAGAGAGTGCTTTCTCCGCTGCCTGGTGGCCTCATGTTCCCCGGATCTGTGACAAACATTGAGGATCTATACTTCCCAGAACGTGATCAGCACAACTCCAGCTTCATGGAATCCAGAAAGAAAATGACGCAGAAACTTATGGCAGACTTGGACAATGACGATGAGTATGTTGTGTCTCCATCGTCCAGTAGGGCGACAAGTCGGCAACCTCCAGTGGAAAAGGCGTTCACTTTGACTGAAACACAAACAAAAAGCTTGAACAGAGACTCAGATGATACAGAAACGCCAGCTGCATCTAGGAGTGTGGAAAGTGATCTCAGTGGGAAAAGTGTGACAATTGTAGTGTCAACCAATGGTGAGTTGCAGAAATCATTCCCCTCTAGCACATCCAGAATTGGGGGGATGAACTTCCTTAGTATCGTGAGTGCAGCGATGGATAAATCCTCTGACAAGTCATCAGACTGTGGTTCAGATTATACATTAGTAGAACAGCAGTTATCAACGTCGGGGTCAGAAAGTCCACGGCCATTCAATGCAGTGGGTGGAAACGATGAGAGACAAAATGGGAACAATTCTCAAGATGATTTTGCCGACCTGGAGGAGGGTCCAGTCATATACCACATGAGAAGCAACAGCCAGGTGTCTCCTCGTGATGAGAATGACAACTTCACTGACACCAGGCAATCACAGGTAAGCATTTTATGTCTTTGTTTTCCATTTTTGGCATGGGTGCACAGTGAGTGTAAAGGGTCATCTCTTGTCCCTCTGTCTGTGTTAAGCTTTTCTCAGAACCTATTTAGGTCATAGACTTCAAACTTGGTACAGTATTTATGGTTACAAGAAGTTTCTCAATGACGATGCAGGTTAATTTGAATAAAAACCATGGAAGAAGTTAATCACTGAACTATCTGTGATTTATCGATAGTCAGGGTCATTATCGATAACACTATGGGCCAGCAACTATTACAATAGAGTCTATTTCGCCTTATAACAAGGTCGGTTATGATAAAAGTAAGATATAACAACACTTTTTCAGAGGTCCTTACAGCGTTCTTTCTATGTAAATTACTTTGCTTATAACAAACTTCAGATAACAATTTAAACTTTGGATATAACAACAAAAAGTGCATCCACTAGTGATTTGTTATATCGGACATTTACTGTACAATGTAAATCGACACGCCGAGAATCGGCTCAACCTTATTTTATATCAGACTTACAGTAGCATACCAAAACCTGTATAGGTGCTCAGTTCCGATCATGGGTGCATTTGATACCAGCTTTCTAGACAAATCTCCACTTCAAACACAAAATTAATCTGCTTTTTGTCTATCATATTTAAAAAAATTAGGGTAGACTTTGAAATGGGGCTGGTTGGAGCACATTCCGGAGAATGCACGCAATGTGCTGGGCGGGCGGAGTCCAAATTATGGCAAAGAAGTAATAAGATAAAAATGATGTCACATTTAGCTACGCAAACATTGCTAGAGAAAGTCTTTTTGGCACCAAGTGCCATATGTGTGTATGTGTGTGTATGTGACAGCAAGTAGAGTCTGCATTTGAGGAATGACAAGCTTGAAATGGTATGATATTGTCGCTAAAAGAATAATCTTAAGTTAGTTTTTGGCTCAAGAGCGAAGCAAAAGTGAGTTTGTTCTGGGCCAGTGGTTGTCCGTCCGTCATCTGTCGTCCGTCCGCCGTTATCCATGGTAAAAACTTTAACGTTGGCATTTTCTCGGAGACTATTCAAGCCACAGTCTTCAAACTTGGCCCAAGGATACCTTTCTAAAGATACCAATTTGAGTGACGTCTCACAATGGTCAAGGTCACAGGGGATCAGGAAATATATAAAAAAATAGCTATGTTTTGACATAATTCCAAGTCCAAACTTGGTACAGAGATACCTGATGGTAAGACCTATCTATGTAAACTAATTTGGATGACGTCTCAGAAATGTCAATGGTCACAAGAACTCAGGAAATAGCCATATTTTGACAAGAAATGTTTTTTTCTCAATTACTATTCACAACTTCAAACCCCAACTTGGTACAGAGATACCTGATGGGAAGATCTATCTACGCATACTACTTTTGGATGACCCCTTGGAAAGGTCATGGGTCACAAGAGGTCAACAAATGTGTATAAAATGCCAATTTTGTATTTTTTATAGAATTATAGTTATCAACATTTTTGCAAATTTTTCAATCAGATTTGGCACAAAGGTAGCTGAGGATAAGACCTTCCTATGTATACTACTTTAGTTGAATCATTGCAAACTAATTAAATTTTGAGAAAACATGGATTTACTTATTCATATATATATTGTCACACATGTGTGGATCGGTCATACACATGAGCTATAAGGGCTTTACCTTTCTTGTTTTATTTTTTTGATTAAGATGCTCATTGGCAAGAAAATGGACGTTTCACAAAATCTGGTTAATCCACACTGGAATCCATATTTTTTTCTATTTTTTTTTCTAGATATTTTGCGTATAGCTAGATAAAAGGACGATACTAAATGAGTTTATTAACCAGCATTGTACTTCTCGAACTTTTTGAACGATAATTAAATTTTTAAAAATAAATATTTTCACGCTTTTGGGATCAATTTCACAAATTATTTGGGATTAATCTTAAAACAATTGAATGGGGGGGCGGGGGGGGGGGGGGGTTTTGTGTTAGTGGGTTGTTGTTGGGTGGGTGTTGGGTGAGGGGGGGTTGCTTTTGTAGGGGGGGGGGGGGGGGGGGGGGGGGGGGGGGGGGTTGGTGGGGGGGGGAAGGGGAGAGGTGGGGGTGTTTGGTGTGTGTGTGGGGGGGTGGGGGGGGGGGGGGGGAGGGGGGGGGGGGGGGGGGGGGGGGGGGGGGGGGGGGGAGGGGGGGGGGGGGGGGGGGGGGGGGGGGGGGGGGGAGAGGGGGGGGGGAGGGGGGGGGGGGGGGGGGGGGGGGGGGGGGGGGGGGGGGGGGGGGGGGGGGGAGGGGGGGGGGGGGGGGGGGGGGGGGGGGGGGGGGGGGGGGGGGGGGGGGGGGGGGGGGGGGGGGGGGGGGGGGGGGGGGGGTTTGGGTGGTGTGTGTTTGGGGGGTGTTGGGGGGGGGTGGTGGTGGAAAGGAGGTGGTGTGGGTGTGTTTGTGGGGGGGGGGGGGGGGGGGTGTGGGGGGGGGGGGGGTTGGTGGGGTTTTTGGTGGGGGGGGGGGGTGTGGGGGGTGTGGGGTGGGGTGTGGGGTGGGTTGGGGGGGTGGGTGGTGTGGGGGGGGGTGGGGGGGGTGGGGTGGGGGTGTGGGTGGGGGGGTGGTGGTGGGGGGGGGGGGTGGTGGGTGGGGTGGGGTGTGGGGGGGGGGTGGTGGGGGGTGGGGGGGGGGGTGTGGGGGGTGGTGTGGGGTGGGGGGGTGGGGTGGGTGGGGTGTGGGGGGGTGGGGGGGGGGGGTGGGGGGTGGGGGTGGGGGGGGGGGTGTGGTGGGGTGGGGGGTGGGTGGGGGTGGGTGGGTTGTGGGGGGGTGGGGGGTGGGGTGGGGGGGTGGTTGGGTGGGTGGTGGGGTGGGTGGGGGGGGTGGTGGTGGGGGTGGGTTGGGGGGTGGTGGGGGGGGTGGGGGTGGGGTGGTGGTGGGGTGTGTGGGGGGTGTGGGTGTGGGTGGGTGGGGGTGGGTGGGGGTGTGGGGTGGGTGGTGGGTGGTGGGGTGGGGGGGTGTGGGGGGGGGGGTTGGTGGGTGTGGGGGGGTGGGGGGGGTTGGGGTGTGGGGGGGTGGGGGTGGGGGGGGTGTGGGGTGGTGGGTGGGGGTGGGGGGGGTGGGGGGGTGGGGGGTGGGGGGGGGGGTGGGGTGGGGGGTGTGGTGGGGGGGTGGGGGTGGGGGGGGGTGGGGGGTTGGGGGGGGTGGTGGGGGGTGTGGGGTGGGTGGGGTTGGGTGGGGGGGGGGGTGGGGGGTGGGGTGGTGGGGGGTTGTGGGTGGTGGGGTGGTGTGGGTGGGGGGGGTGGGTGGTGGGGGGTGGTGGGGGTGGGGGGGGGTGGGTGGTGGGGGTGGGTTGGGGTGGGGGGGGGGTGGGTGGGGGGGTGGGGGGGGTGGGGGTGGGGGTGGGGGGTGTGGTGTGGGGGGGTGGGGGTGGTGTGGGGGGTGGGGGTGGTGGGGTTGGTGTGGGGGGGGGTGGTGGGGGTGGGGTGGGGGTGGTGGGTGTGGGGGTGGGTGGGGGGTGGGTGGTGGGGTGGTGTGGGGGTGGGGGGGGGGTGTGGGGTGGTGGGGGGTGGGGGGGGTGTGGGTGGGGGGGGGGGGGTGGGGGGGGGGGTGGGGTGGGGGGGTGGGGGGTGGGGGTGGTGTGGGGTGGGGGGGGTGGGGGGTGGGGGGGTGGGGTGGGGGGGGGGTGGGTGGGGTGGGTGGGGGGGGTGGGGTGGGGGGGGGTGGGGGGGGGTGGGGTGGGGGGTGGTGGGGGTGGGGGTGGGTGGGGGGTGGGGGGGGGTGGTGTGGGTGGGGTGGGGTGTGGGGTGGGGGTGGGGGGGGTGTGGGGTGGGGGTGGGGGGTGGGTGTGGGGTGTGGTGGGGGGGGGGTGGTGGGGGGTGTGGGGGTGGGGTGGGTGGTGGGGGGGGTGTGGGGGTGGTGTGGGGTGGGGGGTGGGGGGGTGGGGTGGGGGGGGGTGGGGGGTGGTGTGGGTGGGGGTGTGGGGGGGGGGTGGGGTGGGGGTGTGGGGGGGGGTGGGGTGGGGGGGGGGGTGGGTGGGGGGGTGTGGGGGGTGGGGTGGGGGGTGGTGGGGGGGGGGGTGGGTGGGGGTGGGGGGGTGGGGGGTGGGGGTGGTGGTGGGGGGGGTGGTGGGGTTGGGGGTGGGGGGGGTGGGGGGGGGTGTGGGGGGGTGGGTGGGTGGTGGTTGGGGGGGTGGGGGGGGGGGTTGGGGGGGGGGTGGGGGTTGGGGTGGGTGGGGGTGGGTGGGGGGGGTGTGGTGGGGGGGGGTGGGTTGGTGGGGGTGGGGGGGGTGGGTGTGGGTGGGGGGGTGGGGGTGGGTGGGGTGGTGGGGGGTGGGGGTGGGTGGGGGGGGGGGGTGGGGGTGGGTGGGGGGGGTGGGGTGTGGTGGGGGGTGGGTGTGGGGTGGGGGGGGGGGGTGGGGGGGTGGGGTGGGGTGGGGGGGTGGTGGGGGTGGGGGGTGGGGGGGGGGGTGTGGGGGGGTGGGGGGGTGGGGTGTTGGGGGGGGGGTGGGGGGGGGGGTGGGGGTGGGTGGGGTGGGGTGGGGGGGGTGGGGTGGGGGTGGGGGTGGTGGGGGGTGGGGTGGGGTGGGGTGGTGGGGGTGGGGGTGGGGGGGTGTGGGGTGGGGGGGGGTTGGTGGGGGGTGGGGTGGGTGTGGTGGGTGTGGGGGGGGGGTGGTGTGGGGTGGGTGGGGTGGTGGTGGGGTGGGGGTGGGGTGTGGGGGGTGGGTGGGGGGGGTGTGGGGGTGGGGGGGGGGGTGGGTGGGGTGGGGGGTGGTGGGGTGGGGGGGTGGGGGTGTGGGTGGTGGGGGTGTGGGGTGGTGGGGGGGGGGGGGGGTGGGGTGGGGTGGGGTGGGTGGTGGGTGTGGGGTGGGGGGGGGGTGGGGGGGTGGGGGTGGTGGGGGTGGTGGGTGGGGGTGGGGTTGGGGGTGGGGGTGGTGTGGGGGGTGGTGTGGGTGGGGTGGGGTTGGGGGGGGGGGTGGGGGTGGGGGGTGGTGGTGGGGTGTGTGGGTGGGGGGTGGTGGTGGGGGGGTGGGTGGGGGTGGGGTGGGTGGGGGGGTGGGGGTGTGGGGTGGGTGGTGGTGTGGGGGTGGGGGTGGGTGGGGGGGTGGTGGGGGTGGGGGTGGGGGTGTGGGGGGGGGTGGGGGTGGTGTGTGGGTGGGGTGGTGGGGGGTGTGGGGGTGGGGTGTGGTGGGTGGGGGGTGGGGGGGTTGGGTTGGGGGGTGGTGTGGTGGTGGGGTGGGGTGGGGGGTGGTGGGGGTGGGGGGTGGGGGTGGGTGGGGGGGGGGTGGGTGGGGTGGTGGTGTGGGGGGGGGGGTGGGTGGGTGGTGGGGGGTGGGGGTGTGGGTGGGGGTGGGGTGGTGGGTGGGGGGGGTGGTGGGGTGGTGGGGGGTGGGGGGGGGGGTGGGGTGGGGTGGGGTGGGGGGTGGTGTGGGGGGGTGGTGGGGGGGGTGGTGTTGATTAGGTGAGGGTGTGTGTGGGGATGGGGAGGGGTTGGGAGGGATGGTAGTATGGAATGGGGGTGGGAGGGTGGTGGGATAGGGAGGGGGGGAGATGAGGGTGAGTGGGGGTGGGATGTGGGGTTGGGGGGGTTTAGGAGGGGGGAGGGGAGGTAGATGGGGGGGGGATGTGGTGTGGGGGTGGTGGTGGTGTGTATGGTTGGTGTGGGGGTTGGGAGGAGGTGGTTGTGTTGGGGGGGAAAGGGGAGGTGTGTGTGGGGTAATTTAGGAGTGGGGATGGGTTGAGTGGGAGGGGGTTGGTAGTAATGGTGATGGTGAAGAGGTATGTTGTTGGGGTGTGCCAGTCGTTGGTATGTTCGGAGCGATACGGCGGACTCATGTCATTCACGAGGCGGTCGCATCCGTTGCGACGAGAGCTCAAGTCAGGCGCGAGGGCGAGGAAAAGGCGGCACTGCCATGTGTGGCTAGTTCGCCTTTTGACGCTATCTCGCCTGCCGAGCTTGGCGAGTTACAGAGGGCAGATGAGTCGTTGAAGGACTGGTTCGGGAAAGCCGCAGGGGGTACGATCAGGGAGAGTGGAGTGAACGCTTATCGATTCGTGGTTACGAACGGCTTGTTACACCGTCTTTTTTGGAGGGAGGGCGCGCCGAGCACGGTTCCGACAGCCGTGCAGGTCGCGGTGCCTTCTACGCTACGTGACACGGTGTTGTTGGCGGCCCATGACGAGTTGTTGGCGGGTCACTTCGGCGTTAAACGAACACTGGGGCGGGTTCGTCTCCGATTTTCGTGGCCAGGGGTGTCGACTGACGTCGCACGATATTGTCGCTCCTGCGACATTTATCAGAGGACAACCCCGAAGGGCCGGGTTCCCAATGTGCCACTTCAGTTGATGCCGCGCATTGAAGTGCCTTTCGATCGTGTGGCGGTGGACATTGTGGGGCCGTTGTCGCCCCCATGGGAGGGTAACCATCGCTACATCTTTACTCTGATCGATGTGGCGACACGGTACCCGGAGGCTATCCCACTGCAGAAGATTGATACAGTGTCGGTGGCGGAAGCCATGTTTTCAATCTTTGCTCGAATGGGCTTCCCGAAGTCGGTTCTGAGTGACAGGGGCACCCAGTTCACGTCCGATATGATGGGCGAGTTCCACCGTATGCTGGGGGTCAAACGAGTTTTGACCTCACCATACCATGCCCAATCTAATGGGATGGTCAAGTGATTTCACGGCACGCTTAAGCAGTCGCTAAAGAAGGTTGTTCAAACACGGCCACGGTCCTGGCACCGTTACCTCCCGGTGCTGTTGTTCGCTTATCGGGAGCTTCCGAACGAGAGCACGGGGTTTTCCCCATTTGAGTTGCTCTTTGGTCGATGAGCACGAGGGCCGATTGACTTACTTGCGGACGCGTGGTCCAGGGATAAGGACGCGGGGGAGAGCAAAACCATCTTCCAGCATCTGCTGGACCTGAAAAACATTGTCAGGGAATCTTGCGAGATAGCCCACAACAATGTGGATGTGGCCTGAAAGGTGCAGAAGCACTACCGGGACAAGGGTTCCAAGATAAGGCGGTTTACTCCAGGAGAGCAAGTCTTGCTCTTTTCGCCCGCAACCACGCAGGCGCTCGTGCCTCAATGGCAGGGGCCGTACCAAGTTGTTCGCGAGTATGGTCATGACTATCTCATTTCTGTGCGGGGAAAGGAGAAGATCTACCATGCTAACATGCTGAAGAAATACCGTGATGGGTCGAGGCCTGTACTAGAGTGTTTCGCGGCTTGGGCAACCGAGCCATTCTATTCACTTGTGGGGGACGAGTTCGAGTTCAGCCTGCAGGCCGCGCTAGAGGGAACCGGATGGACGGACGAGGCTGCCGATCCGCGTTTTCCATGGTGGCCCTGGTGGCGTGTTCTAGACAGTTAGTCCCTTGTATTCTAGATAGTCAAAGTTAGTCTTGGTTGATTGATTGATTGATTGTACATTGCTTAACGTCCCGACAGCAACAAGGCTTTCTCAGGACGTGCCTGCACTGCTTGTGAAAAAAACTAAACAGAAAATTGAATGTATGTCGCCAGCCGGTCAAATACGTTAAATAAACCTACATCATGGGGCCTAAATAAAGCTAGGACCATTTAGCAACACACATCCAATATCAAGAGCTACAGGCAGTGCAGACAGTAGGGAGAGTTTGAAAAAGGCAAATACAGGTGAATGGACAAAGGGTAGACAGAAACACATGCCCCAGAATAGAGAGAAAAACCCACCCTGTGGGGCTGACCAGGGTGACCCTGGGAACTAAAAAATACCTAACCCCACCCAAGTCCCCCAGGGCAGACCCGGGTGGGGTAAAGTTAGTCTTGGGTTGTGATAGTGTACGTCGAGTGGTCTTAAAAAGAAACTTGGTCGTTTCTTTTTTTCCCGAGGAAGGGGGAATTGTGATGAAGCTCTATGCTTGTGCATAGTGCTCATACATTAGGGTTAGTACGGTACGGTTTTTGTTAACGGTTTGTTTGTGCCGATAGTCCGGGTGGCATGAGGCCCCACGTGAAATCTGTAAGGCATGGTTAGCACGGAGTTTTGGTGAGTACTGTTATAGTGAGTTCTAGGCAAAAGCTGTGTCTGTCAGAGGTCTAGATCGGTAGTACGGGGCTTATCGTCAGCTTGGACGGATGTGTTTGAGATACCTAGCCCGTATTCCAAGACTCTGAAGCCTAGAATTCAGGTATGTTTCTATATATGTAGTATTGATAGTTGCTTAGTTAAAGATAGTATGCGTTGCTAAGAGTAATTTGTTTGTATAGTGTTGGCTGGTTTGGTTCAGTTATGTTGGTTTAGAATTCAGTGAAGTAACCAGTGTTTTTGGTATACAGTTATTTACCGAGATGGATGACTAAAGGAATGTAAGGTGTGTATGCTTAAGTCGCTATGAAGGTAGTACGTGGATGGTTAAGCATAGTCTTTTCCAGTGTATAGAGTAGTGTATAGCAAGAGTGTTAGGCTATAGTCTGTTTCAAGATAGTGACAGAGATATGGGGGTGTTATGGATGTAGACAGTTTATGAAGCACGTGTGTGTGTGTGTGAATGAACGTGTGAGTTATTTGTATCAACCAGGTTACGTGACGTTTCTCATTGATCCAATATGTTGTGTGTTTAGCAAGCGTTACGTTTGGATCCTTGTTGTTGTGTTTAGAATGCTTGTAAAGAGTGGAACGACGGACGCCGAGACGTCAGTCACAGGTGGGACCTAACGTGAGGTCATCCCTCCAGCTCTTCGCTCAGAGTGAGTCTGATCGGGACCAAGATACCCGGATCACAGCGAGAACAGCGCTACGGTGCGAGTACAAGGACGTCTGTGTTACAGACAGGACGACAGGAAAGAGCATACAACGGACTTGCACGCCTAGACGTGAGAAGGACCAACGTAACCAGGCAATAACATCAAACAGGTTGGAGACTGAGAACTAACACCTAGCCTGGCGAGATATTGTGAATTGTGTGTGTATGATGTTCGGATGTTAGTAGAGAAGTCTGTATAGTTTGATAGTCTTTTAAGCGTTTCTTTTCTTTTATATTGTATAAAAGTCACTTTAGAAAGGGAGCCCGTGTGTTGAGTTTTACCGCATGAATGCGCCCATCTGAGTCAGTGGCGGTGTATGCGTCTGTTGCGTGAGAGTCTGTACGTGTGACTGTGGGCAAGTCTGCATGCGTTACAATCACGGTTGCCAACAACCATCACTAATATTTTGTTGAAAACCAACCATGTGCATGCTTTACTTCTCAAAAAATTATGAGTGACTGTAATGCCATGATGTGACAAAACACACAATTTATCACTAATAATGGATCATTCTACTAAAAATAATACTAAAAATCACTAAGTTCATAGCTTTTATTGCGAAGGTAATAAAATGAATTTTTTAAAAAAGAAACAATGAACAACCAACTTCAATCACAAATAAAACAAAATGGCACTAGTAAAGAGGTCAGTACTTTTGTTTCCTCGAAAAACATTACCGATGGCATTACTGTATGGAAGGAGCACTTAGCCTAACAATTTCAGCCCAGGGATCATTGTGTACAGCAACGCCACCAGGGAACCACCCGAGTGAGCTGTACCAACGTCCCTGAGTAACTTCCCTTTCCTCATACGGGTACATGCGCAGCGTCACCAGTTTCGCGCTTAGCTTCCTGCATGCAGGTTGTGTCAGCCCACGGCTCCCTTCTCCTTCTTTGGATTTCTTACTAGGCTTACTTTGTGTCGAGGTAAGGCCTCGGGTACTGTCACAGCCAGGAGTCCAGGAGTTTTCCTGACCGGCAGAGACATTACTCTGTGGTTACTTGTTTGACTGTCTTCGAAAGAAAATTCTCAGCGCGTTTCGTGTTCCGACCACGTGGCCTGTTGTGTTCCTTTTACGCCGTACCTTTGTTCTGTTTGTTGCAGAATGCAAGTTCAGACGTGCCGGCGATGTAAGGATTTTCAGTGGCCCACTGATAATCACTCCGTCTGCCTACTGTATCCTGGATGCTCTTCTTCTCGGACGTGTAACGTGTGTGCCCCGTGGCGGGAACTTCAATGGTCGCAGTTATGGGGGTTTTTACCGCAGGGAACGACCCGCTACCCCCCAGGACCCAAGCTTGCAGCCGGGTAGTCTGTCAGCCAGGAACACCCTTACTGCTGCTACGCCTTCTGCCATCACCGGCCCACGTTGTCGGATATTGTGGTGTCCATGAACCGCTCGGACCAGCCGCCATCTCTGCGCCCGGGTTTCTCACCCTTGGCGGGACATCTTAACCGAGGTGAGAGGTGTCCCAGCGCACAGCGGCAACGCGACCGAGCCACGTTAGCGAGCACACACGTGAGTACACACCATTTATTGTCTATTCCTTCTTCCGCCCGACCATCCGCGATGGTTACGTGTACCGCGCCTCGGCGCCTTCGGTCGCCCTCTTCCTCGGACACTCGTCGAGTGCGTTCTTCCGCCTCGGCCCGCTGGGGCTCAAACCATACTTTGGCTTCCTCGGTTCGGTGCTCTACCTCTCGGGACCACCTCTCCCGCCCGCACCACCGCCCTTCCACGTCTCGTCGTTCCCGGAAGGTTTCCTCCCCCCGCATTGTCCCGTCTTCACGTATATCTTCACGGGACCGTCGTCGCACATGCTCGAGTCTTGCACGTTCTGCGGTGGTCTCCCTCCCCCTTCCTGTTGTTGAATTGACTAGGGGGGACTCGCGTCCTTCCAGGCCTGATCCCTCTCTACGTCGCCGGCCTCCGTCAGCTTCCCCTCCTTCCCGGGACTCCTCTTTGCTTGCCTACCGCTCCCCTTCACCGCGCTTGAACGTTTATCAGGATGTGGCCTCCAATGAGGACATGATTAGCTTGCATCCAGAAGACTCCGCTTCTGCCTTGTGGTCTCTTGGCGATCGCTCTTATTCTTCTGAACGTGAGGGAGTGGCCCTTTCTCCTTCCGCCCGCGGCGCTCTGGGGTCCGATTTGTGTGCGGCATTGGACACGGCTGCTCGGCTGATTTCAAGCTTCCTTCCTCGGGACGTTTGCCCTTCGTCCCCTCCCATCAAGCGGAAGTCCTCGGCTCTCGTGGATGCCCACCTTCAGTCCAAACGTTTTAAGTCGCTCCCTCAACCACCCAGTTTTCACGACATTACGGAGGCCTTTAATACGCATCTCGGACAGGGACGCCTTGGCGACAAGCATTTTTTCTCAGACTTTCGCTGGTTGGAGGACTTTGATCTTACCTTCCGACAGCGCTGGTATAATGGACACTCGCCCTTCTTCTCCTGTCCCCTTCCGTCAGTGGACTTGGAAGCAGAAGCCTTTGTGGGTGGCAGAGCGGCAGTTCAGCGTATCATGCCTCCTGGTCAGGATACTATAGCGGTTCGATTTTGAAATACCCTCGGGTGTTCCGGTTTTCTGAAACTGGCGACACAGGCTATTGTTCGTTGCACTGAAGAGTCTGGGCGCTCCAGCGTTTCCCAGTTGGAGGATATTCGCACCATTGCTGCAGTGGCCAATCGGGCAGCTCATCACGGCTCTGCTAATTCCTTAATGGGCGCGGTTAATTGTGATTTGATGCGTCGTGACAGCCTCCTTCGTTCTTGCCCCGGCTTACCTCCCTCCATTAAGACACAGTTCCACAAGGCCCCCATTGGTGGGACGCAGCTATCGGCCCGACTTGGCAGCGGGTGAAGGAATCCTCAAAGAACCTGTGGCCCAGCGCACCTAGAAGTCTGTAGTCACGGACGGTCTGCGCCTGACTTTTCAACGACCCCCCCCCCCCCTCCACTCCGACGATCGCCCTTGTGGACTCGGTCACCTGCAGACCCGCTCAAGGCGGCTGCTCTTCGACTGGAGGTCGCGGACCTACTCAGGAAAGCTGCAACGGAAGTGGTGACACGTCACGACTCGCCAGCCTTCTACATTCGCCTCTTCGTCATGCCGAAACCGGGCGGCAGGTGGTGTCCAATCATCGACTTGTCAGCGCTCAACAAGTTCATCTCGCCCCCCCCCCTCCCCCCCCCTTCTGCATGGCGACCGTGCGGGCGCTGCAGACCCGCCATCCAACCTCTCGACTTTGTTATCAGTCTCGATCTCACGGACGCTTACTTCCATGTCCCGATCCACCCGTCGTCGCGGCGCTTTCTCCGCTTCGCCTTCAAAGGACAGGTTTTTCAGTTCCGCACCCTACCCTTCAGACTCGACCTCAGCCCCTGGGTTTTCACGAGACTTATAGATGCCGTCATGGCCAGGGCCCGGCATTTGGCCTCCAGTCCCTCATCCAACTACCCTGGATGACCTGCTTCGGAACCAGGACTCCATCGCCCTCGCGACAGACAGAGACTCGCTGCGGGATCTCCTTCGGTGCCTAGGCTTCAAGGTCAATGAGGGAAAGTCAGACCTCTTGCCGTGTTCATCCACCTGGGCGGGCATGGAATTTCTGACCGACCTCAACACCGTGTGTTTGCCCGAGCCTCGTGTTCAGAAGTTGACGGATCTTTCTCGTCTGGTGTACCTTGCCGACTCGGTGTCAGCCCGGACCTGGCTCCAGCTGCTCGGTCTCCTGAATGCGGTGTCGAATCTCCTGCCCCTAGGCAGGCTGTTTACTCGATCACTCCAGCTTCATCTGCTATTGCACTGGCGTCCCTCCTCGGGCGACCTCAGCGCCTTGGTGCCAGTTCCCCCCTTGATCAGGACCCACCTCCTCCGTTGGATGGACCCAGAGTAGCTTTGGACGGGTGTTCCTTTGTACTCGCCCCCTCCTCGGCTTTCCCTTTGCACCGACGCCAGCCACTCGGGTTGGGGTGCACATCTCCTGCCGAGCTTTGCTTTGATTTCGGGACAGTGGCCGCAGAGCCTCTTGGACAAGCACATAAACTGGCTAGAGCTTCAGGCTGTCTGGTTAGCGCTCCATCATTGGGAAATTCGTCTCTAGGGCCAAGACGTGTTAGTGCTGTCCGACAACTCGACGGTAGTCTCATACATCCAGAAGTTGGGAGGGACGCGATCTCCGCCTCTTTGCATGCTCCTGTACCAGATGATGCTTTGGTGTCGGGACCGCGGGATTTCTATCAAGGCTCGCCACATCCCTGGACACCTGAATGTGTTGGCGGACTCCTTGTCCCATCGGGGCCAACCCCTCCACACCGAGTGGTCACTCTGTCCGGAGATTTTCAAGATGATATGTTCCTGCTGGGAGACTCCCTCCATCGACCTATTCGCGACGAGGTGGAACAGGCAGCTACTGGTCTTTGTGTCTCCCATTCCGGACCCCTCGCATGGGGCGTAGACGCCCTGTCCCTTCCTTGGGACGGCCTCGTGGCCTACGCCTATCCCCCCATGGTTCTGATCTCCAAGATCCTTCAGAAGCTCCGGGGGTGCAACGCGGTCCTCCTCCTGGTCGCCCCGTTCAGTTGGGTCAGGAGCTGGACGACCGACCTATTGAGCCTCGCCACGGAGCCGCCCGTGACGCTACCAACGCCTTGCACAATGTTGAAACAGCCCCGACAAGCCCTTTTCCACCCGTGCCCGGAGAGGCTAGCCTTACATGCCTGGCGGTTGTGCGGGCGGCCCTCGCAGCACGAGGTTACTCGCATGCAGTGGTGGAAGCTATCGCTGCAGCCCGCAGACCCTCCACCCGCAGGGTATACGAATGAAAGTGGCGCATCTACCAGTCCTGGTGCGCGGCTCCCAGAGTGCCAGTGTGCTTTCCGGAAGGGAAGAGGAACTGTAGACATGATATTTGCTGCTCGCCAACTCCAGGCCCCACCCGGGTCTGCCCTGGGGGACTTGGGTGGGGTTAGGTACTTTTTAGTTCCCAGGGTCACCCTGGTCAGCCCCACAGGGTGAGTTTTTCTCTCTATTCTGGGGCATGTGTTTCTGTCTACCCGAAGTCCATTCACCTGTATTTGCCTTTTTACAACTCTCCCTACTGTCTGCACTGCCTGTAGCTCTTGATATTGGATGTGTGTTGCTAAATGGTCTTAGCTTTATTTAGGCCCCATGTGTTAGGTTTATTTAATGTATTTGACCGGCTGGCGACATACATTCAATGTTCTGTTTAGTTGTTTTTTTCACAAGCAGTGCAGGCACGTCCTGAGAAAGCCTTGTTGCTGTCGGGACGTTAAGCAATGTACAATCAATCAATCGCCAACTCCAGGAAAAGTGCCAGGAGCAGAACAGCCAGCTGTACACAATGTTCGACCTCACCAAGGCCTTCGACACGGTAAGCCGAGAGGGCCTCTGGAAGATCATGGCGAAGTTCGGTCTTGACAAGTTCATCACCATGGTCAGGCAGTTTCACGATGGTATGACGGCCCGAGTCCTTGATGACGGCGACTGCTCCGAAGCCTTCCCTGTCTCAAAAGGGGGTCAAGCAGGGCAGTGTTTTAGCTCCCACCATCTTCAGCATGATGTTTTCTGCTATGTTGACTGATGCCCTTAGGGATAGCCACCAGGGAATCCGTATCAAGCACAGAACTGACGGGAAGCTGTTCAACCTGCGCAGACTTAAGGCCATAACAAAAGCTAAGGAAACTGTGTTGTGAGACTTCCTTTTTGCTGATGACTGCGCTCTTTATGCAGGCTCCGAGCCAGAGATGCAAGCCAGCATGGACCGGTTCTCCTCAGCATGCGACAACTTCGACCTAGCCATCAACACCAAGAAGACCGAAATCATGTACCAGCCAGCACCAGACCAACCCTATGTTGAACCCTCCATCTCAGGGAATGGACAAAAGCTCCAGGCAGTTGACAAGTTCACATACCTCTGCAGCATCCTCTCCAGAGCAGTCCACATTGACGACGAATTAATTGCAGGATTGCAAAAGCCAGTGCCAACTTCGGGAGGTTGCGGGAGACTGTCTGGGAGCACAGGGGAATCAGTCTGGAGACGAAACTCAAGGTATACCGTGCAGTTATCTTGCCCACTCTCTTGTACGCTTGCAAAACCTGGACTGTGTACAGGAGGCATGCACGCAGACTGAACCACTTTCACCTAATATGCCTGCGCAAGATCCAGACGAAGGACAAGATCCCAGATACTGAAGTGCTCCTTTCTGCGGGTGTGCCTTCTGTCCACACCATGCTGATGATGCATCAAGTCAGATGGGCGGGCCACGTCGTAAGGATGCCAGATGAACGCATCCCCTAGCAGCTGTTCTTCGGCGAACTGTCCTCAGGCAAGCGTTGTCATGGCGGCCAGCGCAAGCGTTTCAAAGACACTGTCAAGGTTTCCCTGAAAGCCCTTGAGATAGTTACCAACTCCTGGGAGAAATCAGCCCTCGATCGCACCTCATGGCGCAGCCTTATCAACAAAGGATCCACAAGCGCTGAGGATAGACGCACAACCGAAGCAGAGAGAAAGTGCCTTCAGAGAAAAGGATGAGCAGCAAGCACCTTCAATGCTGCACCATCTCACGTATGTCCCACCTGTGGGAGGCACCTCCGTGCCCGGATTGGCCTCACCAGCCATCTCCGGACACCTAATTATTAGACACAACATGGCTAGGGATTTCAGTGGTTCTCATCGCCCGCGATGGATGCACATCATATATATGTGTGTGTGTGTGTGTGTGTGTGTGTGTGTGTGTGTGTGTGTGTGTGTGTGTAATTCAGCGTGAGTGTGCAAGTGTACAAGACACTTGTTAAGTGGTAGTTGTAGTATGATGCAGTCACACCAGACACGCGCACATAGGGTTCTTGTAAAGAAACTTCACTCAGCTGCAACTCATCTCGCGTGGAACCAGGTTGTAGACCACATTGGAATAACAGTTCCAACAATATTTTACTGCAGCGATGCACACAATGCATCCACAAATGCACCAACAATGATACACTGTCTCCTCTACAATGCATCAACACTTTTGACACACTGCATCTCTCATGCAATGTTCACACATAATTCGTTAACAGCGTCTTTTATACTATTACTGATTTCCAGAACAATCCAGCAAATTCACACAACTCAACCAATCGGAAAAGAAAACGTAACCAAAACGTATTAATATTCATTAAAAAAAGAACACTCCAGAACCAACTACAGCTTTCGACTAACATTTAGGCGCATTCGATACAAAGTTACGAACCAATCACTTTGACGTCATATTTGAGGTCACTAGAATAATCGTGCCGTTTCTAGAATGTTCTTGGTCAAACGAGGTCGGACTACAGCAACAATGTAACAAAAAGACGCGTCATTTTAGCTACTCAACAGAAATCGATTGCAATTCTCCGTGCAAAAGAAAATGAATCCTACTAAAAAGGTATGTAATTCTTATCCAAAATAACTCAAATGAATATCGGATCTTTCCTATGATTAACACACACATGCTCTCAAAAGAATAACAAACCACAAACGTAACAACATTTATAGCTCACTTTTTGTGTTGAAGCAGGGAAAAAGAGTTAAACATTTAGGACTTAACATCAGTTGTGCAGCACGTACGAAAGTGATTTCAAATACTGGACAGCAAATGGGGTCAGAACAAATTTTGAACTCATCTGGATCCCATGTTGGACAAGAGTCAAACGCTTCCTCACCTGAGCTACGCAACTTCCAGTAGCAAATGAGCTATCATAGGACACCACTTTATGCCCATATAAAAAAGTATAGGTCCTTTCATTTGCCCAAGGTCAAGGTCAGTCAAGAAATGTAGGTTCAAAAAGTAATAATTCAGGTACCTAAGACCCTAGGCAATGCAGTGCAACTTTTAAAATAGTTACATGAATGATTTTAATTTTGGCCTATATAACACTTTTGTACCCATGATTAGATGAACAAAGAAAGAAAGATTTTAGACCTGACAGCTGAGTTGTAAGGTCCAAAATCACAGACCAGTACACAGATTATGAACAAATGTATGTAGTTCTTTTTGAAACATTGGCAGAAACATGCATATTTGCCCTGTAATTTCTGTTCGTTTGTTTTTCAGAGAGGAAAATCATTTCTTCAACATGTAGGCAGTCAGCATTACAGTGGTAAGTGACCATGTGCTTGGCTGATCCGCAGCCTGTTATTATATTATATTGAGCAGCATTTTGCTTGATTTAGTGCCGATAACAGGCAGTTGTGATTACGAGACCCGAATGAAAATATCCGAGTTGCAAGACGAGGACATTTGATTCGGGTCAAGTAATCACATCTGTCAGTTATCGGCACTATATCAAGCAAAATGTTGCTGAATATAAATTCTTACTCATTTCCTGTATCCCGTCACTAAGTGCACTTGAGGATCTGTGCTCTTCTCTGCCGCCCACACCGCATGCAGCTCCTGTCACAGTGTGTGAGAAGAACCTTGTCAAGGTCCTGTCTCGTGTAAACCCCAGGAAGGCCGCCGGGCCCGACGGTCTGAAGGGGAGAGTATTAAAAGAATGTGCCCCCGTACTGGGAGGTGTGATGACCAGACTGTTCCAGCACCTCATGGACACTCACTGTGTTCCTCGTACATGGCGCTCCTCGACGATCATGCCATTGCCCAAGAAGCCAGGCGCAAAAGAATTAAAAGATTTCAGGCCTGTGGCCCTAATATCTTGCTGTGCAAGTCAATGGAGAGGGTTGTGTGCAGCCAACAGACCGCCGCTGTGGCCGATCGCATGAATCCGCTCCAGTTTGCGTACAGACCGCGCAGGGGGGTGGAGGACGCGTGCCTTACCCTTCTTGACGCGGTCTGTCGCCACCTGGACACCAGACGCGCATTCTTTTCATGGACTTCAGTAGCGCATTTAATAGTATTCAGCCATTTCTGTTGCTGCAGCGACTACTGGAGCTTGAGGTGAACACCAATCTCGTTCTGTGGATTAAGGCGTTCCTGTGCGACCGGCCACAGCGGGTGGGTCTGAGGGTCTTCGAAACAAGTGTCGGGCCATGTGAGTCTTCTAGATCCCTTGTCTCGGCCGGCTCGCCTGACAAAATGGTTTCATCTACTGATGGAATGGTTCTGTCGGGGGAGCTGGTGCTGAGCACGGGCGCGCCACAAGGATGTGTGTTGTCGCCTGTACTTTTTTCCATATACACCAACCAGCTCCACATCAACACAACCCTACTGAAGCCGATCAAATACGCAGATGACATGGCTCTCGTGGCCAACTTGAAAGACGAGACCACCTTGTCACAGTATTTTGCAGCCATCGATGACGTTGCCCTGTGGTTTGATGACAGCTTTCTACAGCTGAATGTCTGGAAAACTGAAGAGATGGGGCTGGGTGGGGGGCGGGTGAGGGAGGGTAAGAACTTGTTAAGTAAGCCTCTGAAAATCAAAGACCAGCAGGTGGGGATGGTTCCCGCCTTTAAGTACCTGAGCAACGACATTGACAGCAACATAACATTCACAGCAAATGCTGACCACGTGTACAAGAAAGCCCAGCAAAGACTGTACCTTCTACGTAAACTGAGGAGTTTCAGCGTTTCTCCTGACATCCTGGTGACCGTGCACAGGTCTCTAGTAGAGAGTATCCTTGCCTTTAACATTGTCTCGTGGTATGGCCACATGACTGTTAGGGATAGGGTACGGCTGTCTAAAGTTGTCAACCAAGCCAGCAAAATTGTTGGTGTAAAGCTGCCACATCTGTCGGACCTATATCACCAGGCTGTCCGGAGGAAGGCTGTAGAGATCACCACAGATCAAACACATCCTCTTCTTGGCCAGTTCCAACTGCTGCCCTCGGGACGCCGGTACAAAGTGACGATGGCGCGAAGGAATGTGTACAAACGATCCTTCGTGCCATCGGCTGTCACTGTATTAAGCTTTGCTAGCGGTAAGAGATGAGGCCTGATGTTATCTATGCACTGACAAATAAGAATGCGGTTTTATATATTACTTTTTCTTTTATTAACTATTTTAAATTCATCGCATTATAGTGTGTGTGTGTGCGTGCGTGTGTGTGTGTCTGTGTGAGAGAGAGAGAGAGAGAGAGAGAGAGAGAGAGACCAGGGGCTGGGACCCTCATGAGCCGCCCTATCAGGGAGGCTGGTGATGGTCATTTCCCCTGATACAAACCAAAAGCTGTGATAAGTTGTGATAGCAAGGGATGGTACTGTGATAGAGGGAGTGGTGATAATGTGGGTTCAAAGTGATCAATAGAATGCGATTCGGCAAGAGTTAGATTCTAACAGGCATGGGGAGGGATTTTATTTAAATGTGTTTTTAATTGCTTGTTCATGTTTGTGCCGAGCCGGCCGAAGACATATTTCCATTTTATACAAATATATTTAATGGACAATAAAGATAATTGAATTTGAATTGAAACGCGCGCTGCCTATCCCCTCAGTTCGCGCCTAGCCGCCGACCAGGTTGGACGTACCCTCATTACTTGCCGCCCGTGCCTAGTGACCGACTTTCACTCTTGCATTGTGTTGAGTCGGTGTCATGTGTACGGTGTGTGCAGTACCTGTAACGTAGGAGTATATTCCCCTGTGTGGATTATTGGACTGTAGTTGTGGTTGTGATGTTAGATTTAGAAGAGTTGACATTATTTCAGTCTTAGACGTGGATGATGAGGTTTCGTCAGTTTGGCGAAGGTAAGTTCCAACACAGACCGAGTGTCACCTACACGAGACTCGGAGCGAAATGAAAGGTTTTTCCGCCCTCTGTAAAGTGGTGCAACTTCTCACCGAGAAGGTTAACACTTTGGAAAAAAGCAAAAGACCGCAGGACACCGAGTCCACTGGTCCTTCAGCTAAATGCAGACGTTTTTCCGCCTCCAGTGCCAGCATCGCTGGTGGGGAGGCGGCAACGGCACAATGCAGAGGCAGAAACATATATAGAAAGGGAACTGCTTCATGCAGGGGGGCATGAGACTGAGGCGATTATAGGAGATGATAATTTTGCCGATATGGAGGCAGCCTTTGCTGTCTCAGAAGAGGCGGGACCACCGGTCAAAGAAAGATAGGCAAACCTACTTAATTCCCGTTTTGGTTTCAAGCGGCTGCCGCATAAAATTCTCCAAGAAAACGACTGAAAAAATGTACAAAATTCCCGAAAACTGCAAAAATATGAGTGTGCCCCACACAAATAGAGTGGTGTTTCTTGTGCTAAAACGCCACATGCGGCAGGCGGACATACTAATATACAATACTCAAACTACCCTTTCTAAGGCAGCTGTCGCGGAGACCTTGTGCACCATAAGCCTCTGACTGAGAGACTTGCAGCGACCGTGTTCGCCACGCAAAATTGCCGGTATCTGTGCTCCGCATGTGGCAATGACCTCTGAGTGGCTGGCTCTAACCTCATGGCACAGATTTTGGGAAATCCCCGCAAGAAGCCCGCGAAACAGACAAAATCGGTCAAGATATGCGTAATCATGGCTGGTATCACAGCCAGCCACAAGCTGGCAGGACCAATGGTGATGACTCTTTTTTAGGCCGACACAGAAAGGTCGGCTGGGGGCGGGGCGGAAAAGCATACCCCCGCGCAAGGAATGTTCTAGACTAACACCTGCCACTCTCACTACAAACGAGGTCAGTACTTTTGAACTGTGCATACGGCCTTGAGTACCTGAACAGGAAACATTTGTCCTTCAAAACTGGCCAAATTCAGTGATACACAATTGAAAATTGGGGAAACCCTTACTTCTGACCAGGAAGTACTAAAAACGGTCATAGGTGTGAAACTTACTTTCGATCAGACACCTGACACTAAGCTGTGTAAAGCACAGTTATATTTTCAATGAAGCAGATCAGTTTGTCTCTCCTATTTTCTCAGAGAAAAACGTGACCATACCCACTGGGTTATATTTCTCAGTTTCTGAACAAGGACATTGAGTACCAATCAGAAATTCAAAATGGAAACCATTCATACTGCACTTAATATATTGTCACTAAGGACTGCTATTTTGCATCGATTGATCTTCGAGATGCGTACTACTCCATCCCTGTACATACCGAATACCAGAAGTACCTAAAATTTTGCTGAAGAGACAAATTGTATTGTTTCCAAGCAGCGCCCAATACCCAGGAAGTTTACGAAACTCGCAAAACCAATCCTGGCAAGGCTGCATGATTTGAAACATTCAATCACGACCTTCATTGACGACAGCCTCTTAGTGGGCAAGACAAAAGAGGACTCGGTTCAAAATGTTATCGATACGGTTAGACTGTTTGAAGCAGTGGGTTTCACGGTCCACTGGGACAAATCTCAATTCTTACCCACGCAAGAGATTACATACTTGGGATTCGTGATTGATTCTACCGACCTGTCGGTGATGCTGATGAACGAAAGTAAGCAAAAACTGAGCGAAACGTGTTGCGAAATAATGAGAAAATCAGTAGCCAAAATTAGAGCAGTAGCTTCTGTCTGATGGGCTGATGGTAGCAAATTTTTCAAGTTTTTGGTGGTATCCCTAGGCCCTCTCTATTATAGGGCCCTTGAACAAGGCAAACCCCGAGCTCTCAAAGAAAACAAAGGAAACTGGGAGAAAATCATGCCTATAACACAAGACGCGGTTCTTGAGCTGCAATGGTGGGTTGATAACATCGGACACCAAAAAGCTCCCATACAGAGGGAAGACCCTACCGTTACGCTGAAAACAGCCAACTCACTTTTAGACGCGGGGGGGGGGGGGGGGGGGGGGGGGGGGGGGGGGCTGTGATGGATGGCACTACTCGCCGGACAGCTAAGGGGTTTTGGAATGAAAATGACAACAACAACAAAAAAAACAACAACAACAACAAACATAAACTTTCTTGAGCTGAAAGCTATTCTGTTTAGATTAAAATCGCTCCTACGAGAGATGAGAGACATACATGTGCGTGTACTGACAGACAAGACCACGGCTGTTGCTTGGGTAAACAAAATGGGCACAATGAAAGCGAGTTCGCTAAATGAAGTTACTCGGGATATCTGGCTTTGGTGTGACCAGAGTAGACTGTGGCTGAGTGCAGCACACATACCAGGTGCCGAGAATGTAAGGGCAGACCATCTATCCAGATGGTTGCACAGTGACACAGAGTGGAGAATTGACCCTGAACTCCTTAACTGTTTACATCCAGAATCAGTGCTCAGTTTCCCAAGTATGTATCCTTTCTCCCAGACCCTGGGGCTTTCGCTGTGGGTGCTTTCTCCGTTGGTTGGGGTGATTGTACTGTCTATGTTTTTCCCCCTTTCAGTCGAGTCTGTTACCGGTGGTCCTGACAAAGATAAACAAGGACAAAGCCAGGTGGAGTGGTAGTGGCACCGTCATGGTGAAACCATAGTGTTTTGGCCAGTGCTGATGCAAATGCTGGTATGAAAACCAGTACTGCTGTCAGCAAGAGAGACTTTGTTATGTCAACCAAGCTTGTTGATGTTGCGGTATGAGCATATTTTGCTTTTCGCCGTTTTGAAAATGCAAGTATCATCAAGATCGAGTCTTCTTGGCGCACAACTGAGGGATTTTGGAAAGGAAAGTATATCGAGCAAGTTCATGAATATTAATTTGCTATACAATATATGTACCCACTCCATAAAATTTCCTCTTCTTTGACATGTATACTGATATATTGTATAACAAGCAAATTAATATTCATGAACTTGCTTGATATAGTTTCCTTCCCATAATCCCTTTCATACCAGAAAGACTCAGTCTTGATGTTTGCCTCTGTCCGTAATGCAAAAACGCTAAATATCCGCATACTGTCACATTATCAAGCTCCTTATGCCCACTAGTAATGAAATACTTCTTAGTGTGTACGTATGCTCAAAATTTATTTCCCATACACACACACAAACAGAGAATAGACAGCAGCAAACACACAAATCAAATCGTGATACTATTGAGATTGACGACACTGATAAATGAAATGAAAAGGCTAAACAAACTGGATCCCCTTTGGGGGACCTAGATTTAAATTTCCATGCATCAAGGAGCTGCAAATCTAGTGAATATGCGATACGCCCCCCTTTGGGGGGGGGGGGGGGGGGGCTTCCATATTCACTACTTCCAGTCACTACTTACTTAGTGCACCATTCTTTCCTATCTTTTTGTCCGCCGTATTTTAAAAATACAGTAGACTTTGAAATGGGGCTAGTCGGAGCGCATTCCGGAGCATGCACATGACGTTTTTGGCGTGCGGGGCAGAAATTCTGGCAAAGAAGTAACAAGATAAAAATGACGTCACGTCTAGCCATGCAAACCTTGATAGAGAACGTCTTTTTGGCGCCAAAGCGCCGTGTATGTAACAGCGACTAGAGCCCGCGTTTGAGGACGGACAAGCTTAAAATTTTAGGATATTGTCCCTAAAAGAAATATTTCCGAACTTTTTTTTTAATTTTTTTTTTTATTAAGATGCTCATTGGCGAGAAAATGGCCGTTTCATAAAAACCGGTTGAGTTAGTCCACACTGGAGTCTGTAATATGTCTTATTTTTACTAGATAATTTGCGTATAGCAAGATAAAAGGGACATATTGAATGAGTTCGTCAACCAGCATTGTACCTCTAGAACGTTTTGAGTGATAATTAAATATTTTTTGAAAAAAACAATTTTCACGTTTTTCGGATTAATTTCACGAATTATATGGGTTAATCTTAAAACAATTGAATCTTTTTTATGAAAAAAACAATCTTATTAATAATCGATTATTTTTCATATACGGTATTTACATAAGCCTACAGTTTGTCTTGGCTGTCGGGTACGATTAGGTCAATTGTGACTTGTATGCCCTAGGTGTTAAAATCAGACAATTTTCTGAACCACTTTTTCGGAGTCATTTGTAAAACAGCTAACATAATTTTAATTTTTCTTTTACGAAAAAAAACTATCTTCTCATTAATACCCGCATGATTTTTCTTAAACAGTGTTTGCATAAGCCTGTTGTTGCCCCGGCCCTGGGGTAGGATTAGGTCAAATGGTAACCTGTAAGCCCTAGGCGTGAAAATCAGCAAGAAAATTGCAAAGTTGGTTTCGATACATCAAATGTTAGTACTGCGATGAGTGACGTATAACATCGAGTCGTCACTATGAACACGGCGTCGTGGGACTAATGATGCCATAACGGGAAGCTTGAAGTGATTTCATTTCGCTTCTCGTGCTGATATTCTTCTTCAAAATAGCTATGCTACGCCAGACCACAGAGCTTATGAATGGCGGGAATCGCTGTGTGTCGATTTTTTTTTGTGTGTGCCAGTGTGTGTGGATCAGAGGGTGGGTTAGAGTAGAAGGAGATGGATTCCTGTCGCCACACAACCCCACAGACTGTACTAATGGCGGGAAGCGCCGTGTGTCCGTCTTTATTTGTGTGCGCCGACGTGTGTGTTGATCAGAGGTTGGCTGAGAGAGGAGGAATCCAGACCAAAAAGGTGACTGCCAAGCGTGTAATATGCAAAGAAGTACCCAACGGAGAAAGAAACAGGCTTAGAAAAAAGGGTACAACACAATTTATTAATATTTCGGGTAAATACCCTTTGTCAAAATAGACAAACAAACAGAGAGTAACGCATGAGCTACTGACTCAGCGCGGAGATTTTGTTTGACTGTGTAGACATCAGTGCTTTCTATAATCGTGCGTGTTGTTGAGTAAAGTCTACTTGTAATTACAACACGGATAATGACGGAAAATGCCAGCAGGTTTTTTCATTTAGTCCTTTTCTAAGGTTGTCACTGTCACTAGCCGACATCAGTGTCGTCAGAAGATTACAAAGTAAAGTAGGTAAAAGCACTGTCAGTGGTGATAATTGTGCAGTATCGACCAATGAACATAGATCAAGTTTGATCGAAGCACCCGGGTCTGCCCTGGGGGACTTGGGTGGGGTTAGGTACTTTTTAGTTCCCAGGGTCACCCTGGTCAGCCCCACAGGGTGAGTTTTTCTCTTTATTCTGGGGCATGTGTTTCTGTCTACCCGAGGTCCATTCACCTGTATTTGCCTTTTTAAAACTCTCCCTACTGTCTGCACTGCCTGTAGCTCTTGATATTGGATGTGTGTTGCTAAATGGTCTTAGCTTTATTTAGGCCCCATGTGTTAGGTTTATTTAATGTATTTGACCGGCTGGCGACATACATTCAATGTTCTGTTTAGTTGTTTTTTTCACAAGCAGTGCAGGCACGTCCTGAGAAAGCCTTGTTGCTGTCGGGACGTTAAGCAATGTACAATCAATCCAAACAATACGGTACACTTTGTGATGAAACCTTCATCTTTTTTTTTTTTTTTTTTTGGTGCTTCGATCAAACTTGATCTATGTTCATTGGTCGATACTGCACAATTATCACCACTGACAGTGCTTTTACCTACTTTACTTTGTAATCTTCTGACGACACTGATGTCGGCTAGTGACAGTGACAACCTTAAAAAAGGACTAAATGAAAAAACCTGCTGGCATTTTCCGTCATTATCCGTGTTGTAATTACAAGTAGACTTTACTCAACAACACGCACGATTATAGAAAGCACTGATGTCTACACAGTCAAACAAAATCTCCGCGCTGAGTCAGTCGACTGTCCATTACGTGGCACACAACAGGTCACCAGTTGGACAGAGACAAGCACACATCGGAAGTTTCATACCCAGGTTCATAAATAGACATAGTTATTAATGTCTGTGGTCACACCTAAGGCAGGTTATTCGCCTGTTTTGTCCAACATCGGAGGCGTGTGAGAGGGAATTTGCGCGATGAATCATGTTCAGCAGTGTCGGATTTGCTGGGTTCTGTATGTTTGAAGCATACATTTGGTGTTGGACGGTAAAGTTCTCTTCTGCCTATGTGCATTTAACGTGATGTCGCCTCATTTGCAACATTTCAGAAAAGTCTGACGTGAACTCCAGACTATGCGGGTACTAGATTGTGACGTTAAAGAGTTTTGTGGTGACGTGATTTTTCTAGTAGTGTAGTACACACAGTGCCACTATCAGTGGCGCTGAAGGGATAAAATTCGCTATGTTTTAGCGCAAATCTAAACAAACGTGAAAATATCCAGTGAAAGTCTATATAGCCTGAATGAACCTGTGCGTAAATCTAACCAGTGTAAATGTGTGCTGTTGCTATTTCATTGGGTTATTTTTATTTGAGTAAATTCAAGCCTTTGTCAATTTATGCTGGGTGGAATCATGCTGTGAAAATTTACGCTGAGTTTATTTAGTTCTAAAAATAAATGGAAAATCATAGGAACACATCTGCACTGGGTAGATGTACGCTTGCGTGGATTTGCGCTGAATAGTAGTGTCAAGCTGGGAAGTTTTATGTCCAAATATAGCGAAATTGACCACTTCAGCACGAAAGAAGGACTGGTAAAGTTTTATTTTGGACTGGGGTAAATACATTATATTGAACAACATTTTGCTTGATATAGTGCATATTGAATATTGGCTCAAAGCGCGGTCACGAGCTGAACACAACAAGCACGCTCACGTGAATCACGCGCATTCATTCACACACTGTACATAAACACAGAACGTTCACGTGGTGCTAAAGGCAAGCTCCTGAAGTTTTGGGAAATTCAAATCGTTTTATATTTGAAATTTGGTAAGTAGGCTGAAATTGATACCAAAGTCATGGGGGAGGAAGAGCCGGAGTACCTGGAAAAAGAACCTCCGATGGTCTGCCCGAATTAACGGTGGTACTTACTAGAGGAGAAAAGTATCGATCCTCGCACCTTAAGCATTGGTGGTAGGTGCCTTAACCACTGCGCCACGGTCACGCCAATGTTGCTCAATATAATATCAATACATGTGTCAAAGAAGGATAAACTTTATAGAGTGGGTACATATTCTCATGTCAGTAGTGTGTATATTTCATGTAATGGCTGAAGTGGTCACTGTCGTATATTTTTTAGGACACGGTATGTCACATACAGTGTCTTGTGTTACAGCGTATAATAATAATATTAATGCATACTTGTATAGCGCCTAACCTCAGATTAGAGCTCTAGGCGCCTCAGGAGTCCGTCATGCAAGTTACAGGACTGTGACTCGCCAGAATCTGTGCCTAAGTTTTGATTTTTCCGAGTTCACACAATTTTAATTCCCATGCGGAGTGGGGGAGGAGGAGGGAGATGCGCTATTGTGGTTTGCAGTGAGTTTTACTTTCCTCTCTTTTTCAGTAACCCTACATCAATCACCTTATAAATTAACACATCCCCCCCCCCCCCTCACCCAATTTCATTCTGGTAAAGACATAGTCGGATTCTCTATGGCATATACTTGGATCTGTTGGTGCACACATACGGGCAGGTTCACTTCTGAAAAGTTAGAAATTTAAAAACCAGGTTTCAATTAAAACTTTATACTGACATGGTCTTGGACAGGGCTGTTATTTGGTGGAGTGCTGGGGGCAGTACAATGTGGTGCTAGAGCCAGCCTTGAAGGCTTTTAGGGGAACTGCCGTCAGACGGTACTGCAGAAGGTTCTACTCTGTTCCGTCTGATGTGCACAGAGACAAATGAATCTATCAAGAAACATTAATTCCACCGTTACCGCATACTTTCACGAGGATAAATATATTTGTGTTTTTACATCGGATGGATGGCATTCACTGTTAGCAACCTTCGCATATAACCACAGACAAAACTCCCCAATAGGCATAGGTCTTTAGGAGCTCCGAGCAGAGTGTGGGGGCTTGTGAGAATCTATGTGTATTTGTGACTCGAATTACCTTCATGTTGCTATGTTTATGTAGTTTAATCGGCGTGCGGTGATGAAAAGAACACAGGCAAAACGTTAACAGCAGCAAGAGACATATATGCTTATACGCCTCTTGAGTAGGAGCGAAGGTCATAAGAATCTGCATGTGTCTTGCTGGTTAGCATTGCCTCTATGCTGTTATGTTTACATAGCCAGGATAAAAATCGTGACCACCGAGCCCTAAACCAGACACCCATGGCTGTCAACACATGCAATTCCACGAGGGTCCTGTATCAGATGCGTAGAATAGGACGATGTTCATACTCCCTATAAGTATCATCATCATCATCATCAGTCCCTTGCCCGAACTGGGCGTTGGGGGGACTGAAAGGCAGCAGCAACAGACAGTGCTCTCCACTGAGTTCTATTTTGGGCGGTGGCAAGCAAGTCTGGCATCTCGAGTTCGGTCCATTCTTTTATGTTTGCGACCCAACTCTTTCTCTGACGACCTCGCCGACGACTTCCTTCGAGAGTGCCTTGGAGGATAGTCTTGGACAAGGTGTTGTGTCGGGTCACGTGGCCAAACCAAGCAAGCTTGCGCCGTTTCACGGTTGCCAGAAGGGGTTCATGTGGGCCCACCAGGGAAGTGACGATGCTCCGTACATATTCGTTGGTCTTGTGCTCGCGGTACGAGATGCGGAGCAACTTCCTCAGGCACTTGTTCTCAAAGGCCTGGATTTTCTTTTCTGAGTCTGCAAGCAGTGTCCAAGTCTCACAGCCGTAGAGTAGAATAGACACTACGAGGGACTTGTAAAGCCTGTACTTGATGGTGAAGCTGATGGAGTTACTTCGCCATATCCTGTCCAGCCTGGCCATTGCGGATGTTGCTGTACCTATCCTGATACGGATCTCTGCTATGCAACTACCGTCTTTGGACAGGGTGGCTCCCAAGTACTTGAAGCTATTGACCTCTTCTAGCTTCTGGCCGTTCATGTGAATGTTGCTGCTGCTGTCGCTTGTGGTGTTGATCATCACTTTGCTTTTATCCGTACTGATCTCCATGCCATAAGACCCTGCGCTACTTGAAAGTTTGTCTGTCAGGTTTTGGAGCTCACTATTGCTGCCTGCCATGAGGTCAATGTCGTCTGCGAATCGAAGATTGCACAGGGATCTGCCACCAATAGAGATTGAAGTATGGTGGTCGTGGAGGGTTTCCTGCATGATCTTCTCCAGGAATATGTTGAAAAGGACAGGAGAGAGCAGGCATCCTTGACGGACACCGATCGTCGTCCTGAAGAACTCGCCTGACTGATTGTTAAGTAGAACCGCGCTGCAGGCGTTCTTGTAAAGCGCTTCTATCATTTGGATCAGTCCCTCCTCTATGTTGAACGATCTCATGACTTGCCAGAGTCCGTCGTGCCAGACGCGATCAAATGCTTTCCTGAAATCAATGAAGTTGTGGTAGAGTTCGCGCTGATGCTGCAGATGTTTCTCGATCAGGACGCGGCAGTTGAAAATCTGCTCTACAGTGCTTCTTCCAACTCTGAAGCCAGCCTGTTCTTCTGCCAGCAGTTCCTCGGCGAAAGTTTTGAGGCGGTTGAGAATGATTCTAAGCATTACTTTGCTAGGGTGACTTATCAGACTGATAGTTCTGTAGTTCTGGCACTGTTTCAGGTTTCCTTTCTTGGGGAGCGGGATCACTAGAGACTGTGTCCATTCTACTGGCCATTTCTTTTGCTCCCAGATCTTTTGACAGAGTGTAGTGAGGACCTTCGTTGTTACTTCTCCTCCATGTTTCAACAGTTCAGCAGGTACGTTGTCTACACCTGGAGACTTTCCTCCCTTCAGGCCGCGTACGGCTGCTTCCACCTCTTCAGCTAACACTGGCAGGTCTTCAGCCTTCCTGGCCCCAGCCTGGTTGTTTTGGAGGATGCTGGTGTCTGGCTCAGCCTTGTAGTTATACAAGTCTCGGCAGTACTCAGTCCATCTGTTTAGTACAGCAGTGTTTTCCGTAAGGAGTTGGCCGCTGCTGTCTTCGATGACTGTGGCTGTTCGCTGTTGAGTCTTGGTGAGGGTCCTTAGCGTTTCATAAGCCTTCTTGCTGTTGCCGTTTGCCATGCCCTCTTCCACGCTACAACACTGGTCTTCAATCCAATCTTCTTTGGCTTCTTTCATCCTCTTCCTGATCTTCTTGTTGACAAGTCTGTACTTGTTTGCTGATGTGAGGTCTTGGCCTCTCTTTTTCTTCCAGGCTCTCCTCTCATCACAGAGATCGAGGATGTCATCGGTGACCCAGGGCTGTTTGCGCTTCCTCTGCTTCCCCAGCACTTCTTCTGCTGTAGAAAGTAACACCTCTTTTATATTTCCAGCAAGGGTGTCTACGTCACAGTCCAAAGTAGCCAAGGCTGCAAATCTGCCTCCCACCTGGGCTTGGAAGAGCTCTTCTACTTCTGGGTCTTTTAGCTTCTGGAGGTCGAATCTGATGCGAGGGCTCTTGCTATCTCGTTTCAATGCCAGCTTCAACTTGAGGCTAGTAAGGACGAGGTTGTGGTCGCTGCCAATATCAGCGCCAGGAAAGGACCTCGTTTGTGCTTTGTTAATGCTGGATTTGAATCGTCGAGGCAGCAAGATGAAGTCAATCTGGTTATGGACCAGGCCTCCTGGCGATTGCCATGTCACTGTTCTTGACTTCTTGTGTGGATGGAGGGTATTAGCAACGGTGAGACGGTGACTCTGTGCGAACTCTAAAAGTCGCAGGCCTCTGTCGTTTGTTTCTCCAAGGCCAAACTTGCCAGCTGTTCCTGCCCATTGTTGGTAGGCGTCAGGGCCGATCTTTGCATTCCAGTCACCGAGGACAGTCAGAATGTCTTTCTTAGGTGTTTTCTTGATGATGTTGTCCAGTTGTTCGTAAAATTCTTCTAATTCTTCATCATCATGATCTGCTGTTGGAGCGTATACTTGAATGATAGTGATGTTGTGCGGTCGGGCGGAGATGCGGATGGAGATTAGTCTGCTTGACACGGGGGTGCAGCTGATGACAGTTCCAGCCACCTCTTTCCTTACGATAAAAGCTACGCCATGTTCGTGCTTGGTTTCTTTTCCGCTGAACCAGATTTTATGGCCTTCATCTGTTGTTGTTTCTCCGAAGCCTGTCCATCGAACTTCTGCAAGTCCTACAATGTCCCAGCGATAGCGCTTCAACTCGTGGGTGAGTTCCTTCACTTTGCCGCACTGGTAGAGTGTGCGAACGTTCCAAGTTCCGATAGTTATTCCTTGCGTGGGCAGCTTGATGGTGGGTTTGGTTCCAGTAACACACTTGTCGCCCCCACCCTGGAGACCTCCAATGGGGTGCGCGGGGTGTAGAGTGTTCATGGAGAAGTAGTACCTTTGACTTTTCTGCCAGCAGCGCCTCTTGGGGCAGGCGGGAGCACTGGTCTTCACATGGCACTCAACTCTCACAGCTGGCTCCAGGTCCTTTACCTAGCCACACCCCGGTAACCGCTTCTGCTGGCGGGCGAAACGTTGTGAGGGGCTGACGCGTTTCTCAGTCAGTTGAAATACTTGGAGAGGAGACGGGCGCCGCCAAGTTCGCCTAAGCCCATTGAAAGGACTGATGGACAAGCAACAGAATAAGAATAACATGCCGGATCGGTCAGGGCCCGGATCACCAACGACCGCGCACCCTATAAGTATACAGCAGTGCAAACTCAAGTCTGGAGACTGACTAGATACATTCATTCTGACATTCCTTCTGAGTAAGTGCATATTACTGGGAGTTCACGTTGAAACTATTCACTTTGCTGTCTCATCATTATCTGGGCATGTGGCCTTCCTAGTGAGATTTAAAGCCAAACACAGTGTAACACAAGACACTGTATGTGCAACACAGTGTAACACAAGGCACTGTATGTTACACTGTAACACAAGACACTATGTCACATGCAGTGTCCTAAAATAGTACACCACAATGATCACTTCAGCCATATTATGGACAGAATATGCCAAATGTTGTCTTGCAAGTGGATTTAGAATTAGAAATCTTTAAAAGAGCATGTTCTATTTTGCTGTTGTGTTATGTTTGAAGATGGCATGTGCCTAACGTAATCACCAAAGCAAGGACGTTGCATAGTGTCCGAGGACAGTACAAGTGTTCACTGTAAGAATTTGTACTTTTAAAAACAAGATGAGGATTTCATCCCAAAGTTTCGTTAAATTGCTTCCCCCATCTGCCGGTTGTTTGATATTTTGAGAGTTTGTAAAAACTCTGCTTTGTTAAAACCAAACGCTACAAGAGCAGCTTTGTACCCTCGGCCGTCCGTCTCCTAAATGAAGAGTGTGTTAACTAGCGTATCTCTCTCTCTCTCTCTCTGTTGACGCCGACGAGGAACTTGCACCTCGGATGTTGCAGTGGCATCTTGCAAGTGGCAGACTCGCTCCTGTACCACTAACACTGTGTGGTCATGTAGTTTGTTTGTTTGTTGTTGTTTTGTGTGTGTAATAATAATAATAATAATAAGCGCATTAAATAGGCGCTTTATCCCAATTGAAAATCGGCTCAAAGCGCCGCCGCGAACTGAACCCAACAAGCACGCTCACGAGTGAATCACGCGCATTCACTCACACACTTTACGTAAACACAGAACATTCACGTGGTGCTAAGGGCAAGCTCAAGCGAGCTACTGAAGTTTTTGGAAATTCAAAATCATTTGTATTTGAAATTTGATTAAGTGGGCTGAAGCTGATACCAAAGTGGAGGGGGAGGAAGAGCTGGAGTACCCGGAGAAAGAACCCCCGACAGTCCGCCCGAATTAACGGTGACACTTACTAGAGGAGAAAAATCCGACGCCGGAACCCGTAATCGAACCTCGCACCTTTAGCATTGGTGGCAGGCGCCTTAACCACTGCGCCACGGACCGCCCCGTGTGTGTGTGTGTTTTTTTTTTCCTCTTTTTTTTCACCATTGTCATGTGGCTAAAACCGTACGCGTGCATCCCAACGAAAGAAAATTTGTCCGCTAGACTGACACAATAAAAAAAATGTTATTTGAATTTTGTCTTGTTATATTTTAAGAATATACCCTGCACCCATGACATATATTTGATTGTCTCCAGAAATATTTGTACACATTATTTCCTATGCTGTTTGTGAAGATATACATACAAGTGTCAGCCTGTCTGTATATGTGCAGAAAGAGGGAGAGAATGATGAAGATGGCGAAACGTTTTATTTACAGGGTAAAGTTTCAGGCGAAATGCCTCTCTTACAAACTGTTCTGTTACAAAATAAACATAAAAACAAGTAAGGGAAAAACAATAAATTGAACAATAATTATATAAACTGAAACATGATACAAGTGAGAGAGAGAGAAAAAAATGAAATGAAACTTTATTTTCCAAGGATAAAAGAATAGGTGCGCAGACCTGTTTTCATATTTTTGTCCTTGCTATAAAACAAAAAACATACACAAAATGTCTCTCTTACCCACACACATGCGTGCCCGTGCGCAATTGCTGTGTGCACAGGTTTGTGCCAGATTAGCGTGTCGCCTACAGGCGCCAGGCCAAACCTGCACAACCCTCCACAAACACACACAGCCCGCGCTCTCATACCACAGTTATCATTACATATATCATGTACACATACATTGCAAGCACTTAAAACTATACGACAGCAAATAAGAGAGTGTGTGTGTACATGTATATGTCATCGGTAACTTTATGGTTACTATTTGATGTTTTTCATCACTGTCTGTAGAACTTTGTAAAATTTTGGCTTCATGATTGCACGTTATATATAATAGAAAGAAGACTTTGGTTGGGTTGTTTTTGTCCAGTGTAAATGAATATATATTAACTCCTAAAATGTAAAGGTTAGCTCTAAATCTGAAATTCAGCACAATTGTTCATCTAATAGTGCTTAGCAAATTCCAGAAGCTAGTTGATCTGGGGAGAAAGTTTGTGATATTTTTCCCATTACAAATTAATTTTCAATTAAAAAAAGTTGAAATGTACAAGTAAGTGTAACAAAAATAATGGATTTATAGCTGCATAGTCTCTTCAGTGAGTGATCCAATTTCAGTGTCTTGGATGCTCTGTCCTACAGTATATATAGTAGACTTCACCTGTAAGGGGGGATATAACAAAAGTCACATACAACAGCGCTTTTGTGGAGGTCCCACCCACACTTATACTTTGTCTCTGTAAAAGTAAGCCGCTTATAACAAAGTCGGATATAACAAATTAATTTCTTGGTCCCCACAGCACTGTCGACTTCACTTTTTACAAACTGTCAAACAGCTAAGAACAAGAGAACACTCAAAATTTCACAAAATTTGCCTGTGTTTTCAGATAGTTCGTGTTCATGATCAGTGTTAAGATAAGATAAGATAAACTTTATTGCCATATGCATAAACATTAGGAATTGTTTTGCGGCATAACTGACGAGCATCCATATTAGCATCAACACATAAAACATACATACATCACAATCAAGCAGACTCTAAAATAACGAAACACACATATGTATAGCAGTCATTCTACTAAGTGTGCACACACATCTAAGTAAGTGAAATAAAATAAATCTATAGTATAATAAACATAGTATGACGACAAAGACCGTTGAGAGTTGTAGTCGTATGATGCAATCACACCAGACACACGCACGTAGGGTTCTTGTAAAGAAACTTCACTCAGCTGCAACTCGTCACACATGGCATAAGGTTGTAGACAACCTGGTGTAACAGTTCCAACAATATTTTACTGCAGCGATGCGATTTCCACACAATGCATTCACAAATGCACCAACACTAATACACTGTCTCCTCTACAACGCATCAACACTTTTGACACGCTGCGTCTCTCATACAATGTAACTACATATTTCCTAACACGATGTTTTATACTATTAAAGATTTCCAGAACAATCCAGCAAATTCTCCCAACACAACCAATCAGAAAAGAAAACGTAATCAAAACTCATTAGTGTTCTTGAAAAAGAACACCCGAGAAGTTACTACTGACAAATTTCCACTACTATCTAAGCGCCTTTAATACAGTGTTACGAAATGTTGCCGACAACTGTGATATCACATGAGGTCATTAGAAAGATCGCGACCCTGCTCGAACCTTCGAGTCTAATGTAGCGAAACTACGCTCCACACACATGCTCTCAAAGAATAACACAACCACAAATGTAACAATCAGGTACTGCTAATTCGAGAAGTTCAATTTAATGATGAGAAGAATAATACAATAGTCAGTTTGCACTTTTACCTGCCGGGTCCTGCTTTTGCCAGTACAAGTGGTTTTAGCCATGGTCTGTTAGAGAGGTCGGTTGTGATCAGCGGCAGATAACTTGTAAAATTTGTGGTTTATGCGCTGCTGTGGCTTGGTATACAGCAGGGTGAGTCTACTGAAGAGGTAAAAGTTGATGTTGTGATTTGAAATTTACGTTCTCATGGATTTTGCTCAGCTTCGGCTAGTGTACTGCTTGGAAGTCAAACACAATAAATCGACATTAGGCGAAACTCAGCTAGAGAGATTTTATCTGCATTGGTTTAGTAGGGGTAGAGTGCTTTTGGGCCCAACTTTCTATTTCAGTTCTGTGAGGCCCAGTTTCTCCCAGTCCCAACATCAGTTATATAAATCAAACAACATGTATCTAAAGTTTGAGTAGCGCTTTTTTAACCAGAGCGATTTATTACGAGAATGATTACCACAAAAATCATTATTTAATTCTACCTTCTTAACTCATTCTACCCCAACACCGAAATCCACAAATTTTGCCCTTGTTCTCTGAAGACTGCATTGCAGTGCAGGACACAGATCGACCATGATAGTTCAAGGGCGATGCCAGAATAGCTTGGCGCCCATAGGCGCCAAGCTATTCTGGCATCACCCTTGAACTCTTATGGTCGATCCTTATCTTGCTGTGGTGTGTCTGGGGTAGAATGAGTTAAGGCAATAAAGTGTTCATCGGAGCTAGTAGGACTGTCACACCCACCGCAAAGAAGGAACCGTATACACGGTGTAGGCTCAGGAGTGAACGCGAATTTAAAGGGTAGTTGATTCGACTGAAAAACAACACATATAAAACAAGATGGGATGAACCAGCCCACAAAGTCTCTTTTATATGAGCGTGCATGATTTAACTAAGTTTTGCGCAATACGCCCATGGATCTACATCATAAGAACAAGGAGAGGATTGTTACGTGGTGGAGTTTAGTCGTAGTATGATAAACACACCAGACGCACGCACGTAAGGTTCTTTTAAATAAACTTCATTCAGCTGCAATCCGTCACACGTGGCTTAAGGATGTAGACAATACTGGAGTAACAGTTCCAACAATATTTTAATTCAGTGATGCGATCTCCACACAATGCAATTCCAAATGCACTAAACTGATACAAAGTCTCTTCTGCAAATATCCACACTGTCGACATAAAACTCCTCGCACAACGTACACCACACTGTTACGCTGTATCTCTCACAATGTACACCCTATACGGGCCACGTACCTACGATAACTGTGTGTCTCTACGACTGACAATGCAAGACAATGTATATCCGCGCTCTCCTAACACCAAACGTTATATAGTAAGACACTTTCTAGAATAATCGAAGAAAATCATTCAACGCAACCAATCAAAATAATCCACGCAACCGGAACTAAAAAAATATTAATAAAAAACAAACTCTCCAGAAAACTACAATAGGCTACACAAATTTGGTTGCTCACTTCAGCTCCAAATCCTTGGTAAAATGACATCTCACAAAAGTATGGCAAACTAGTCCGAAACTTCCAGAACTACCACGATCCTTCATAACACACAAAAAAACGTCTTGACGGCTTCACGCGCACAGTAAACAAATTGTTGCGAAGTGTCGCTAAATTTACGAGGTCACTAGACAGCGCGACCTTTCTAGAACGTTCTGGACTAAACGTATCATAACGAAGTGAATTCCGCTCTGCGCGACTAAAAGAAAATGTTACTTAAAAAGGTACATGAATCATAACCATGAGAGCTTAAATAAACATCGGATCGTTTCCTACGATAAACACACGTATGCTCTCGCAGGACAACACAACCACAATCGTAACAAGAATTTCATCCCAAAGTCTTCCGTTTTGTTTCGAGCCGTCACATGCATTTTTCTTTTAGGAACATTCAAAGATGTTCATATCCTTCTGATCCATTTCTCTCCTCTCTAACCCGACCTCTGATCAACACACATTAGCGCACACAAATAAGGACTGCAGACACATTGCACTTCCAGCCTAGTACGCTCTGTAGGCTGGTGTAGCAACAGGATTTCTGAAGAAAAATAAGAGCACGAGCAGCAAAATGACGTCTCTATTGGCATTGCTAGTCCCATGATGCTGTGCACACAGTGACGATGTTACGTCGTAGTCATAGTATGATACAATCACACCAGACGCACGCACAACGTAGGGTTCTTGTAAAGAAACTTCACTCAGCTGCAACCCGTCACACGTGGCTTAAGGTTGTAGACCATACCGGAGTAACAGTTTCAACAATATTTTATTGCAGCGATGCAATCTCCACACAATGCATTTACAAATGCATCCACGACACTATCTTCTCTACAATGCATCAACACTTTTGACACACTGCGTCTCTCATACCATACAATGTACACATAATAGTGCTAGTGCTATTTTTGACGGGACAGGGACTTCCAGCTCTCGCTGATTCCGTCCGGGGGGAGGGGGGGGGGTATCATTCTGCCTGTCTGTCGCGCATTGGCTGGTGGTGTTGCCGGGGCCGGGCGGGTGGTGTGGCCGGTGAACCGTTTCTTAGTGTGTGTGTGTGTGGGGGGGGGGGGGTGGAGTGCCAGCCACTCTAAAAGGTGTTGTATGAGTGGTGGCGGGGGTGGTGGTAGCCGGAGGAACCGTCGCTGGCTGTAGGGTCTGGGTAGTTGGGGTGGAGGTGGTGGTGGCCAGTGGATTCTAGGCTTGGGGGTCGGATGCTGAGATGAGCGGGGGGCGCTGTGGTTTCGCAGTGGCAGGCGGAGGTGCGGTGGAGGTGTCGGGAGGAGCGCCGGGCATTCAAGTTGGCTTTTCCTGGGTGTTCTTGGGTGGCCGGTGCGTAGTCGGTGGGTTTTCTTTGCCTGACGGTTGGTGGTGGTGTCGACTGGTGTGCCGGCTGGGCTGGGGGTCGGTGGCTTGGTCCGTGGTGGTTAGTGCCGTGCTGGTGCCGGCGTTGGTGGTGGTGGGTATGTCTGTGAGGCTTGCTGCCTCTTGGGTGATCGTCGGCGGGGTGAGGCCTGGCTCCCTGTTGATCTGGTACGTGATGGTGGCAGTGTCGTGGTTTGGGACTCCGCTTCTCTAATTGAGCTTACACATATATTTCCTAACACGGTCTTTTATACTATTACAGATTTCCAGAATAATCCAGCAAATTCTCACAACACAACCAGTTAGAAAAGAAAACGCAACCAAAACTTATTAATATTCATGAAAGAGAACACGCAAGAAGTTACTACAAATTTCCGCTACTATCCAATCGCCTTTGATACAATGTTATGAAATGTTGCCAACAACTTTGACGTCGTATATGAGGTCACTAGGAAGATCGCGACCCTGCTCGAACCTTCCAGTCTAATGTAGTGAAAATAAGCGTCGCAACAAAAATCAATCGCATGTCTTCGTGCAAAAAAAAAAAAAAAAAAAAAAAAATGAATCCTACTAAAAAGGTACATAATTCTTATCCAAAATAACTCAAATGAATATCGGATCTTTCCTATGATTAACACACATATGCTCTCAAAGAATAACAACCACAACGTAACAGACGAATTTTATGTTTTACGTCACTCGTCTAATAATAGTAATAATTACGGTATTTATAATGTGCTTATCTTATAATAATTATAACTCTAAGCGCGCACTCACAACTCGTGCACGCATGCGCACGCTTTAGACAATGACTCGCGTACCACAAATACATTACGACAGTCAGCTGGGGGTTGGGAGTGTGGTAATGTTATAGTGCTAGAACTGTTGAAAGAGGTAAGTTTTGAGGGCAGACTGGAAGGAGGAGAGAAAGAGTGTTTCTGACGGACAGAGAGTGGGAGAGTGTTCCAGGTGGATGGACCGTAGACGGAGAAGGAGCGGGGGCCGAAAGTGCTGAGTTTGGTGCGGGGGATGTGGAGGCGGAGGGAGTGGGAAGGAGTGTAAGGGTGAAGTAAGTTGGAGAGATAGGCAGGAGCGTAGTTGTTCAGGGATTTGTAGCAGAGAGACAGAATCTTGTATTGGATGCGTTGGGGGGGGGGGGGGGGGATGGGGAGCCAGTGAAGGAGTTTGAGCAGGGGAGTGATGTGGTCGGATTTTTTCTTTCTGAGGACGAGGAGGGCAGCATTGTTCTGGACGCGCTGGAGAGTGAAAGTGGTGGAGTGAGGGAGGCCGGTAAGGAGAGAGTTGCAATAGTCGATGCGAGATAAGCTGAGAGAGACAGCAGGTTTGGTAGCAGCTTCGGAGGTGAGGTATTTTCTGATCTGACAGATGCGACGGAGGTGAAAATAGCATGCCTGGGCCGTGGCGGAGACGAAGCTGGTCATGAAAAGAGAGGAATCGAGGATAACGCCGAGGTTCTTGGCAGAGTCAGAGAGGGAGATGGGGGTGCTGTCGAGTTGAAGATGGAGAGAGGGAGGGAGCTGGGAGAGTTTCTGGCGAGTGCCTACCAGTATGGATTCCGTTTTGTTGTCGTTCAGTTTAAGCTTGTTTGCTGTCATCCAGTTTTTCACATCTTCGTAGCAGTCAGCTGTGTGAGTCAGTAGTGACTGAGTGTTGTCGAGTTTGTCTTTGTCTAGTAGTTGTGAGTAGTCAGCATAGAGGTGGTGGTGTATGTGATGAGATTGGTTTATGTTGGACAGGGGAGAGGTGTAGAGTGTAAAAAGGACCGGGCCCAGGACGGACCCCTGTGGAACTTCGCAGGAGAGCCTGACTGGGTTAGAGGAGACGCCGTCGATGGTGACGGACTGCTGTCTGTCGGAGAGGTAGGAGAGAAACCAGGAGTGAGCAGAGTCAGTGATGCCAAAGGAATGGTGAAGGCGGTGGAGGAGGATAGAGTGATGTATAGTGTCGAAGGCGGCAGAGAGATCGAGTAGCGTAAAAAGGGAGATGTTGCCCGAGTCGGTGGAGAGGAGCAGGTCGTTTAGGATATGTAGAAGGGCTGTTTCAGTGCTGTGATGTTTGCGATAGGCAGACTGGAAGGGACTGATGAGATTATCAAGGGAACAGAAGTTGAGCGTGTAGAGTCCTACAAGTATTTAGGTGTTCTTTTTGACAACGCGCTCAACTGGAAACAAAACACAGATGCTATTATGAAAAAAAAAAACGCAAACCCGTCTTTACTGTTTGAGAAAGCTCAGATCATTTCATGTAAGCACTCAGCTTTTACAGATATTTTACTGCTCCAGTAATGTTAGCATTCTAACTTTTGGACTGACGTGCTGGGGGAGAAATTTATGTAAAAGAGACCAAGATCGCCTTAACAAAGTAATCCGGAAGGAGGCGGGGGTGATTGGTAGGGCACAGGATAATTTGGACACACTGTACAACAGACGGATTCCGAACAAATTGGCTGACATTCTTGATGACAAAACACATCCACTTAGATATGAATTTGACAGTAGACGTATCGAACGAAGTGGCAGACTCCGAGTACCCAGAAGTCGTACATCACGTTATGCCAACTCTTTTGTCCCTCAGGCTGTTACCCTTTTCAACAGTAATATCAGTAGATAGTGTGGTCAACATTCTCCCGTTCCTTAGTACTAGCCCTCTCAGTATTATTATTATTATTATTATTTAATGCCAAGTGTGTTACAAAGGTAACAATACGCCTGTTACAGTTCATTTCTTTAATTGAGAGTTATGGGTATTTAATTATTTTTATGAGCGAATGATGATGCCATGTGTTGTATGGACAGACAGTGAATTTCCCGGTGAGGGATTAATAAAGTATTATTGTATTGTATTGTATTGTATTGTTGTCGGCGAGGTGGAGGTTGAGCTGGTTGAGAACAACCTTCTCTCAAGAAGCTTGGACAGGAAAGAGAGATTGGAGACTGGGCGATAGTTCTTGAGTTCGTTTGGGTCGAGGTTATGTTTTTTGAGGAGAGGACGGACGATGGCGGACTTGAAGATATCGGGGACAGAGCCACTCTCTAGGGATGTGTTGATGATGTCCGTAATGTAGGGCAAAAGTTTTGGAAGGCTGTCCCGGTAGAGAGAAGCTGGATGAGGAGGGTCTAGTTCACAGGTTTTTAAAGTCATGGACTTTATGGTCTTGAGGACTTCATCCTGAGAGTCGGGGCGGAAGAACGAGAGGGGAGTGCCGGAAAAGGCGGGGGGGGGGGGGGGGGGGGGGGGGTGTGTCGGGAGGGCAAGGCGAAGAAGGCAGAGTATCGAGTGTGTTGTGCAGAGTTTGGATTTTGTCAGAAAAATAGGTGGAAAAAGCGGACGGGAGTTCTTCTTTGCTGTGTGCGTTGGGGAGAGGAGAGTCTTTAGAAGTGCCTAGGAGTGTGTTCATGGTAGCGTAGAGGTTTTGGAAGAAGTGGATTCCAGGATTTTGTTTTGAAGGTGTTTACGTTTGGAGACGGAGATCATTCTGCAAACTTTGGATCTGGTGGTTTGGAAGATCTGTCTGTGAACGGTGAGGTCAGATGAGCGAGGGACTTGCCAGGGAGGGTTGTCACGGCCTCGACAGATTCAAAGGAGGGATGAGCAAAAGGGAGAGAAGGAGAGGTGAGCAGAAAGACAGTCCCTGTAGATGATGGCAATGCCACCCCCTCTGAAAGCGCGCGGGAAGGAGGCCAGGCGGTAGCCACTCGGAAGTGACGCTGGCGATGATGGGTTCATCGCCAGCTGAGCGGAGCCACGTTTCGGTGATCACGACAACATCTAGGTCATTGTCTAGAATGAAATCTGAAATCACGTCGGCTTTGCCATCTTTGCATTGAACAGACACAGTTTTAGGTTGGGTGAGGCAGAAGAAGAAGAGGGAGAAAAAAACAGATGAAGAAGAGGGTAAAGGAGGAGGAGGGTGGGGAGGGCGGAAAGAGGAGGGAGGGGGACAGGGGGGGAGGAGGAAAAGATGAGGAAGGAGAACCAGACAAGAAAGAGGATGCGAAGAGAGGGGGACGAAGGGGAGTAGGAAAAGATTGGGGGGGGGGGGGGGAGGGACGAGGAGGAAAAAGCGGGCAAATGAGTAGGGCGTGAGGGGAGGGAGGGGGAGAAGGGCGAAGGAGGGGGAGAAGGGCGAAGGAGGGGGCGGCCGAGGAGAGCAGGGAGCGGTAGATGAGGAAGAGAGGAGAAGAAATGGGTGAAGAAGGAAGGGAGGGTGAGGAGGTGGGGTGGAAGGGCATAGGAAAAGGGGAAGAAGTGTGTGGTTGTGTGTGTGGTTGTGAGTCCTGCCTTCTGCTTGTTCCACACCTGCAACCTCTCTTTCGCGATTGGATGCTGGGTAAGGCATCTGCAACACTGAAAGGCACGTAAGGGTGTCCTCCACACAGCCTCTTCCAGGGCTTACTGCTTTCTTCCACACAGCCTCTTTTAGGGCTGACTGTTTGATGGAAGTATGACGTGGCTCCAAAATTTGCAAAAATGAATTAATTATTATTAAAAAAATTGAAGAGATACAGTGCTGGATTACAAACTCATACAATGTCCATCTCCAAGCTAGCCATGTCCAAACTTCCAAGTGAATAGAACAAAAATTACATACTCAAATGCGGGTCAACTGACTCTATACAAATGGCAATTTTTCTTTTTAATGAGTCACCCAATTTAAATATGCTCAGAGGCTCTCCAAAATGCATCTCGATCAAAGCATTTCATAAAGTTTCAGGCCTTTATGTACACAAACACCTGAGATACTTGTGTTTAGCTACATACACACACCCCCCCCCCCCCCCCCCCACACACACACACACACACACACTGCGCTTCCTGCCAAATGTATGTCCAGCAGTGCGATTAGTGTAGTGACATAATTTCTATTGTGTTACTTCCCTGTCAGAGTCTGAGGTCTGCACACCTTTGACGTCATGGGCATTCTACTGAAATTGCCCTACTGCGTCCCATCCTAAAAAGACTCTTCTATAAATAGAAGAGACTTAAAAATAAAAATAATAAAAATATTTAGAGGGGAGGGGTGTTGATAGTAAAACCATAGCAACCCACTGATTCTACATTAAAATGCCCCTGAATATGCACTTACGCTGAAAGAACACTTTTGTCGGTATTTCAGGATTATTATGTTACATGATAAAGTCTAACACTTCTCTTATAACAAACTTTGCTTATAACAAGAAAAAATCTTGGTCCCAAGTAAATTTGTTATATCCAAAGTTTACTGTATTTCTTAGGAAGAAAGTCCTGCAGTTTGTACACAAACACAGAAGACATTCATACACACACACACACACACACACACACACACACACACACACACACACACACACACACACACACACATGGAGACAAAAGCCTCAGAGTGGGTTACCTACCATTTTATGTGAAAATGGGTTCCCATATTTCTATTTATTCTAGGGCTCTGGAGTTGATATGAATGTTTAGAACTCACCCTATAACTACGCTCTACAACGTAAAATAAAATAGACATTTTCTAGAAACAGAGCCACTGGATGGAGAAAAAATGGGTTTCTACCAATAAAGTGGCATTACAATGAAAATGGATGTCCTCTTCAAATCATTCATTTTAGCATGGTCTATCTTAAGAAAATTAGGCGTCTGTAATAAGGTGAAGTTCACAGAATATTTTCTGCTTATTTTCCACATTTATTTGATTGTTGTCATTCTTTTTTCAACTTAATGTGTATTCCTTCTTTTTCCTGCATTAAAAATGCCAAGCACAATGACACAACACACAATGAACAAATACCTCATTAAACATACCTCTGGTTGATTTTATATGATTGTTTGGTTGGGGGGGGGGGGGGGGGTTATCACTTTTGGTTTTATAGAGCTGCTGAATGCTCACTTATGAATGAAAGATTTTCATTATCAGTGGAATCAATAGGTCATTTCAGAGGCGCGCACCGAGTTGCACGTCAAACCACTCACAAATACACATTTGGAGTGCACCAGATGGATCCAGTTGGCCAAGTCCCACATTCCACACTATAGGCCAGCTAAGAGAAGCAATCGTGGCATTTATGGTGAAGTACAAGGTTTAAAACTAAGAAACTGTTGTTTTTAGAAGCGTGTCGGGCAAAAGTTTTTATTAAAACTGTTTTAAAACCTTTTTTAACTCAACATTTTTTTAATGTTACAAGTTTTTTAATTTACAAGCATGTAACTGTTGTGCATCTAAGCAAACGTATAGTGCTGGATATTTTCCCATTGTCACCTTCTCTCTTCACTCGGCACTCGCCTTTCCAGTCCTTCCCTCAAACGGGCAGCATTCACACAAACAATACTTTACTATTAGACCTTTTGGCAACATTAGGTTTCTTTCTCTGACCTAGCATTACATCCGAAAATGGCCCATCCAAACCTGCACTCTTTCTACTGAAGCAGACGACGCGCGTAACGACACTGACTGTGTGACGTCATTTGCATTCAATCAATTTGTGCATACAGTCCAAGAGATGCAGCCAAAATGAAAGCATTCATAACACCAACAAACCTACAAACAAAGCAACAGGTTGAACCTAAAGGTTGGGCAGGACACAAGTCAACAGCAGATTTCCCCGAAGTGCACGTCCTATCTCACACTGCGCACTCATACGATCACTTCACTCCATAGCAAGTTGCTGGTGCACAAATACTGACATTGCCCAAGAATCTTGCCTTTTGCCACTAGACATGACCTCCCACCACATCACCCCAGAACCACAACACAACAGTTTTTCACAAAACAACCACACCCTCAAATAACAAACCTCATTTTGCAGAAACATGAACAATTTACTTCCTCACACAACTAAAAGAACACCCCCCCCACCCCCCCACCCCCTTTCGTATCTCTCCGTCTCACTTCGGCTCATCCACGCAGTCGACCAATCAGGTATGGATGGTAACGAAAGCTACCCATTTTAGCGGTTTAGCACACATTGTCTGAGTGTTCTAAGCTCAAATGTGCGTGTAAAACGCCCAAAACGGGAAAAACAGGGTTTTTTTTTTTAAATAACTTTTTAACCACAAGATAATGCAGAAACAACCTTCAGAAAAAAATGGGTGACTTGGGCACCCAGAATTTTACACACACCCATTTTCCATAGTAAAGACAGTCACCCATTTTAGGGGTTTTGTGCACACACACACACACACACACACACAGAGTGTTTCTTGCCAAAAGGTATGTTCTGTGCTGGTGTTGTCACCAGGCCTGATGTTATTTTTGCTATGTTAGGTCTTTCTGTAAAGGATGATGTCACCAGACCTGATGTTATTTTTTATATGTTAGGTCTTTCTGTAGAGGATGACGTCAAATTGCCTCAGACATAGGTATGAATGCATTTTCAACTGGATGCACTTTACTGCACCAGTTTTAAATAAAAGAATTGAAAAACTGAGAAGGGCCAGGCAAAAAGACGGGTTTGTTCTATAGCATATAATTTGAAAGGTCCTGGTAAATTGTGGCATAGTTGCAGTGCACCTGATCTGTGTTCAAGTTGTACTCCATAGGCAATAGCTATTCCTTCGCCCTTGATCCGCTCGTTAGGGCCATCTGTTACCATTTTAGTGCAGTGGACATTAAACCCAAAACGGTTATCAATCAGTCAGTCAATATGAGAAGAGGGGTGGGGGGAGGAGTCTATCCCCAGAAATCCTTGGTACCTATCCTTCATAATTTTGTCTTAATTATACTGCAAATTTAATACTAAGTATATACATGTACATATGTGTGATGGTCATTACTGTGATGGTCTGAGTCGATTGTAATTTTGGACCTTGCAGCTGAAAGTTGTAAGGTCCAAAATCACTGACCAGCACACAAAATGTACACTTTGAAGTAAATGCATAGATTGTTGTGTGCCTTTCATTTTCAGATGACCTGCCCAGAATGAGCAGTATTCAGTCCGACAGCAGTGGTCTAGGGGAATCGGAGGTCAGCGGGGAAAACACTTGCCAGGAAATGACTTACCTCAAGGTAAACTGACTGTGCTCAGCTACAGATTTGTGTTTTGTGTTTATAAGGGCATCACAGTGGGAGGTGGATCAGCTGTGATAGTTCACAGTGGGAGTTTGGATCAGCTGCGATAGTTCAGTTCGATCAGATGGATCTCTGCACTCTGGAAGGCACATATGCAATCCATCCCACCCATCAGAAGTCTTCCAAGAGTTCCTTTCGATATGGCACCAATATTGGTCTTGTTTACTGTGGACCTCCCATGTCCTTTCAAGTCTGCCCAACACCCACTGCCTTTCTCTACACCTCTGTTCCAGAGCAATCAATTGTGTGGTACTTTGACTCAGTCCCTGGAAATGCTATCTCAACACATGGGCAGATCGCCCATCCAAGTCCCTGTGTGATTTTCGCCTTGCCAGTGAGGGTGTTCACTCGATCATTGCCCCAGACTACAGCATTTCCTCGGCAGCACACCCACAGAAGTCTTTAAAGTGTCTGTCTGGGCTTCCCATTCCTGCATCAATTTGTTTTGCAGCAGGCGTTTTGAGTCTGTGAGAATGATTTGGCTGTCATCCACATAGCAATTTCAAAGCACCAGCCACCGTCTCCAGCTCCATTGTTGGTCTTGAGGTCTGTGTAGTTTGCACTGTCTTCGTGTGTGGTGCTGCCTTTTTGTTTGACTGTGAATCCCTAACCTTAGTGGCTGTGACTTAACCATCAGTGTGTATGATCAGATCTTGGGGCTTGCTTTTCTCTTTTAATAACATTCTGATTTTCACTTCTGTCATGATAGTACACATGATAGTACCAGGTTAGTTTTCAGGGAAAGCTGGGAGTTTGCAGGGAGTTTGGATCAGCTGCGATAGTTCAGTTTGATCAGATGGATCTCTGCACTCTTTCCATTCTTGGAAAATGCAAGAAATCATTTCAACACCTGCATGACCTCTTCCTTTCTTCATTTTCACAATTGACAACTTTCATCCATGCACCTGCCATCTGCAAGACCATCTACATAGATTTTCATGACTACCCACAAACTGCAAAGCTCACGAAGTTCTGTGCCCTTTGCTAGCCCCATTGTTGTTCGTGTTACTCATATGAAGAGTGGAAGCTTAACCGTCACCATGCTTCCAGAAAGGTGTTGCAAATATTTCATTAACTACTGTGAATATTTTAGTGAAATTTTAAAAAAGCTCCAAACTCATAAAAGACTACATTTTGCAAAAAATATATTAATAATTTATGACAAAATAAACAAATAAACAATGTCTGAATTTTTCCTACACACAAAACGATGGTGTGGGTCGTGCACGACCCATACTTTTTAAAGAGTGAGTAAGGTTAATATTCCTGTCCGGATGATGTTGGTCCTACAGGACCCAGACAGTTTGTGAAGAGTCAGAATGAGAGAACTGCATCTCACCCATATTTTCCTTTGTTTGTTTGTTGTTTTAATTTTAAGGGTGTCAAAGTCCATGCAAAATCGACCAGTTTCAGTTCAGTTTCTTGGAAATGGTGAACTTTCATCCGTAGTTTCTGGGGAAACAGAGAAGTTTTCTCTCCGCCATGATGACTAAAAGTACAAGGATGAATCTGGTGTTGTGTACTATAGTGCAAAAAGTATGGGTCCTGTAGGATCCACATCATCCGGACAGGGATAACCAGTTAAATTGCTCTTTGAAAAATATGGCTCCTGTAGGACCCACATCATTGTTTGTCCAAAGCATGATCTGTTGAAGGTTAAACCCTTCAGCCCTGACACAACAATAATATAGATCAAACATGACAGTTCATGGTTGGTGAAAAGGCACTAAGCAATATACTGGCATGTACCTTAATGAAACTATCAGGTTAGACTTATTTTTGCACCTTCCATAATATCTGAACCATCATGGCTGATCTGTCTGCTGTACTTTACTGCAGTTCTCAGAGGACAACTCCAAAATGTTACCCGTGAACTTTACCTTGAACTTTGAACTTACGGTTCAGCATGTTAAATTTGACAGGTAAGCAGCCTTGGCAGTAGTTGCGAGAGCAGCGCTACCCAGACCAGCACCCGCACTATTACTGCTGGAAACAACTTCCAGTGGAGCCACCAGGACTCCCTCACCCAGCCCCCACCAAACATCTTACACAGCGTGAGTATATTTATTGAATACTTTCATATGGACAGCCTTGATAAATGATGCCATATTTGTCATAAACTAGAGTGAGAGCTTCAATTTGCAAAATGTTTCGGTGTCAGGTGTATATGATGGCTGCCTCTACCCAGCTAGCTAGTGATAGTCACACCTATTAACTAGTTCTGGGGACGATTTTCCCCACAGGATTTCAGGTATGGGTGTTGTTCGTAAAACCAGAATTGAGCCATAAACGTGGACACTGTTGTAAATTCTTAAACACCCATATTCAGTGTATAGTATGTTCAGTGTATAGTATGTACTGTATATTTCTAAGCGGTATTCGATGCAGTGGTTTTTTTCTGTTATTCGTATTCTTGAAATGCAGAGTATAGTCCAGGTTTGTCACTTTATGTATTGGACACCAAGCTAATAAACAAAGAAAGGATTATGTTCACGCTTTTCTTGCTATCTGCTTGTGAACACATCTCCAAACACAAAATTTTATCACTCCGAAAATCTACACATCCACTCGCCATTTCGACCGTAATTCCCATGCTAGCACCGCAAAACTGACCGCATACCACAGACAAAAATTTGTGTACACTGTTGGGAGCCTGTATTGTAAACAGGATGTGTCAGTGTGACGGGTGAGGTCACAGGGCGCGTGATACGAAACACCTGAAACCACTCTAGTGGTTTGCCAGGCTAAACGGTATACGAGACCACCAACCACTAAAGCAGTTTGCTGGGCTGAAAGGGTTAAGCACCCCCTCCCAGACCATTCATCTTTATTTAGTGCAGAATTGCAGCGGTGAACTGCTTGGCACTAAAGTATGTACAAGATCTTCCTGATTATCTCTCCTTCTGCCCTTCAGGGCACAGGAACAGACCACCCACTGCTGGTGCAGATTAAAGAGCTTTACACAGACTTGATGGAGGAATACTATGACATATTTGGGTTTAGCAATGCCCGCAATCTGTCCAGGACAAGGACTGTTTACAATGATTTTAAGCCTGTGATTAGTACTTACATAACCCGCGAGTGGCAGTCAGAGTAGTTCAAAGAGGAAGCTAACAAGCTGACTGAAGCTGTTCCTAAGGCGTATGACAGTCTACCTTACCCTGCGGCAGCTGCAGTTAGGAGACTGTCTCCTAACTGCAGCTGCTGCAGCGATAAGGTAGACTATCATGCACCTTAGGAACAGCTTCAGTCAGCTTGTTAGCTTCCTCTTTGAAATACTCTGACTGCCACTGTTATGCCTGTGATGAGCAGTTTTCTGTTAAATGCTTTTTGCTGTCATGTGCCGAGACTCAGCAGACTCCTTAAAGGTTTTGTTCTGGGATGTTCTCCCACCCAAAATCTTCACTTTCCTGAGAGTTCAAGATTTGAGCATTCATAGACTGTGAATTTAATTATTTTGACCTTTTCGAGAGTCTGTAGACTTTTCCTTTACAGACTTGTGCGACATTTTAGCATGAAATATTTTTACATCTTGTCTTAAAACCTTTTAGTCTTGCTGTCCAGATTTTTACCCACCCCACCATGAGATGGCCTTAGTCGCCTGCTCGGAGCTAAACCCAAATAAATAACTAACTGCCTCTACTTCTGTAAGCTAATTTTTGGCTCACGTGCAAAGCCAGTTCTTGGCCAGTGGTCCGTCCATCGTCTGTGGTAAACTTTAATATTGGCATTTCCTTGGAGGCTATTTAAGCTGCAGTCTTCAAACTTGGCCCAAGGATACCTTGTGGCGAGACCTTTCTAAATATATCAATTTGAGTATAACCTCCCTTAAAGGCCACGGGCACAGAAGATCAGGAAATAGGTAAAAAATTGCCATAACTGATTTTTGGCTCATGTGTGAAGCAAAAGTGAGTCTATGTTCTGGGCCAGTTGTCGTCCATCCAGCGTCGCCTGTCATCCATGGTAAAAACATGGGTGGGACTTTTCCAGATTAAAAAAAAAATCTTTTTTTTCCACTTAAAAAGTGCCCCCAGACCCCCTGCTTCAAGATTCAACTTTTTTTTCTGTCCCACCCATGTAAAAACTTTAACGTTGGCATTTTCTTGGAGACTATTCAAGCCACAGTCTTCAAACTGGGCCCAAGGATACTTTGTGGCAACACCTTTCTAAACATACCGATTTGAGTGACCTCTCACAAAGGTCAAGGTCACAGGGGATCAGGAAATATAGCAAAAATAGCTATATTTTGACATGATTTATTTTTTCTCAAATACTATTCACAACTTCAAACCCAAACTTGGTGCAAAGATACCTGATGGTAAGACCTTTCTATGCATACTAATTTGATTCATCCCTCGTAAAGGTCAAGGGTCACAAGCTCAGGAAATGGGTCCAAAATAGCCATATTTTGACAAAAGATGTTTTTTCTCAAATACTATTCACAACTTCAGACCCAAACTTACTACAGAGATACCTGATCGTAAGACCGTCCATGGTAAACTTTACCACTGGCATTTTCTTGGAGACTATTCAAGCCACAGTCTTCAAACTTGGCCCAAGGATACTTTGTGGCAAGACCTTTCTAAATATACCAATTTGAGTGACCTCTGACAAAGGTCAAGGTCACAGGGGATCAGGAAATAGGTATAAAATAACTATATTTTGACATAATGTTTTTTTTTTTCTCAAATACTATTTACAACTTCAAACCCAATTGTTACTCAGCACACCCTGAACGACCAAGCAGCCTTCTCTAGGTACAGCACTGCTTGCTCCACACGGAGAGGGGCCTAGAAAAGGTGGCCTAACCAAAACTCGTCCCCTCGCAATCCCAGTTGGCTAGCCGCAGTCAACGGGCATCTTTCTCTGCGGTCAGAAAACAAGAAAGAACAACGGATCCACTCTCTGATGGTAAAGAGGGTCAGTGCCAGCACACAGCCCTGCTTCACGCCCTTTGGGGTGTATAATTTGCTAGCATAATAAAATGAAACAAGATCTATATGTGTCATTGTACATTGCTTAACGTCCCGACAGCAACAAGGCTTTCTCAGGACGTGCCTGCACTGCTTGTGAAAAAAAATAAATAAACAGAACATTGAATGTATGTCGCCATCTGGTCAAATACGTTAAATAAACCTAACACATGGGGCCTAAATAAAGCTAAGACCATTTAGCAACACACATCCAATATCAAGAGCTACAGGCAGTGCAGACAGTAGGGAGAGTTTTAAAAAGGCAAATACAGGTGAATGGACAAAGGGTAGACAGAAACACATGCCCCAGAATAGAGAGAAAAACTCACCCTGTGGGGCTGACCAGGGTGACCCTGGGAACTAAAAAGTACCTAACCCCACCCAGGTCCCCCAGGGCAGACCCAGGTGGGGGCTATATGTGTCAGGTTTGTGTAATTTAATGAAATAAGACTCGGTTTATCAACTACTACTTTAACAGCTGGGTTACTACTCAATACTTCTACATCTGTGCCTGTTCTAATAGCAATAAATACTTTTGCTGACTCTGTCACTGAGTTATCCCACGAAAGTTAGATCCCCTGCCCCCGCCTATCAGGCACCCATTCGCCAGCCCACAGAGAAATACGCAGGTATAGAACAAGACGATCATCTACATCCCTAAAAAAGGATGCATCAGGTCTCTTATATAACCCATGTCTTTCTCTGGAACTTAGAAAGTAGGCAGGAGAAACATGCATACACAAAGCAGGGGATCTAACTGTTCGTCTGTCCAGCGCTGAGTGATTCCCCTTGGTTTGTTGAACAATTCTGCCAGCGCAAGCCTCACCTATCTGGTTTGTGAGTATCTCAGTATAACTCGAGGCAAATTTGTATCGTTACATTGTTGTGTAATGTTCTGTGCATCTACTGTGGGCATTCAGGGTATTTACCCAACCACATATAGTAATGCACCTTCGTGTTTGTGTATGCATGTTTCTCCTGCCTACTTCCTAAGTTCCAGAGAAAGACATGGGTTATATAAGAGACCTGATGCATCCTTTTTTAGGGATGTAGATGATCGTCTTGTTCTATACCTGCGTATTTCTCTGTGGGCTGGCGAATGGGTGCCTGATAGGCGGGGACAGGGGATCTAACTGTTCGTCTGTCCAGCGCTGAGTGATTCCCCTTGGTTTTTTGAGCTTTGAAGACAGTCTCAGGGAAAATGATGTTATACCCAGCAAGCACGAACAAGACATTGTAAAAAACAAACTAAACTCAACTAAGCATCTAAAGCATATCTTAAAGACAGATCAACCCACTGGGTATGGATTAGTAAATTAATGTATCCTTTTGTTTTGGGTCACAAAAAAGATAGACAAACGCAAGCGGTGCAAGCGATTGATGTTACAGACTGCTTCAAAGACATTATACACTTTGAGCAGTTAGTTATTGGGGTTTAACGCCGAGCAGGCGACTAAGGCCATCTCACAGCGGCGTTTTGAGCAGATAAGAACACATTTCAAACAGCCAGACATAATTCCCTCAGTGCAAGCGGTGATATACATGACATATGATGTGTTTTTGGTTCTTTGAAGTCAACCTGGAGTACCCACACCACATACATGATTACCACAATGATTATCCATTAGCAGTTTAAAAATGTCTTTGACGAGAAAAAAGAAGACGCGAAACTTGTGCCAAATTTCAATGATAAATTCAATTACATTTGTCACTATCGCCTACTGCAGTTTTACATCTGGCAGGGCTAGAAATTAACTTTTTTCTTTGGGGGCCACCGGGCCCCTTGATTGAAAAATTTGAGGGCCCACAAGCAACTTTCGGGGCCCAACTTTGAAAAATAATGCAAACAAAAACAAAAGAATTATTGACAATATAATAAGTAGAAAGTACAATTTGTCTGATAATCTAAAATAAAAACAATTGAATTTCCAATTTTGCTGAGTGATGTCATTTTTATTTGCCTTTTCTTTCACTTTCAAACATTACCAACAAAAAAGGGGAAAAAACACACACACATTCAGTGACACACATATTCCAGTGACTAGTGAGCCTGAAATGGCCATTAAACAAAATAGAAAAAAAAATCAAGTGAGTCTCTTGTATAATACTTTTCAGTTTTGTGACTGAGTATTGCACAATACACATCATTAAATTTTTAATATGAGTAACCTAACAAAAAATCTGACCTCAATGCACAAAAGTTCAAAACAAAACCATGAAAGAGAACTAAACTTAACAGTACTCTTCCTGATAAACTAAAGTTAAACAAACAGATTTTGCTTTTTTTTTTTTTTTTTTTTTTTTCAATCATCTATTCATATTACACTTATGTGCACTTGAGTTAACAGAAGTAAACTAAAAATACAATAACAAAAAAAAAAACAAAAAAAAACCACAATACTATTACTGTGAGTGAGGGCACCGGTGTGGGTTGCTTCCCTTAGCCCAAATAAGAAACTGCCGAGTAGAGCTAGCTGTAGCAGACGAATTATTTTGTGGGCCAAGCGGGCCCTTCGTTTTTCAACTTTCCGAGCCCGAAATCAACTTTGCGGGTTTTTGGCCCCGGGCCCCCGCTAATTTCGAGCCCTGTCAGGCATGGGTTAGTACTAAAGAAAGTTCACAGAGGCATTGAATTTGATTAGTGTGCTTTTATGAAAGATTACATAATGAAAAACACCACCCTTTGTGCAAGGGATGGTAACACTGCATTTGACAAAGACTTCTTTAAGCTTATAAACAATGCCTGTTTCGGAAAGATGATGGAAAATTCTCATCACCGTAAAGATGTGTGATTTTAGTTACAACTGAATCGGGTGCAATTAAACTTACAGGCAAGCCACAATACACAGGGTATAAAGAGTTTCATCCTTTGTTGTATGCATTGACACTCAAAAAAAAAAAAAAGATTGTTAAGCTTGATAAGCCAGTATTCATTGGTATTGCAATACTTGAACTGTCAAAACTATTGATGCTTGAATTCTACTATGATTACTTTAAACCAAAGAATCCTGTCAACTGTTATACGCTGATACAGACTCTATTATCATAGATGTGCCTACTGAAGACTTTTATGAAGACATGAAAACAGTTGTATATATATATATGACATGTCAGATTATCCTAAAGATCACCCACTGTATAGCACACAAAACAAGAAAGTGCCTGGAAAGTTTAAAGACGAACTGAATGGAGTGCCTATAGTTGAGTACGTTGGACTGAGGTCAAAAACGTATTCCATACTGCACCAGAAGGGCATTCAGTCCAAAGCAAAAGGTATCAAAAAAACAGTAATAAAAAATAAAGATATTCGTCATGAACACTATAAGCAAGTTTTAGATGGAGAACTAATGCCTGATTATCCAAACAAGACACTGAGGTCGAATAAACATAATCTTGAATTGATCCAGACATAAGAAGTCACTTGCTGTTGGCGACACAAAACGAGTATTTCACAGTAAAGAGAAGGCTTACGCACCTGGGCATTACAAGCTTCAGTTATCAGAAGAAAGAGCTGATGATTTAGTTGAGGAACTGATTGATGAATTAGTTGATGAAATGGCTCAAATGGTTAAAAATGAGTAACAGTGTCTGGTGGAATAATCTGAGGACCATGAGTGGGTTGCATGTAGCGTGCTTAAATATAGTGTGTTAAGCTCGCTGACTTAAGGCCTTTCGTGCTTAGTAAAGCTCTTGCTTAGTGCGCGAGTGTTTTCTGTTGCATGGAGCGACTTAGCGACGTGCGTAGCTCCGAATGAGTTCTTAGCGAGCGGGAATAGGTTATTTATAGCTTATGGTGGGGTTCTCCCCTACGTCATCATAGATTGTAGAAATCGGCCAATAAAAACGCACGGTTTTCGCTTCTTCTGACCTAACGGAAACGAAGTAGACAAAACGCGGGTGAAATGGCGGCGATGGAAAACAAGAAGTCGAAGAGAGAAAATAGCAAATTTTTCGTGCAGGCAACCCTGCTTGTCATTCTAATGTAGATGTACATTAGTTAAGCTGTACCGTGTAGGCTCCCATAGTATGAGGATATATGTCTCTCTGACCGTGAACGGCGGGTGTTGGGTTATACACATCGGTGTGCAGGGTCAGTTGCAATCAGTTATGCAGACTTCTCACCGATAATTCCCAGATGTCCGTCAGACGAGGCTGGGTGGGGGTCCGTGCGTTCTCACGTACTTTTCATATTCTTCCTTCTCTATCCTAGATGGAAGGCTATTTCTTCTACAAGGTTAAGAGAGTGAATTCACATTTCTCAGATTTCAAGTTCTCGCCTTAACACGGCAGCTAAGAACTCTTCCTCAGCTAAGCACGCTGCTACGCACGGGGGGGACCGTCCTTAGAATTAAGCACGCCACTAAGCTCGCTCCAGCAGATAAGCACGCTCATGCAACGCACATTTTCAGCTAAGCTTGCGAACTTAGCGCTAAGCAAGAAATTTGCGTGCTAAGCAAGCATATGCAACCCACCCCAGGACTATAAATCAATGATAATGCTGTGGCTACAGTAGTAGCATTTTTGTCAGTTAAAGGTTCGGCATCCTTGAATCGGAATGCAATATCAACAACAGTCAGTGCATACTTGTACCACTTTTTTTCTTATTGTATTGTGTGGCAAAAACAGGATATCCATTTGGTGTGTGTCATTAGGGGTGGTGTTTTCAAAGCATGGTCGTATTATTTTTTCTTGGAGCGGGTAAATATATTTGCCAAATAGCCTGCCTCTGTAGCCAGTGTTTTGCTTGATCGAGCATAACGGCTTTACCTACAGTAGCAGCAGACAATTTTTCTATTGCAGTTTTTCCTTTCCAGTAGCCAATCAGTTAGTTAGTTATTGGGTTTAACGCCGAATAGGCGACTAAGGCCATCTCACGGCGAAGTAGCCAATCAGGGAGTAATATATTTTTGTTAGTTTAGCATCAGTGCTTGTCATTTCTTCTAGCAAGAAAAACTCCCGTGAAATAAACAAATGTCATGCCTACTAAAATGAACATTATTTCTCCATTTCTTTGTTGCGGGCTGGGTTGATAGTAGTTGCTAAGTCTCGGCTGTGGTATGGTCATATCTTCGACAGTAACAAGGTAGTATTCTTTGATAGCATCATCAACATTTGAATATGTATGCTTTGTGTGACCTTCCAGTCTAAGTTTTTCATTGATAAAATCAAGTCTCTCTATTATTTTTTTCTCATAATTTTGTTCCGCTTGGGCCAGTTTTTCTGCTGCTTCGTTATGCCGTCTCGTTTCGTCCGCACTCTCTTCTCTACTAACTTTTGAAAAGAGGTAATTTGATCCACTAAAAGCAAGTGCATTAACAACAGCACTGCCAATGATAACAGCCAATGTTGCCATATTTTTATTTACATAGATACATTTTCTGGAATAATTCCTTTCTTAATGAGAAATTCTTTTGTAGCAATTGACGCTGTGACAACCGCAACTAGCTTAGCACTGTCCTCAAAATCTAGTTTGCCCAGGACTGCAGAACTCATTTGAGAATAATAAAAATAAGAATAAGAGTACTTTATTATCTTGAAAAGAGAAATTTGGTTGTGGTACATTTATAACAAATAGTACAAACAAGACATGAAACATTATAACATAATTATGAACATTTTCTCCCTGCACTTGCACAGCTACAAATTCCAAATGGATATAAGTAAACACTACAAAATCTTTACAATCAATCTTGCACATCTCGCACATAAACATCTTTTATGGACTGAACTGAGCCACACCCACCTCTACACATGCATACATAATACGCGTGTTTCAACCTAATCCTAACCCTCACTACTTATTATACAAACGTCTGAATACATTATTATACATTATGACACAAGCTGCGTAATTAAAATCTACCTTAGTAAAATAATTAGTGCGTAAACACTCAGTTACAACAATCCCAATATGTCCATGTTCACCACCAGATAAAGCACAATATAATCACTTCTCTAAAATCAACAAGCTCCATTCCTACTGATTGCACAGGTAAAGGAGGATAGGGGAGGAGTTAGGTTTGGGTATGCATGGATGTACCTACAGATTGTTTAGAGTGATGGATTTGGGGATGAAACTGTGCTGTAGTCTGAGTGTCGTAGCTTTGTGCATGCGGAGTCTGTGGCCAGAGGGGAGGAGTTCATAGAGGTGGGCAAGGACATGGGATCTGTCTGAAGCTATCCGCCTACCCTTTCTCACCACACGCTGTTCATACAGGGACTCCACACTGGCTTGCTTACTGCCAGTCACTTTGCTGCAGATGTTTACCATTCGTGCCAGGGTGTTTTTTGTTCTTCACACTCAGACCTCCTTACCAGCACACAGAACCGAAAGTGATGACAGACTCAATAAAATAACAGTAGAAAGTTTGAAGGGCAGAGGGGTTCACATTCAACTTTCCCCACCCGGGTCTGCCCTGGGGGACTTGGGTGGGGTTAGGTATTTTTTAGTTCCCAGGGTCACCCTGGTCAGCCCCACAGGGTGGGTTTTTCTCTCTATTCTGGGGCATGTGTTTCTGTCTACCCTTTGTCCATTCACCTGTATTTGCCTTTTTAAAACTCTCCCTACTGTCTGCACTGCCTGTAGCTCTTGATATTGGATGTGTGTTGCTAAATGGTCTTGGCTTTATTTAGGCCCCATGTGTTAGGTTTATTTAATGTATTTGACCGGCTGGCGACATACATTCAATGTTCTGTTTATTTATTTTTTTTTTTTCACAAGCAGTGCAGGCACGTCCTGAGAAAGCCTTGTTGCTGTCGGGACGTTAAGCAATGTACAATCAATGTACAATCACATTCAACTTCCTGAGTTTCTGGAGGCAGTAGATGCGTGACTGACATTTCTTGTGTATGAGGGTGGTGTTTGCGTTAATTAAAGGACAACTTATCATCTATAACTGTTCCAAGATACTTATACTCGGTCACACGCTCAACAGACACATCAGAACAGAGACAAGGGCAGGGTTTCTTCGAAAGTCTATCAGTAGTTCCTTGGTCTTACTCACATTTAGGTCTAGAAAATTATCTTTACACCAAACACTAAAACGTTCTACTTCTGCACAGTAAGTCGCATCATTATTGGAGCGATCTTCTAAGGTCATCCGAGTATTTTATAAGAAGGGTAGAGTCAGTGCCACTACAATCGTTAGTGTAGAGTGTGAACAGCACAGGGGAGAGAACTGTACCTTGAGGGGCGCCTATGGAAATGGACCTAAGGGATGAGAGATCTGTTTGAAAGTGAACTGACTGGGTCCTATTTACAAGGAAGTTGACAATCCATAGGATAAGCCTTGGAGTTACATTGTAACAGAGAAGTTTTTGAGCTATGAGATAGGGTTGTATAGTGTTGAAGGCTGAAGAAAAGTCTATAAAAAGAATGCGTACAGAAGAGCCAGGTTTTTCTAAATGTGTGTATGCATGGTGCAGGAGTGTGAGTGTGGCATCATCTGTACATCTGTTTTGCTTGTATGCAAACTGGAAAGGATCTTGATAGGGCTTGACCTGATCGAGCAGTCTAGAAAGGACAACACGCTCATAGCACTTCATTACTATAGAGGTGAGAGCTACAGGGCGATAGTCATTGAGTGTCTTGGGCTTGTTGTTCTTGGGGACAGGGCAGACTGTAGATGTTTTCCAGAGCCTAGGTACAGTGCAATCCTTCAGAGACCAGCGAAACAAACGGCTATAAACAACAGACAACTGACTGGCACATAATCTCAAAACTCTACCGCAAATATTATCAGGGCCTACTGCTTTCTTAAAATTCAGTTGGCTAAAAAGCTTCTCAACCACCTTGCCATGGATCTCAAAAGTCCTCATCAACATTGCCTGCCACATTTACTTTAAGCTTGGAAATCATGCTATCTAAGTCATCCTTCAGATCATCTTTCTCAAATCTACAATAGAACTCATTAAGTTTTTCAGAAAATTCAGTTTGTTCTTTCATTGGCATGCTACTGCTACTGAATTTTGATTTAACGTGGCCTGATAAAGTTTTAAGTCCTTTCCATGCATCTGCTAAGCTACCTGATTCAAACTGTGACTCTACTTTCTCTTAGCATAGTGTAGGTGACCGCAAGTCTACTTAAAACGGCAGAGTGATAGACAAGGTTCATTATGTTCTTCATGTCGCTTCTAATGCAACAACATTAAAATAAATTTATTCACTGCATGAAAAATGTGGATCAAAAGCTTTTGGTGCTGCTGGTAATGTGGAGACTTCTTGCTTTGCTTTTTGAGTTTCTGGTTTTTGGGACACTGTTCAAGTTTGTGGCTTATATTTTTTCCATAGCTTGTAACCTACAAAACCAAATCCAACAACAAATCCGCCAAATATATATTTTGTTATTTCAGGTTTAGGCTGATGGGTGACAGGCTCAGTTGTTAGTCTCTCACTTTGTTGTGGTAGTATGAAAGTATATGCGGCCAACCGACACTCTGCTGCAGGTTTCATGAGGGCACTGATGTGGAAATTAGCAAAGCGCTCTCTGGTATGCTGTAACTAGGGAACAGAACTAAATGGAATGTGCAGCAAGAGTTTAATCTCTGAAGATTTTGGAGTCTGCGAAGACTCATATAAGTGTATGCTGCCAACACACACGCTGCAGTTCTGTACAGTTTTCCATCCTGCCCTGCTTTGCTTGAAAGAAATAGATTCACATTAACCCCTACCAGTCACAGGGGCTTGCGAGATTCTGTCCGTTATGCCCCCCCCCCACCCAGGTCTGCCCTGGGGGCCTTGGGTGGGGTTAACTACTTTTTAGTTCCCAGGGTCACCCTGGTCAGCCCCACAGGGTGGGTTTTCCCCTCTATTCTGGGGCATGTGTTTCTGTCTACCCTTGGTCCATTCACCTGTATTTTCCTTTTTTTAAACTCTCCCTACTGTTTGCGCTGCCTGTAGCTCTTGATATTGGATGTGTGTTGCTGAATGGTCTTAGCTTTATTTAGGCCCCATGTCGTAGGTTTATTCAACGTACTGGACCGGCTGGCAACATACATTCAATATTCTGTTTAGATGGGTTTTTTTCACAAGCAGTGCAGGCACGTCCTGAGAAAGTCTTGTTGCTGTCGGGACGTTAAGCAATGTACAATCAATCAATCAATCTGCCCTTTATGCCAAACGTAATCCTCTCCAGCTGTTCCTTTGAATGCGGGCGCAGTTAGTGTTCAGCAATGATGACCACACAGGCCGCACCGGATGTTTATAGTAACAGAGAGAAAGTCTGAATAGGCCCTAAACATGAAACAGTAGGACAGGTGATTGTATAGTGGCACAGTCTATCCCCTCACCATTCCATTGGACTGTGTGTGTGTGTGTGTGTGTGTGTGTGTGTGTGTGTGTGTGTGTGTGTGTGTGTGTGTGTGTGTGGCTATATTTAATAGTAACCATAATGGCCAATTTTCAGTGTGCAAAAATTTGTAAACTGTGCTAAGTCCAAAACTCACTAAACAAATTAAAAAAACATTAACCAAGCCGTAATTTTCCTCCAATTCACCACACATAGATTTAGCTTGCATCAAAATGTTCAGCTCATCGAACTGCATGAGGTGAACATACCTAAAACATTGTAAACACCATATTTAATAGAAACCCTAATGGCCAAAGTTTCCGTATCAGTAGGACCAAGTACCAAAAGTCAAGAAAACAGGGGGAAAACAGAAACAAAATGTTTTCTTCATATGAGAAAATTCATCACTATATATTATGACTTGCAGGTGCAAGGGGCCTGTAACTTTTACAATTTCCATCCGATTTGGCATTTTTCACCATCATTTTAAGCAGATCATCAAAGTGCATCCGATAAACATACTTCAAACATTGTAAACCCTATATTTCATAGATACCCTAATGACCAAAGTTTATGTAGGGTTACATTAGGGTTAGGGTTAGGGCTAGCCTTATCAGTGCTAACCCTAAGGTGGTAAGGTACATTTTGGTCAAAAAAATTTATGGTGCCATTTGATAGCACATGTGGCACTGAGTCCGGAAATGCAAAATAAAACTTTTGTATTCCAATTTAAACATGTGTTATCACCCTTGAAAAAATACGGGAAAAAAACACATTATCCTTTCTTGTGTCCGTATTTTATGTTCAATCGCTCCCATTGTCATACCTATACTGCGGCTGTACTATTTCTATCGACATCTGTAAAAGCATCTCTAAATACACCATAGTTGGCTTTTTTTTTCTTTTTTTTCTAAATGTTTTTCAGGTCACCTTTCCAATTCAATAATTTTCCTCCAATTCACCACACATAGATTTAGCTTGCATCAAAATGTTCAGCTCATCAAATTGCATGAGATGAACATACCTGAAACATTGTAAACACTATATTTAATAGACACCCTAATGGCCAAAGTTTCCGTATCAGTAAGACCAAGTACCAAAAGTCAAGAAATACATTAACATCATGGTTTGTGATAAGATGCGGTATATTTCTGGTTAAGGAAACGGTGGAAAAACGCAGAAACAAACAATTGTTCCTCGTATCAGAAATTCAGTCACTATATATTATGAATTTCAGACAAACAGGCAATAGGATTAGGGCTAGCCTTATCAGTGCTAACCCTAAGATGGTAAGGTACATTTTGGTCAAAAAATGTTATGGTGCCATTTGATAGCACATGTGGTACTGAGTCTGGAAATGCAAATAAAACTTTTGTATTCCAATTTAAACATGTGTTATCGCCCTTGAAAAAAAAAACTGGGGAAAAACACATTATCCTTTCTCGTGTCCGTATTTTATGTTCAATCGCTCCCAATTCATACCCATGCTGCGGCTGTACTATTTCTATTGATATCTGTAAAAAGCATCTCTAAATACGCCATATTTGTTTTTTTTTAATTATTTTTTTTCTAAAAGTTTGTCAGATTTCCAATTCAATAATTATCCTCCAATTCACCACACATAAATTTAGCTTGCATCAAAATGTTCAGCGCATCAAACTGCATCAGATGAACATACCTAAAACATTGTAAACACCATATTTAATAGAAACCCTAATGGCCAAAGTTTCTGTATCAGTACTGAGCGCGACCAACTTTAAAAGCCATCTGTACCTATTTTTCCCACACAGCTTTCACCTTTTTTTCTTCATCATCTTCTCACAAACCATGCTGTCTCAAAAGTGCACCTGAGAAATTTTGTTAAATGTAATTCTTTTAATCACCTTTGCTTAATAGCTTAGTTGGTCAAATAATTAAGATATCAATCAATTCGATTGCTATAATTTGTGGTCTGTGTCTTTTTGCTGAGGTGGAGAGACATAATTTACTGTATGCATTTGGCTGATTTCTTGATTATAATTTGTTCAGGTAGTATTGACTATTGACCAACCTATTTTAAAACATTTAATTTTAAAACTATATTTTATTTTTAACATAATTTTCATTCTCAAAACACTCTTATACTGAACATCTTTCTTTCACTTAACATTTTGACTTTTATATATTCATTTATTTGCTTGTTCGGTCCTTCATTCATTTATGTACACACGCACACACACACACACACACACACACACACACACACACACACACACACACACACACACACACACACACACACATTTAGTTAAAACTGAGCATGCTTTCTAGTTATGCTCGGGCTTTTGCAGCCGGTCAGTCTCTTACTTTACTTACTTACGCCTGACACCCCTCCCCGGGTATAGGGGTATAGGCCATCGACGAGAGACCTCCAGCGACTCCTGTCCTGTGCTTCTCCTTCGATTTTACTCCAGGTAGTTCCCAGTCTCTTGATGTCTGCTTGGAGGTCTCGATGCCAGGTGTTTCTCGGCCTGCCTTTTCCTCTTTCCCTGGGGGTTTCATGACAATGCCTGCCTAGTAATACTGGAAACTGGCTTTCTCCAGTCAGTCTCTGGGTTACTATAAATATCCAGGTGGCCATGTGGCCATCCGAAACTAACTGTAGTGTGTTCCATAACTGAGCCCTCCAGCATCTAACGGCATTATCCTCTTGATCAAGCTGCATAGACTCTGATGCGTCTCTGACACTGAATATTAAGGATCAACATCTTTCTTGCCACATGGCACTTACATCTAGTTACTATGCTTACCCAGCCACCACATGCTATGCTGTTAGTGGTGGAATCAGCCTGACCAAGTCAATGAGGCTTTGTTTCGATAAAGCCTCCTTAGTCAGTGCATAGATTCTCATCAGTCTCTGTAGTCTACACGACGTTAAGTAGTCAACATCTTTCTGGTTCTATCCATTTAACTCTGTCGATGCCGAATGCACCAAATTTCTTGCCCTCCTGTCAGCAATTTCAGCTTAATCAAGCCACACAGACTTTCATGCGTCCTGGCAGACTCAGACGCCGAAAGAGGTGAACCCCTTACTTGCATCACATTTACCTCTGTTGCCTACTTCTGAGCATGCCAGTGTTGTCGTTTTTGCTGTAGTGCAACTGCCAGCGAGCGTGGCCCTGGGAAGGCTGAATGCTAGGGATTTCGATTGCACGTATCTGTTAGAAAGGTCTAGCTGCCTGGCTACTTTTAATTTTATGTGGGCATGTATATGCATAGTTAACTGTGAAAACTAACACTCGCGCACATGTGGCAGCCATTGAGATATCAAGAACACCCAAAATACACTCAAAACAAAACTATTTCATTAATTGCTGTCCTTTCAAGAAGTTGTACATCAAATTTTATCGCTTTTTGTGTATTTTGCAAACTCACATTTTGAATAAATTGGGTGATAGATAAAAAACAAACGAACAAAAAAATTACAAAAAGAAAAACATTTGACAAGAGTTAAAAACAAAGATGTCAGACTGCGTCGTTGGCAATGGAGCCAGTAGTCAGCATTACCGACATAAAAAGGCTAGAATTTTGGGAAAGGAAGATCTCAGAGTAGTGACTGGACTTTGCAGCCACGAAGTACAGATAATAAAGATCTGGGTCAGGCATCTGGCATGTGTTTACACGTGTTGACAGGACGTAGCCCAGCCCTCAGGCCCATAAAACTTGCCAAATGCACGTTCCGTCCCCATTAAGAGGCGGTCATCCGTAGAAAAGGGCTACTGGGATGCTATATAGGAGCTTGATATGATGTGTCATTTTAGTAAACCTGCCATTTTGAATTCCAATTTAAAAATTCTATATAAACTGCCTCGAGATAATTCTTTTAGGGACAATATAAAGTTTCAAGCTCGTCTGTCCACAAATGCACGTTGCAGTTGCTGTCACATACACACGCACACACACAAATGCAGCACTTGGCGCCAAAAAGATGTTCTCCAGCAATGTTTGCGTAGCTGGATGTGACGTAATTTTTATCTTGTTACTTTTTTGACAGAATTTGGGGCCCGCCCACCCAGCACATCATGTGCATGGTTTGGAATGCGCTTTGACCAGTCCTATTTCAAAGTCTACCGCATTTTCAATACAGTAGACAAAAACTGTGATGCCAGATACATACATCTTAACAAATGTGCTGCTCTGTTTTTCACCTAAATTTAGATCTTACCTTGATGGCTTTGTGGCAGTGAAGGAACAGCAAATGACTGCCAGTAGAGCAGACACAGAGACAATGACTGACACAAAAACTTAAGGTATGACATAAAGATTATAGTCGGAGAATAGACAGAGTAATACAAATACAATGATACTTTTTCTGTTATCAGTTGTGATACAGTGTGTGAGGCCATAGATCAAAATTTTTGTGTGCAATGTAAGCTGTGTTTACACTCGCTCAGTTCATCTGGCTGTTCTATCATATTAGCCTCCCCTTGGCTGTGCTATTTTGAAGAAAAACTATGCTTTTCAACTTTCATTTGTTTTCTCAGTGTTCTAAGTAGTAAGCAATTTGATTTTTTAATTTTATCTGAAAGAAAACTATATAATTTGTATTCATTTCATTGTTGAAAAGCCTACTTTTGCTTTAAAGAGGCAGGTCTAGGCTAGGGGGTCAAGTGATATCAAACAAGTTGAGTCCGATAGATTGGATGGGTTGAGTCCCATATCACTTTAATTGCAGTTTTAACCAATCGTGCTGACATTGCTCTCAAATGAGCAATATGAACACAATATGTCAAACAGAGCACAAAAGAATGTTTAGAATGTCGTACAAAAAGCACGAAGTAAATATGTATCATAAAATTCATAGCCCAGTGTATCATATATGGTGTATAGCCCAGTGTATCATATATGGTGCATTAAATATTTCAAAGTCCAATTTACAAAATCAACTTTTCTTGTATTTTTTTTCTAAGCCACAATTTTTTTTTAAAGACTGTTATTTGCCTTCCCATGACACAAAATATATCATTTGTGCTCACTTACTTGCTTACTTACGCCTGTCACCCCTCCCCGGGTATAGGCCATCGACGAGAGACCTCCAGCGACTCCTGTCCTGTGCTTCTCCTTTGATTTTACTCCAGATGGTTCCCAGTCTCTTGATGTCTGCTTGGAGGTCTCGACGCCAGGTGTTTCTCGGCCTGCCTCTTTTCCTCTTTCCCTGGGGTTCCATGACAATGCCTGCCTAGTGATGCTGGAAGCTGGCTTTCTCAGACTGTGACCAATCCATCCCCATCTTCTTCGCCCAATTTCATTCTCTGCTGTTATCTGCTCTGTTCTCTCCCAGAGTCTGATGTTGCTGATCTTCTCTGGCCAGTGGATTTTCAAAATTCTTCTAAGGCAACTGCTTATGAAGATCTGTACTCTGTTGACTGTGGTTTTTGTCAATCTCCAAATCTCTGCTCCATATAGGAGAACTGCTTTTACGTTGGAGTTGAAAATCCGGACTTTGGTGTGTTGTGACAGTTCTCTGGAACTCTACACTTTTTTCAACTGGAGAAAGGCTGCTCTGGCTTTACCGATTCATGCTCTGACATCTGCATCAGTGCCGCCTTTTTTGTCTATGATGCTCCTGAGATAGGTGAAGGACTCCACCTCCTCCAACGGGGTGCCAGCAAGCAAGACTGGTTCTTCCCTGGTTGCGTTCAGCCTCATTGTCTTTGTTTTCTGTTTGTGGATGGTGAGGCCCACTTGGGACGAGATGTCAGCAAGCCTCGTGGTCTTGTCCTGCATTTGTTGATGAGTGTGGGACAGTAAAGCCAAGTCGTCTGCAAAATCGAGGTCGTCAAGCTGTGTCTACAGTGTCCACTGTATTCCACTTCGTCTGTGCTCTGTGGTCCTCGTTATGACCCACTCTATGGCCAGTAGGAAGAGGAACGGAGACAGCAAACACCCCTGCCTGACACCAGTTCTGACCTGGAACTCCCTGGTGAACTGCCCTTCGTGGATCACGCAACATGTCATGCCATCGTAGCTGCTCTTGATCAGGCTGACGAGCTTTGTGGGTACATCGTAGGTCGTCAAGCTGTGTCATTAGTGGGCGCATAACACTACCCACTTATTACCCACATGTTTTAAGCTGTATAGCACATTATTTACAGGCGTAGGTACAGTAACATCACAAAGTTGGCCAAGTTTAGGAAACTGTCTCTCAGCACCATCTTTTACATCTTCAATTGCCTTTCGTTTGTACAATCCAACGGAAACAAGTTCAAGGCCATACACCTCTCCTATCTCACCTTCTTTATCAAAATCTTGCACATCAGCCAAATCTTTTAACTCTATTGATGGACATGCAACTGGTATAATTTTTGTCTTTGGGCCGCCACTCATTTTTTATTCAGCAAAAATAAAATTTATTTAACTTCCAACACAACACTAAAATCATGCATTATAACTGGTTTTCCATCATGATTAGTTACAGATAAACACAGTGATTCAAAGAAACTGGCACTTAATTTTTTAAACTGCAAATTAGGAAATCTAATAACTTCACTCTCACAATAGGGAGCAGTTCCAGTCGGTAAGCATCTCAACAAAGTCGAAGGCTTTCCATTGTGAACATTTTCAGTCGTGTTCAGTTCTTTTAAATGAACATTTAGCACTGTGTGTACTGACAAATCCTCGCGCTGGGACCATATGGCGTTGAGGCGCGTCCCCTGGGTGGTGGATAGGGGGTCCCTCGTGAGAGGGGTGCACCGAAGGAAATAAGGTGCCGTGAACCAACAAGGTCTAAGGGAAAGTGACCCCGACAGAAAACCCCTGGTCCTCCTAGTAAGGCGGGTGGGCGTGGGGGTAGCTTCCCCACCCTGCAAAAAAATAAATAGCTACAAAAACGCTGACGAAAAGACTAACAGTAATTCCTTTCCTGGAGGAGGAAGGTTCTTCTACCAGAAGACTTATGACGTCCTGTGGTGAAAGCCGGAAGTCTTCGGAAGCCACAGGACCGAGCCGCCTCTCTCTATCCAGGGATACAACCATGGGCACATGGAACGTCAAGACCATGTACCAGAGCGGCAAGGCCGCCCAGATAGCAGCGGAAATGCAAAAGTACAACCTTTCCCTGCTAGGTATCAGTGAAGCCAGATGGATGCAGTCTGGCCAGAAAAGGCTGTTAAGTGGGGAGATGATTCTGTATTCAGGTCATGAAGAGGAGAATGCCCCCCCTACAGAAGGTGTAGCATTCATGCTGTCACCAGTGGCACAGAGAGCGCTGATGGGCTGGGAACCTCTTGGGCCAAGAATTATCACAGCAGCCTTTAGAACCAAGAAAAAGCTCAAGCTGAACGTCATCCAGTGTTATGCGCCCACTAATGACAGTGACGAGGAAGAGAAACAAGAGTTCTACGACCGACTCCAGAGTGCCTTGGACAAATGTGCGGAGCAAGACATCACCATCGTCATGGGCGATTTTAATGCCAAAATAGGGGAGGACAACACCGGATACGAAGAGGTGATGGGGAGACAGGGACTAGGCTTGGAGATGAGTGAGAACGGGGAGAGGTTTGTAGACTTTTGTGCTCTAAACCGACTTGTCATTGGAGGCAGCATCTTCCCACACAGAAGAATACACAAAGCAACTTGGGTCTCACCCGACCATACAACAGAGAACCAAATAGACCATATCTGCATTAGCAAGAAATTTAGAAGATCCCTTCAAGATGTTCGAGTGAGGAGGGGAGCAGATGTCGCCTCAGACCACCATCTGCTTACCTTAAGAATGAAGCTCAAGCTAAAGAAAAGCCGCACAGAGACAACAAGAAGACAGCGCTATAATGTAGGCCTCCTGAGAGAAACTGGAGTTAGAGAAGAGTTCAAACTGGTGCTGTCCAACCGGTTTCAAGCGCTACAGGAGCTAGTAAATGAAGAGGAGGAGGTCACCACAGAGCAGCAGTGGAAGGCAGTTAGAGAGGCGCTGAACTCAACCTGCAAAGACACTGTAGGGTTCAGGAAACACCATCACAAGGACTGGCTGTCGGCACAGACCTTGAAGAAGATAGAAGTGAGGAAACAGAAGAAAGCAGTTGTCAACAACAGTCGTACGAGAGCAGCCAAAGTAAGGGCACAGGGGGAATACTGGGAAGCCAACCGCGAGGTGAAGAGGAGTATCAGGGCAGACAAGAGGGCCTACACAGACAGCCTGGCAGCAGAGGCAGAAAAGGCAGCAGGCAGCGGCAACATGAAACAGCTCTACGACATTACCAGAAGATTGTCAGGCAAGTATGGCCATACAGAAAGACCAGTAAAGGACAAAGAAGGCAAGCCTATTGCAGACAGAGCAGACCAACTCGACAGATGGGCCGAGTATTTTGAAGAGTTACTGAACAGACCTAGCCCACCCGACCCCCCAGACATCCAGCCGGCAGAGACCGACCTACCCATCAGCTGTGACAGACCCAGCCGGGAAGAGATCAGAAGAGCAGTGGCATTTTTGAAGAACAGCAAAGCAGCAGGCCCAGATGGCATCCCAGCGGAGTCTCTGAAAGCAGACCTAGAGACAACAGTGGAGATGCTGTACCCACTGTTTGGAAAGATCTGGGAAGAGGAGGTGATGCCGGCTGACTGGAAGGAGGGGTACCTAATCAAGCTTCCCAAGAAAGGCGACCTCAGCAAGTGTTCCAACTACAGAGGAATCACCTTGCTGTCAGTACCAGGAAAGGTCTTCAACAGGATCATCCTGGAGAGAATGAAGAGCTCCGTTGACCCCCAGCTGAGAGACCAGCAAGCAGGATTTAGGAAGAACCGATCATGTACAGACCAGATCGCCACTCTCCGCATCATCGTGGAACAGTCTCTGGAGTGGAGCTCCCCGCTGTACGTCAACTTTGTGGATTATGAGAAAGCATTTGACAGTGTGGACCGAGAGACTCTGTGGAAACTCCTACGACACTACGGTGTACCCACAAAGCTCATCCGCCTGATCAAGAGCAGCTACGATGGCATGACATGTCGCGTGATCCACGAAGGGCAGTTCACCAGGGAGCTCCAGGTCAGAACTGGTGTCAGGCAGGGGTGTCTGCTGTCTCCGTTCCTCTTCCTACTGGCCATAGACTGGGTCATGAAGATGACCACAGAGCACAGATGAAGTGGAACACAGTGGACACTGTGGACACAGCTTGACGACCTCGATTTTGCAGACGACTTGGCATTACTGTCCCACACTCATCAACAAATGCAGGACAAGACCACGAGGCTTGCTGACATCTCGTCCCAAGTGGGCCTCACCATTCACAAACAGAAAACAAAGACAATGAGGCTGAACGCAACCAGGGAAGAACCAGTCTTGCTTGCTGGCACCCCGTTGGAGGAGGTGGAGTCCTTCACCTATCTCGGGAGCATCATAGACAAAAAAGGCGGCAGTGATGCAGATGTCAGAGCACGAATTGGTAAAGCCAGAGCAGCCTTTCTCCAGTTGAAAAAAGTGTAGAGTTCCAGAGAACTGTCACAACACACCAAAGTCCGGATTTTCAACTCCAATGTAAAAGCAGTTCTCCTATATGAAGCAGAGACTTGGAGATTGACAAAAACCACAGTCAACAGAGTACAGACCTTCATGAACAGTTGCCTTAGAAGAATTTTGAAAATCCACTGGCCAGAGAAGATCAGCAACGTCAGACTCTGGGAGAGAACAGAGCAGATAACAGCATAGAATGAAATTGGGCGAAGAAGATGGGGATGGATCGGTCACAGTCTGAGAAAGCCAGCTTCCAGTATCACTAGACAGGCATTGTCATGGAACCCCCAGGGAAAGAGGAAAAGAGGTAGGTCGAGAAACTCCTGGCGTCGAGACCTCCAAGCAGACATCAAGAGACTGGAAACCACCTGGAGTAGAATCGAAGGAGAAGCACAGGACAGGAGTCGCTGGAGGTCTCTCGTCGACGGCCTATACCCGGGTAGGGGTGACAGGCGTAAGTAAGTAAGTAAGTACTGACAAATGAACTGGATATTTTCCAGTTATTAAATCTTCTACTGTCGTAGGTGACCAACCATTAATATTAGCACTTCCAAAACCCATTACCCAATTCTCATCCTTTGAAGTTATATGTCTGCCTATTAAACCAATCAAATATGCAAGTTCACTTGAAATTATAGGCTGACTACCTACAGGAAATTCTAATGTAACACGTAAGTTAGCCGGATTTAAAGTTGCTTTAATTTTTAATTTACTTTGAAACCATTCAGCTAAAGTACAAAAGTCATAATACCCAGATGGTATAAAGTGTGTTTTAGTGCCCAAGCCACTATTACCAGCGTTTCTATAACTTACATGAAAACTTGTATCATCTGTTACATTAAACCACTTTACAGTATAGAACATTTCATGGATAGCTACAGCCTTGCTACCATTACGATTATCAATCCCATTGGTTAACCACACTGGTTTACTTGTGTCAAGATTTGTTAAGGTAATAAACATTATTTATTATCACATTAAAAAAACATAATGGAATTTAAATCACCAACAATTACCACTGTTAATGCATTTCAATTTAACGTCGATGCAAAGTACAATGTCGCACCAACTTATGATCAGAAAATAATTCAGCTAAATCAGCTCGATATAGCTTTGTCTGAAGGAGATTTATTTCAAGTGAAAGTGCCAAATCCCTATGATAATTACCTAAACCCACCAATTACAGATGATGCAACTTCAAAAAAGTGGTTTTCAAGCCCACTACAGATGTTTCAAAACCAACTTAACCTTGCTATACTATGCTCAACTACTGGCTGTGGGGTTTCTTTTACAGACCATTTAAATCACCCAAACAAACTGATTAAGTCTGTCTATCGTTTCCACACGTATTGCCAGCTTAGAAGAATACTGTCAGAACTGCATACCCCAATGCCTACTGAATCCAGTTTTAACCCCTTTAACAATCCCATGGATTTGAAAGCATTTGAACGCATCTGTAATGAATTTAACCTTAGTACAAAGTATGACTTTACACAAAAACTTGATGATCACAAAGGTATGGGTACATTGTATTATGCTATGAGTCACAGACAATACCCTCAAGATTACTGGCCTCCCTACTCTTCATTCTCATCAAAATCTGAAGTGTGGTTAGGCTCAATAGAACAGAAACAGTCTAATGCCTGGACCACATTTGTCTTAGATAAGAGTGACGGATTTACTCAAGCAGGAGTCGAACGCATTAATGAGTCTATCAGAACGTTTGTGTGGTGTATACTAGGAGCACAAGCTCAAACAAAGTCAAATATTTTAAACGGGAGTGGGAAATTTGAAGCACAAAAACAGTTTCTTGCAAACCTTGAAGATTCAATTAATTCAGTAGTAGATCTCCCATCAAGCATACAACACTACCAAGGCGTTCTCAGATATGCTAGATCGAAAGTTGACTTTGTAGTTGGCATCGGGTTATACATGTTACCATCTAACCTTCAACTCCAAATGGGGACAATAACAAATTATAATAATGAAATAATTGTTGCTGGGCGTGATCAAAAATTAGGACTCAATCAATCTGTAAACTTGAGCCCAACAACCACACACCTACAACCATTAAAACCATTAATATCACCAGTAACGCCAGTAACATCATCATCACCTGTACAGACAGTAATGCCAGTAATGTCAGTAACAGCCCCAGCATCGGCACCGACACCTGCACCGGTACCAGCACCAGTACAGCCAGTAACCCCAGTAAACACACATGAGTCAGAGAGAACTGCATTGGTAATTGGCCTTACTGGATTAGGAATATTACTTCTTTACCTGTTTAATTAAATAACCTATAATTAACCCTCCTATCGTCCCCAAAAAGACCCATACATGCTCTGCCATAAACCCTACTACCTTTGCTGCAGTACTTATCAGCCAACTGACAACACTTCCTATTATGCCAGGCAAAACATCCATTGCTTTTACTGCCAATTTTTGAAGCAAGTCTGATATATGAGACAACTGTTTCTTTACCCATGCCTGTAAATCTTTTGGGTCTGATGGAGCTGGAGGGGTTGGAGTGCCACCACCTGGTCCTCCTGTTACAGCTAACACTACAGTACTAATAATAAATCCAAGAGCAGTAATTAAACTTGCAATAGTGATACTCTGCTCTCTGAAAAGTGTTTTCAATCTCTCAGCCAAAGTTGTGTCTTCATGAAGTATTTTCTGAATAGTTTCTCTAACCCTGTTTACCTGTGTTTTCAGTTTTTCTTTCCCTATTTCAATCACTTCTAGCCGTGCAGATCTTTCTATCTGCAAATCATTTAATCTGTGTTGTATTCTTTCTTTCATTTCTGTGTCATAATTCTCATCATCAGCTTTAGCTAATTTTTCTTTTTCTCTTTCAATGTGATTATCAAGCTCACCTAGTTTGGCTACATTATTTACAAGCTCACCTCTTATTGACTGCAGTGTTTTATCCAAGCCCACTAACTCCCACATTGTCAAAGGAGAGTCTTCTATTGTTTTCATAACCTCATTTATTTGCCCTTCAGTAAATGAGGTTTCGTGTATTATTGTGTTTGCTAATTCTGGCAGTCTTGTACTTCAGTCATTTCAATTTCTTGTCCAGTTGGCAACCTTGTTTGCACATCATGAAGAGCACTAGCAAGACGAGGTGGTAACTGTTTATCTCCAATACCAAGTTGACGCAAGGCGCCAACACCACCTTCATTTTTGATTGTACTTAAAGCTCTAAACTTACCAGGGTCTCTTTTGTTAGTCAGTTGTACTTTTCCTTTGTCAGCAGTATTTAAAAATAAATGACCTTTTTCAGATTCAAACTGATTAGGATCTATTTCATCTGGGCGGTCACCAACACTATCATAAAATGAGTTTATTTTGTCTTTTAACAGTTCATGATACATACTAGAAGTATTTACCATTCCAGTTACATCTGTTGCACTAGTATCATAGTCATTCATGTCATCCATTTCAAAATCTTCATGACCAAATCCTCCCGCTGCCATTGTTTTTATTAATTTAATTTTTTTGATTTGTGTATAATAAAATGACATCATCCTACGGATCAAAGTTAGACCCATACAGAAAACTACGTGAACCTCTTGGTGTTAAGGGCATTAGGCAATTAATTGTCGTCACTAACAATCCTAGCTCCATAGACCAAAACCAAATTCTTACCGTCAAATTTCCAAACCTAGGTCCCAATGACGTTATTGTTCCTGGAACTGCTCGCCTTGCTTTTAATATTGAACTTTCATCAGACACAGATGACGAAAGAACACTAGTTGGCAACCTTGGCAGAGCAATTATTAAGACTATTAAAGTTAAACTTGAAGGCCAGGAAGTGTTTAGTCTTGATAATGCTGATGTATTTTACTGTTACAAAGATCTGTGGCTCACAAGTGAAGAACGAGAAGACCGTATTTATCAAGGTATACAGTCTGATAATGTTGCCAAACTCACAATCAATGCAACAGATAAATCAACAACAGAAGCAAAGGACGTTATTGTGGCAGAAACATATGGAAATAGATTTTGCATTCCACTTGAATTTGAAATCCTAACAGCACATTTGCCTTATTATCAAGGAGCACTAAATGACCGTCTGAGTTTTGAACTAATCTTTAATGACTACTCCAAAGTTATTAAATCAACGGATCTCAATGCATCATACAAGATCTCTAACATTTCCTTGGAATATGAAATTGTCACACATACTCATCTAGCTACTCTCATTCAAAATCAGTACCAAACAAAACTGCCTATTTATTATGACCGTGTGATGAGGCACAGTTTAATGCATAAAGACAAAAGTGATCCAGTGTGGAACATCAGCTTGAACACACCTGCTAGGTCACTGAAAGGCATTCTTATGTTGTTTGTTAAACCGGCGAGTCCATACGGCAGGGATTCAGAAAAATTCTATAATCCAAAGATTACTCATTTGTCTTGTACTATTGAAAGGCGCCCTAATCAAGTCTTTGCTTCAGGCATGTTACCTTACCAGCACTATGACGAGATCACAAAATATTTTGCAGGCGGAAGGCTTAGAGAAAAACCTGCAAACATGGCAAGCAAAGATCTACATCTGTATGACGTTAGGATAGCTCAATATCTGACAGACAAGTATGCACTTTGGTTATAATAATAATAATAATAAGCGCATTAAATAGGCGCTTTATCCCAATTGAAAATCGGCTCAAAGCACCGCTGCGAACAGAACCCAACAAGCACGCTCACGTGAATCACACGCATTCACTCACACACTGTACATATACACAGAACATTCACGTGGTGCTAAGGGCAAGCTCAAGCGAGCTACTGTAGTTTTTGGAAATTCAAAATCGTTTGTATTTGAAATTTGATTACGTGGGCTGAAACTGATACCAAAGTCGTGGACCTGCGTAGTACAGATGATGACTACCTACATGGGTCAGGTCGTACTGTTGAAAACGGCAGTGACGGAATTACAATCCAAATACAAAAAAAGGTTGAAAAAGCCGAAGCAATAAACATATATTTGTATCTGATTTATGACGCACAACTGAACATTCAAGAAAGCAGACTGAGCAGGCACATATATTAAAATTATATTTTGTATTAAAATGAACTTGATGACACTCGACCCACACTGTGGTTTGTTTTGTGGTGCCACAGGCTGTGGGAAAACTGAATTTGTTCTTAACCTCTTACAAACAAGATACATCTGTCATTTCGAAAACATTGTGATATTTTGTCCAACGATCAAACACAACAAAGCTTATCACAACCGTTTATTCATTTGGACAGACAACAACATTTATTTAGTTGACCCTGTGAAAAAACTGAACGACTACATGCAGTATTTTTACAAGCAATTTGAAGGACAACCAACTTTGTTTATTGTTGATGATTGCTCAGCAGAGAAAGATATTGTTAAGAAGAGAAACACACTAGCAGAACTGGCCTTTAGTGGCAGTCATGTGAACATCAGTGTATGGATTCTTACTCAGAAATATAATGCAGTACTGAAAGATTTTCATGAGCAGTTAAAGTTTATCTGTTTGTTTTACTGTAAGGATTGTGACAGCTTTGAAGACTGTCTCAGAGAAAACGATGTCATCCCAAATAAGCATGAACGAGATGATGTAAAAAACAAACTAAAATCGACTAAGCATCTAAAGCTTATTTTAAAGACAGATCAGCCTACAGGGTATGGGTTAGTGAATTAATTTAGCCTTTTGTTTTGTCCATAAAAATGGCAGACGGACAAACCATGTAAACAGAGCAAGCTATTGATGTCACTGACTGCTTCAGAGATGTTCTACACTTTACTGACTTAATAACATCTCCCAAACAGCCTGACATAAGACTCTCAGTACCAGCGGTGATATATTTGTCATATAATGTGACTTTGGATTATGTTGATGAACATTCAGTCATGGAGTGTATGACTGTTGATAATAGAACAAATACCTTTAAAGTTAATGATGCAGCCTGCAGCTGGATTGATACTCTGGGTTATAACATATTTAAACAGCTATGTAAACTAAATGTTCATATTAAATGTGTTACAGTTAATAAAATTGTATTACACATACAGAGCAAGCAGTAATTTGTTTGATGACTGGTTTATAAAAGTGTGCGAACACATGCACCAACAACTAAAAAAAAAAAAAATGTTTGTTTTCTAGAGGTTACTGTCAATAAAGTGGTATTACACAAGATGTATTTTTTATTTATTATTTTGTCGGACAAATAAACATGACGGACAATGCCCAAAGCTCGTCGGGCTTAAGAAACGTGTTTCACACAACAGACTTGCCTATATCCAACACTTACAGTGTCTATGAATCAATAGAAAGGTCTTTTTCTGTCATACAACATAACCTTCTTACAGGAAGTGTTAAGATTCAGATTGTTGCTAAAATAGAATTTACCAGGGTAGATGGTGAAGTGATTGTATCCTATATCTCGACAAGACAACACACAGTTAATTCAAGAAGGGAATTGGAAAAAGTGTTTAGAGAAAGACTGTTGCCTGACTTTCTATAAGCAATTGACAGAGCAAAAATGCAGGGGTCTGGTTGGCATGAAGGTCGTGTACATGAACTGCAACTGAAGCAGTCAAGATACCATCCTATTTTAGGCAAATCATGGCTGCCACTACCAACTGAGGTTGCAAACAAAAAGGCTGTAGTCAGTTAGTCTCCAAACTCGAGTTTGCACTGCCGTGAACCTAAAGGGAGCATGAGCATCGCGCTATTCTACGGCGCAGTGCCGGGACGGTCGTCGAATCGCACATGTTGACAGCCATGGGTGTTTTGTTTTGGGCTCGGTGGTCCCGATTTCATCCCGGCTGCGTAAACATAGCAGCATAGAGGCAACACTAGCCACCAAGATACATATAGTACATGTAGCTTCTCACAAGCCCCCGCACTCTGCGCGGAACTCATGAAGATCTATGCCTCTTGGGGAGTTTTGTCTTTGGTTATGGGCGAACATTGCTAGGCAGTGAATGCCATCTGTCTGATGCCAACAAGAATATATTTATCCTCGTGAAAGTATGCGGTAACGGTGGAATGAATGTTTCTTGATAGGGTCATTTGTCTCTGTGCACATCAGACGGAACAGAGAACCTTCTGCCATACCATCTGACGGCAGTTCCGATGAAAGCGGCCTTCAAGGCTGGCTAAAGCTTTGTACTGTCCCGGCCCAGCCCTCAACCAAATAATAGCCCTATCCAAGCCCATTTTAGTATATATTTTAATTTGTAACCTGGCTTTTAAATTTCTGCCCGTATAATAATGTGCCTCAGCAGATCCAAGTATATTCCATAGTGAACCCGAATCTGTCTTTAACAGAACGATAGAGGGCGTAAAAGTGTGTTCATTTATATGGTCATTGATGTACGGTTACTGAAAAACAAAAGAAACGGCTGAAACTCACTGCAAACCACAATAAGTGCATCTCCCTTCACCCTCCCCCACTCAGCCTGGAAATTAAAATTGTGTGAACTGAAAAAGCAAAACTTAGGCACAGATTCTCATGAGTCACGATCCTGTACTGAACTTGCATGACGGACTTCTGAGGATCTATACCTTTTCTCATCAGTAGAAAGGGCCACTATCACACTGAATTAGATACACTCACTGATACGCACCTTTGACAGTCTGGAATAAACATAGATCCTCATGGCACCCGCAGATGCGAAAACTAATGAGAATCATGCCTCTTGCCTGGCTCTATCATTACGCTGGTCCTTACATACAAGAAGCTACGCGAGCTGATTCACTGACTGCCTTCCATAGTGTAATAGACGCGTTGACAGCAATTATAAACAAACCGCTCGGCTGAAAAAAAGGGGAGAGAAACAGAATAGATAGAGCTCACATTTTTCCATCGAATGAAAATGATTAGGCTTTTTGGAGAACTGTGTCAGTATATATTTTAAATTTGTAACCTGGCTTTTTTAAATTTCTGAGTTTTCAGAATTATATAAGCCTCAGAAGATTCAAGTATATTCCGTAGTGAACCCGACTGTCTTTACCAGAACAAAAGAGGGGGGGGGGGGGGGGGGGGGGGAAGTGTGTTCATTTATAATATGGTCATTGATGTACGGTTACTGAAAAGCAAAAGACACGGCTGAAACTCACTGCAAACCACAATAGCGCATCTCTCTCCCTTTCCCCCACTCAGCCTGGAAATTAAAATTGTGTGAACTGAAAAAGCAAAACTTAGGCACAGATTCTCATGGGTCACGTTCCTGTAACTTGCGTGGCGGACTCTTGAGGATCTATGCCTTTTCTCATCTGTAGAAAGGACCACTATCACACTGTCCGAGATACACTCAATGATAAACACCTCCTGTCTGGAATAAACATAGATCCTCATGGCGCCCGCAGATACGAAAGCTCATGAGAATCCTGACTCTTGCCTGCCTCTATCATTATGTTGGTCCTTACATACAAGAAGCTGCATGAGCTGATTCATTGACTGCCTTCCATAGTGTATTAGGCGCGATGACAGCAATTATAAACAAACCGCTTGGCTGAATAAAGGGGACCGAAATCGAGAAGAGCGCGCGCTCACATTCCATCGAATCAAAATGATTAGGCTTTTCGGAGTCTGAGTTAGAACTGTAGTCAATATTCAGAACAATGATAATTTCTGTTTTATGTGGTGTGTGCTTGCTAAACTACACTTTGTAAAAACAAAACCTGAACGTGTATCTAACTATAAGGGCAGTTCACCAGAGAGCTCCATATCAGAACTGGTGTCAGGCAGGGGTGTCTGCTGTCTCCGTTCCTCTTCCTACTGGCCATAGACTGGGTCATGAAGATGACCACAGAGCACAGACGAAGTGGAATACAGTGGACACTGTGGACACAGCTTGACGACCTCGATTTTGCAGACGACTTGGCATTACTGTCCCACACTCATCAACAAATGCAGGACAAGACCACGAGGCTTGCTGACATCTCGTCCCAAGTGGGCCTCACCATTCACAAACAGAAAACAAAGACAATGAGGCTGAACGCAACCAGGGAAGAACCAGTCTTGCTTGCTGGCACCCCGTTGGAGGAGGTGGAGTCCTTCACCTATCTCGGGAGCATCATCGACAAAAAAGGCGGCACTGATGCAGATGTCAGAGCACGAATCGGTAAAGCCAGAGCAGCCTTTCTCCAGTTGAAAAAAGTGTGGAGTTCCAGAGAGCTGTCACAACACACCAAAGTCCGGATTTTCAACTCCAATGTAAAAGCAGTTCTCCTATATGGAGCAGAGACATGGAGATTGACAAAAACCACAGTCAACAGAGTACAGACCTTCATGAACAGTTGCCTTAGAAGAATTTTGAAAATCCACTGGCCAGAGAAGATCAGCAACATCAGACTCTGGGAGAGAACAGAGCAGATAACAGCAGAGAATGAAATTGGGCGAAGAAGATGGGGATGGATCGGTCACAGTCTGAGAAAGCCAGCTTCCAGTATCACTAGGCAGGCATTGTCATGGAACCCCCAGGGAAAGAGGAAAAGAGGTAGGCCGAGAAACTCCTGGCGTCGAGACCTCCAAGCAGACATCAAGAGACTGGGAACCACCTGGAGTAGAATCGAAGGAGAAGCACAGGACAGGAGTTGCTGGAGGTCTCTCGTCGACGGCCTATACCCGGGTAGGGGTGACAGGCGTAAGTAAGTAAGTAAGTATCTAACTATACCAAATTTGTAAATGAACTTAACTTCAGTGGCATAGATTTTCCTGTTAAGGTAGAGGACATAGACTTGTTTGAAAAACTAAATCCTGGTATATCTATAAATGTGTATGTATGGGATAATGAGTCTGAGAACAAGTTACAGCCAATTAGAGTATCACCAATTGCCCCAACCTATGGACAGTCAGAAGATAAGCATGTTGACATGTTACTAATAAGCTCCGGCGATAACTTTCACTACACAATTATCAGAAGTATGTCAAGACTAATTCATCATACAACAAAACATGATGGTAAACAGGAATTTTGTAAAAAATGTTTACAGAGGTTTTCCTCTATTAAAGTAGCACACAAACATGTCCAGCACTGCAGGTCAGCTGATGACATTCAAACAATACTGAGGTATCCAGATCCTGGTAGCAAAGTATATTTTAAGAACTATGGAAATCAGCAAAAGCTGCCGTTTGTAGTGTATGCTGATTTTGAATCACTGGTTGTACCATATGAGGGTCCTGTTCCAGAATCATTACCAAAGACTGTAAAATTGAGTGACCAAGTCATGTGTTCTTTTGGATACTTTCTTGTTAGGTCAGATGGTCAGCATGAAGAACCTGTTATCTACAGAGGTGAAAATGCAGCAGCTGAGTTTTTAACAGAAATGAGACAACTGTATAGTCAGGTAGTACAGTATTTGGAAAACTGTCAGATGCCTTTGTTAATGACAGAAGAAGACAAACTAAATTTTGATACGGCGGAGATTTGTTGGATTTGTGATCAACTTCTGAAGGGTGATAAAGTTCGTGACCATGACCACATAACTGGGCGTTACAGAGGTGCTGCCCATGGTGATTGTAACATGAAATTAAAAATAGATCCCAAGGCATATAAGTTGCCTATCTTTTTCCACAATCTCAAAGGGTATGATTCACATATTATCATGCAGGCTGTGGATGAGTCTTACAAAAAAATTAGTTGTATTGCCCAGACAACTGAAAAATAGTTGACGTTTAGGCTGGACAACAAATTAGCATTTTATGACTCCATGCAACATTTGTCTTTAGGGCTTGCTAGTCTCGCAGAAGGACTGACTGAGTTTCTAATAACAAGTAAATATTTTAAGCCAGACTTGATTAAGAAAGGAGTCTACCCCTACGAATACATTGATCACTGGGTTGTGTTTGAAGAAAGGAGACTGCCACCAAAAGAGAAATTTTATTCCACACTTAATGGTAAAGGTATTTCTGACTCTGATTACCAGCACGCACTTGATGCATGGGGTAAACTGGGGTGTGAAACGATTGGTGATTACCATGACCAGTACTTGAAAGCTGATGTTTGCTTGCTAGCAGACGTATTTGAAAGTTATCATGAAAAGGGTTTGTTACACTACAGTCTTGACCCAGCTTGCTACATAACTAGTCCTGGCATGACATGGGATGCATTTATGAAATCCAGCAAGATATTTATAGACCTGGTGTCTGATCGTACGATGGGTGAAATGGTGGAACATGATTTGAGGGGAGGTATTAGTATAGCCGCAAACAACTATGCCAAAGCCAACAACAAATATCTTGATGACTTTGACCCATCAAGGCCAAGGTCATTCATTACGTACTTGGACGCTAATAACCTTTATGGATGTGCAATGTGTGAGTTATTGCCCTTGAAAAACTTTTGTCTACATGATTTGTCACAGTGTGATATAACAAAATTAACAAACAAAATTATGAATTATGATCGGGATCACAAAAAGGGTTGGATCTTTGAAGTTGACCTGGAGTACCCACACCACCTACTTGATTACCACAATGATTATCCATTAGCAGTTGAGAAAATGAGTATGACGGGAAAAAAAGAAGACACTAAACTTGTGCCAAATTTGAATGACAAATTCAATTACGTTTGCCACTATCGCTTGTTACAGTTTTACATCAGACATGGGTTAGTACTAAAGAAAGTTCACAGAGGTATTCAATTTGACCAAAGTGCTTTCATGAAAGATTATATAATGAAAAACACAACATTGCATGCAAGAGATGGCAACACTGCATTTGACAAAGACTTCTTTAAGCTTATGAACAATGCCTGTTTTGGTAAGACGATGGAAAATCCTCATCACCGCAAAGATGTGAGACTGGTAACAACTGAATTGGGTGCAATTAAACTTACAGGCAAGCCACAGTACACAGGGTACAAAGAGTTTCATTCATCATTGTATGCAGTGTCACTCAAAAAAAAAGATTGTCAAACTGGACAAGCCATTATTCATTGGTATGGCAATACTCGAGTTATCAAAATTGCTGATGCTTGAATTTTACTATGATTACTTTAAGCCAAAGTATCCTGAGTGCCGTCTGTTATACACTGACACCGACTCTATGATCATAGACGTGCCTACTGAAGACTTTTATGAAGACTTGAAAACAGAACTACATATGTATGACACGTCTGATTACCCTAAGGATCACCCGCTGTACAGCACACAGAATAAGAAAGTGTCTGGGAAATTTAAAGATGAACTGAATGGTGTGCCTATAGTTGAGTACGTTGGACTGAGATCAAAAATGTATTCTATACTGCACCAAAAAGGCAGTCAGTCCAAAGCCAAAGGTATCAAGAAAACAGCGATAAAAAATAAAGACATTCGACATGAACATTACAAGCAAGTATTAGATGGAGAACTAATGCCTGATTATCCTAACAAGATACTGAGATCAAATAGACACAATATTGAAATGATCCAAACACATAAGAAGTCACTTGCAGTTGGAGACACAAAACGAGTGTTTCACACTGCTGCTTCTTGGGCTTGACTTCGCGAACGAAGATTTTATAGGAGTTGCCCACGACGTCTGCAGGCTTGTTCGTGGCTGCGGAGGCCAATCCGAGACAGGCAGGTTCGACCGCAGTGGCTGCAGGGGAAGGTATGGTCAGGGTTCTGAGCTGCGGCATCTCTGTTTTATGCATCTGGGCATTACAGGCTCAAGTTATCTGAAGAAATAGCCAAAAAAACTGGTTGATGAACTAATCGATGAATTAGTTGATGAAATGATTAAAAATGTATAACAGTGTCTGGAGGAATAATTTGTAATTCTTCTCTGACAAACGCCCTTTGTGGGGCAGGCTCATATAGATAATAAATTGATGCGTTTGAGCCAGGGACTATTTTTTTTATATTGTGAACGGACGTAGACCAAATGGGATCAGTTGCCCTGCGTCTGACGTCATTCTCGGCCTCGCCGGGTTGATACAAATATCTTACCTGTTTTGTAAACAAGCTTGTGTCAGGGGGTGTTGTTTTTATTTCTGACCCTGACGGTATTGTTTTTAATTTAATAGCATCAACAGGCTTAGGGTGACCTTCAATATTCATTGCTTTTATCACAGACGGTAATCTCTTAACCCACTCAGTGTTACGTGCGTCATGCATGAGTTCCTTAGAATACTGATAGCTGAAAAGTCTCTCTGATAATTGTTTGTTAAAGTTTTAAACAATTGCCTGTGATCTGTGCACGCCTGGTATGCCTCGCCGCACTAGCACTCCATGCTTTGCAAATAACTGATTAACAGCGCCTTTAAATTCAGATCCATCATCGACTTGCACAAGCCTGGGAAATTTTAAAGGACCATGACTATATATTTTTGTTAACGCAGTGGCCACTGTGGTAGCATTCTTGTCAGTTATGGGTTCAGCATCCTTGTACCTCGAAGCTATGTCGACAACAGTTAATGCATACTTGTATCGTTTCTTTTTTATTGTATCATGTGGCAAGAACAGAAGATCCATTTGATGGGTGTCATTAGGGATAGTATTTACAAAATGAGGTCTTGTTATTTTTCTTGGAGCAGGTAAATAAATTTGCCAAATTGCTTGTTTTTGTAGCCACTGTTTTATTTGTTCGAGTGTGACATCCCCACCCACAGCAGCATGTAATTTTTTTATTGCGGTTTTTCCTTTCCAGTAACCAACAGGAGAGTAATATATTTTTTATAGTTTAGCTCTGACGATTATTTCTTCTAGCAATAAAAACTCCTGTAAAATATACAAATGTCATTCCTACTAGAACAAATATTATTTCTCCATTTCTTTGTTCTGGGCTTGGCTGGTAGTAGTCACTAAGTTTTGGTTGCGAGATGGTCATGTCTTCACCAGTAACAAGAAAATATTCTTTGATCGCGTCATCAACATTTGAAAATGTATGCTGTGCGTGACCTTCAAGTCTGAGTTTTTCATTGATAAAATCAAGTTTCTCTATTCTTTGCTTCTCGTAATCTTGTTGGGCTTGAGCTAGTTTTTCAGGTGCCTCATTGTGACGCTTCATTTCTTCTGCTGATTCCTCTCTACCCATTTTTGAAAAGAGATAGTTTGATCCACTGAAAGCCAATGCATTAACAACGGCTCCGCCAATCATAATAGCTATAGTTACCATATTTTTCATTTACTTAGAAACATTTTCTGGAATAATTCCTTGCTTGATGAGAAAGTCTTTTGTAGCAATTGACGCTGTTACAACTGCAACTAGCTTAGCACTGTCTTCGAAGTCTAATCTACTCAAGTCTGCCGATTTCATTTTGAGAAGACTTTTTCCCAGCATAGAATAAGCAACTGTTAGCCCGCTTATTACAGCGGAGTGATAGACAAGGTTCATTATGTTCTTTGTGTCGCTCATTTTCTTATTCCACAAAAATTAAAATAATAAATTTATTTACTGCATGTAAAATGGGTCCATGGCTTTGGGTGTTGCTGGTAATGTGGCGACTACTTCTTTTATTTTTGGAGTGTTTGATTTTTTGGACACTGTTCGAGTGTTTGGTTTGTATTTTTTGTATAATTGGTAACCTACGTAACCAAATTTATCTTTTCCCAGCCTCTATTCGACCTGGACTTTTAACCTTAGTCACCGTTTGAACTTGTGTCAAGACAGGACTCTGATGTGGAGTTGTCTGGGTCTCGACCATTTTCTTCTAATTTAAAATTTATTTTACAAAAAATCAATATGACTACTAGTAACAAGTAAGGTTACCACAGGTGCAAGGTAATTCCCAAACTTGTAAAACATAAGGCATGCTAATTTGCCTATTGAACTTGAAACTATGGGGTTGCTTTCTAGATCATGTGAAAAGCTGTCACTATCAACAGGTAGGAAGTGACTCACAGCTTTTGTGTATAGTCAGACAAGAGATCGACTCAAATCATGTGTCATTAGTGAACTAATGTGATTTTCATATTTTGAATGTAGTTTGATTAGCTCGTCAGTGGTGAGAGATTCTATGTCTTCTGTCATGTATTGTTTACCAAGAAAAGCTTTTGATTTTCCAGAAACATTAACAGAGAGAAGGCGTTGTTTTTTAGAGTCTAAATCTTTGTTCTCTACAGCACAGATATCGTTTAAAAGTAGCAATTCATCTTGATTCATTTTATAATGTAATATAATAATTTTGTTTAAAGAAGTCAGTGACAGCATTAATTATTTAGGTGGGGGTGGGGGATCTGCCTTAATAATATCGGGTTGGCAGCTGATCAAAAATCGTTGCTTTGAATGATTTCTGGGGTGGAATTAAAATGGCTAGGTAATAAAGGCATTGGTTGTATTGGTTGGCGTGGTGTTTGTATAATTACAGAGAGGATCAAATAAATTGATCGATTATTGAATAGGTGGGTATCAACTGTCCAATCTTGTATCTTCCCCACCCGGGTCTGCCCTGGGGGACTTGGGTGGGGTTAGGTATTTTTTAGTTCCCAGGGTCACCCTGGTCAGCCCCACAGGGTGGGTTTTTCTCTCTATTCTGGGGCATGTGTTTCTGTCTACCCTTTGTCCATTCACCTGTATTTGCCTTTTTAAAACTCTCCCTACTGTCTGCACTGCCTGTAGCTCTTGATATTGGATGTGTGTTGCTAAATGGTCTTAGCTTTATTTAGGCCCCATGTGTTAGGTTTATTTAATGTATTTGACCGGCTGGCGACATACATTCAATGTTCTGTTTATTTTTTTTCACAAGCAGTGCAGGCACGTCCTGAGAAAGCCTTGTTGCTGTCGGGACGTTAAGCAATGTACAATCAATCAACCAATCTTGTATCTCTCATGCTAAAAAAGATGGTGAAGAGGGTCGGTGCCAGCACACAGTCCTGCTTCACACCGTTGAGAATGGGGAATGGTTCTGAGAGGTCATTGTTGAGTCTGACCTGGCCTTGCTGGTCCTCGTGTAGCTGGACGATCATGCTGAGGAACTTTGGGGGAAAGCCAAGTCGCTCCAGGATCTGCCACATGCCTTGCCTGCTCACAGTGTCAAACGCTTTTGTTAGGTCGACAAACGTTACATACAGCCCTTTGTTCTGCTCGCGGCACTTCTCTGTCTGATGTGCACAGAGACAAATTAACCTATCAAGAAACATTCATTCCACCGTTACCACATACTTTCACGAGGATAAATATATTATTGTTTTTACATCAGATGGATGGCATTCACTGTTTGTTTAGCAATGTTAGCCTATTACAATAGACAAAACTCCCCAAGAGACAAATCTTCATGAGTTCCACGCAGAGTGCGGGGCCTTGTGAAAAGCTAAATGTATTTCTGCGTCGATTTACCTTCATGCTGCTATGTTTATGTAGTTTAATCGGTTTGTGGTGATGAAAAGAACACAGGCAAAACGACGAGAGCTGCAAGAGTCACATAATTATGCTCATACGTGTCTAGGAGTTAGGCGCGGTCTTAAGAATCTGTATGTATCTTGCTGGCTAGTGTTGCCTCTTTGCTGCTATGTTTACGCAGCCAGGATAAAATCGCGACCACCAAGCCCAAAACCAGACACGCTGTCAACACGCGCGATTCGACGACCGGCTCTGCGGCATAGAATAGTGCGATGCTCATGCTCCCTATAGGTTCACGGCAGTGCAAACTTGAGTCTGGAGACTAACTGACTAAAAAACAGCACCACCAGTAAACATTTGAAATTCTAGCAGCTAAAATCAAGCACATTTGCAAGATCAGACATGGTAACCTATGCATGAAAGATTTGAATCCCCTGTGTATCACGCAAAAATGATTTAGTCTGGCATATTAGAAATATTTAGCATTTTACTCTTGACTCCAGACACAAAATAACTGTTTCAAAGTGTATGTCGGACAGCATGACAGTGGTATTAAACCATCTGTCTCGGGTTACATTGTAGTTTGTAGTCCTCTGAAGCTGATTATCAAACCTTCAGTGCCTTGTTCTGATAATTGCAGCTTCATCAGACTACCACAATGAAACCCATAGAGTAAACCAACACAGACTGTTTAATGTCATACTGTCAAACAGTTCAAAGTATGCACTATTTGAACATGTATTGTACTAACAAAAAACTAGAGGATACCAACATTTAATTTCAGTTGTAAAGATGTGTTTGGCATGACTCTAGGTATTTAATAGATCGTGATTATGCTTATGTTTTCATGTGACATACCTTTCACATCACGGGTTGTATATGTTTGCACGCACACAGTCTTCATGTAAGAACAGCAACTCTAGATTGCCTGCTCTTGAATGCAGACACACATTAGTTTTTGCACACTACATGAAAATAGTTTAAGAAATTATTTAACCACATTAAAGTTTAATAATAAATAAACAAACACAACAGCAACAACACCAGAACTAAAACGATATCATTAACGGATGAAAAAGAAGAAGCTTGAAGACTGTGACATCGGTGTTGGCAAGGCGGTAAGGCTGCCACAAGCACTACACTGATAACAAAGGCTATACCAGCCCACTCATGATCATGACGATCTTTTATCACTTAGTGCACACTGGCCCACCACACGACCATAGAAAAATATACTCGACTGTCGTATGATGACTGTCGAAACATGAGGCAGTGGTCACCTAGGGGTAGGCATACAAAGCCTTGCCGCTGACTTCATGAAAATGGAGGTCCAGTCACCGCATCTGACACCAGTATGCTGACACCCTGTCTCAGTGCCTGCAGACACCCACTGGTTGCCTCCAGCATGCCCCCAGCATGAAAACTGCATACAATAACAAGCTCTATAAGCCACTATTTGTAAATCTAAATTATCATAGCTCTTCTTCACACAAGACTATATTTAGACTCGTGATTGAATGACTTCACACTTATGACAAAACTTAAATAAAATTACAAGAGTTCCATACTCAAAATACATAGCAAATCATAGTATAATTACAACAGTCATTTGTAACAAATCATAATATTACTAGAGTTATTTGTAACAATTCATAGTAAAGCACACTGCGTATTTGCGAGCATTCAACAATACTAGTAACCTGCATGTGGCAAAACGATAGCCTATTCATAATTCCGACATTTGTACGAACCAGGAATATTCCTGCTGTGGTCAAAACACCATAGCCATTAGAAATATATAATAATGTAACTTACCCCAGGTCAAACAGAACTGGGGAAATACATTCTCAGTCGAAAACAGCGAGCAAGGAGAACGGAGCAGACTCGACAGAGTGGCAGCATATAGTATGAGCTCTGGAGTGAAACTCACAAAAAGCAGTTAAAAATTTTCTATCTGTCCTGCAGTGAGTGAACTTGGCAGTAATTTCACGTGCAGAATTCACTGTACAGCATCTACTTTCAGTCGCACTGTGGCTAACCATTTTCAGTAAGCACGGCGTCCTTTACAGTCTGAGGAAATCACAATCATGTCCAAACACACTGACGCACGTGTTTGTGACAATACCCAAAGGTCCTCAGGTCAACATTGACCTAAATTGGTCTGTTCATTGATATGTACAAGCCAAATAAGGTTGACTTTCAGCCAAAGGACATTTTGTTCACCAGGTATGTGAAGAAAGTATTTTTTTATCCAAGTTGTCCGCCTCTCTCAAGTTGGTTAAGGTGGAAATTCCAAAATTTGGAATTGGTCTTTGGAGACTGTGTCGGTATCATTCAGAAAACTGATCAAACATAGTGGTGTATGAGTGGTGCCAGATTAGTGTGGCACATCTAGGCGCAGCTATTCTAGCATCAACCTTGAACTGTCTGGTTGATGCATGAGTGTCAAGGCTGAATAGGTTACATTTCAACTGTTTTCATGTGAAATGACTGCTGTAACAGTTTGTTTGCTTTCCTTTTCAGGAATTAGATGACAATCCACACTTCAGTTCTTCGCCAACAAACACAAATACTGAAACCTCAGCTGCAGATACAGGCTCTGGTTATCATTATGTGTCATGGTGTTACATACCTGTCAACAGCGCACAGTCTGGCAACACCAACCCCTGTAAGCCAGCTGCCAGAACCACTACATCTTCTAAAGACTTTGTACTAGGCAAAACCAGGGTCTCTTTAGTATTGCGTGACAGTGATCTTAGTGCGAGTGACAGTGATACAAGAAAGAAAGATAAGAGGAAGTCAGGAGCAAGGTTGATGTCAAATGAGAAGCCTTTATCAGAGGAGCTGGCTTTGGCTGGAATGCGAGATGACCTCCAGTCATCCACTCAACGATACTCAGTCAGGCAGACATTGGCCTCATCTGTCCCTAAGTTGACACTTCAGCACCCCACCATGGATGTGAGCAGCCAGGATGGGACCAGAAGCAGTGGCGATGAATTAGATGATGATAGAGGCTCCCCTTTCTCCCCCTGGGGTCGGGACCTCTCCAAGGCTTGTCATCGCTTTGCACCTATGCATGAAGAAGAGGGGGATGTGGAGTCCGGGGCATCATTGGAAGAGAGCAGTGTGTACTCGTGTGCGTCCACAGCAGACAGCATCAGCAGCAGCATCAGTTCTGAGGTCCTCGACTGCCACAAGCTCTTCAAACTTATCAACCAGCCCACCATGTTTAAGGTAATTATGGTAAAGTGTAAATTCGTGATACAAAATAGCAGGATATGGATATGCCTTAAGGGTGATGCCAAAAGAGCTTGGTGCCACCTTTGTAGCATGGTCAGTCTCAATATGTACAGTATTGTATTTATCTTTTTGTCTACCGTATTGAAAATACAGTAGACTTTGAAACGGGGCTGGGGCAGAGCGCATTCCGGAGCATGCACATGACGTTTTTGGCATGCGGGGCCGAAATTATGGCAAAGAAGTAACACGATAAAAATAACGTCACGTCTAGCTACGCAAACCTTGCTAGAGAATGTCTTTTTGGCGCCAAGCGCCGTGTGTGACAGCGACTAGAGCCTGCGTTTGAGGACGGACGAGCTTGAAATTTTAGGATATTGTCCCTAAAAGAATTATCTCGGGACTTTTTTTTCGATTTTTTTAAATTAAGATGCTCATTGGCGAGAAAATGGCCGTTTCACAAAAAACGGTTAAACCACACTGGAGTCCGTAATTTTTCTTATTTTTACTGGATATTTTGCGTATAGCTAGATAAAAGCGAGATATTAAATGAGTTCGTTAACCAGCATTAGATAATGAAATATTGTTTGAAAAAATATATTTTCACATTTTGGGGATTAATTTCACTAATTATATGGGTTAATCTTAAAACAATTAAATCTTTTTTTACAAAAAAAACCAATCTTCTCATAAATAATCGCATGATTTTTCATATACGGTATATAAGCCTACAGTTTGTCTCGGCTGTCGGGTACGATTAGGTCAATTGTGACCTTATGTCCTAGGTGTGAAAATCAATTTTCTGCACCACTTTTTAGGAGTCATTTGTAAAACAGCTAACATAACTTTAATTTTTCTTTTACGAAAAAAACTTTTCTCATTAATACCTGCATGATTTTTCATAAACAGTGTTTTTATAAGCCTGCTGTTTGTCCCGGCCCTGGGGTAGGATTAGGTCAAATTGTGACCTGTAAACCCTAGGTGTGAAAATCAGACAATTTTCTGCACCACGTTTTAGGAGTCATTTGTAAAACGTCTAACATAACTTTAATTTTTCTTTTACAAAAAAAAAAACAACCTATCTTCTCATTAATACCCTCATGATTTTTCATAAACAGTGTTTGTATAAGCCTGCTGTTTGTCCCAGCCCTGGGGTAGGATTAGGTCAAATTGTGACTTGTAAGCCCTAGGCGTAAAAATCAGCCCAAAAATTGCAAAGTTGATTGTCTGATATGTCAAATGTTAATACTGGGATGAGTGACGTATAACATCGAGTCGTCACCATGAACACAACGTCATGGGACTAATGATGCCATGACGTGAAGCTTAAAGTGTCATTTCGCTGCTCGTGCTGTTATTCTTCTTCAGCATAGCTATGCTATGCCAGACCACGGAGCTCACAAATAATTGCCGTGTGTCCGTCTTTATTTCTGTGTGCCAGTGTGTGTGGATCCAAGGGTGGGTTAGAGCAGAAGGAGATGGATTCCTGTCGCTACATGAGCCCACAGAGCGTACTAATGGTGGGAAGCGCTGTGTCCATCTTAATTTGTGTGCGCTGATGTGTGTGTTGATCAAGGGTTGGCTTAGAGAGGAGGGAAATGGATCAGCATAATAAGCCTACAAATATGAACATCCTTGAATGTTCCTAAAAGATAAACGCGTCTGAGCTCCAAACAATATGGCAGACTTTGGGATGAAATCCTCATCTTGTTATTGTTTAGTCTCACACGAATTTTGTTAAAGATATTCTTAAAGGAAAGTCAGTCTACCACGCATGGATAGGAACATTGCATACACATGTAATATGACACTTCTTTCTGATGTTTGTCTTCTTTCTTACCTATTATTGGCAAACTGTAGTGACTGTACCAAGGGAAGTGTGAAAACATGGCATTGCCAATGACTTTGTTAATACCTTAACTATTGTACAAATAAAGATTTATTCATTCACTGATGCATTCATACAGGGCCGCAGGACACACTTGGTGCAGTATTATCCAAAGTGTCATCTCCGAGAATGGCCAAGTCTGGTGAAGAAAAAGGCAAGTTACATAATGTCTTACTGTAATTCCGCTACATTTTCAACCACTTTTTTATGCCAATTTTTATAATCACTGGTTGCAAAATATTTGGGATCTTTTAGAGTGTCAAAATTGTACATCCGGAGAATGAGACATTCTTCTGTAGCGAACTTTGTATCGACATACGAACAGATGAAAATGTGCCATGTTTTGTGTTGCTGGCTCACTATGCTACTACATTAAACACTCTGCTTCAATGAATCCATCATCTGGAGTCTAACTTAAAATAACTAATACTGTAAGCTTTTTCTAGAAGTTCATTGAATGCATATATGTCTTTTGCTGAAGATTTATGTGTTGATTAATTTAATTCAAATAATTGGTGCTCCCTGTTTACGTTTTTAGCAATTGGCCCTGATGACGCACTAAGTGGTCATAATTGGAAAACTAATGGCTAAAGTATCCACTCAAAGCAATGGGAATAAAGTTGTCTTTTTTAAATAATCCATAATATGAAATATGATGAGTATAATTCAAAGTTCTTTTTATCTCTGTGATGTTTTATTTACATTAGGATTTTCAGAGATCATTCCGTCACACAAAGCTACCATGCTCATTGATAGCAATCCAATCTCCTGTTACTAAATGCTATGTTGAGTATACAGAGGCACATTTATCATCAGGTATTTAAAATAAAGTTAGCTGCACAATCATACTTCGTCCTACTAAGCTGATTCTTGCCTTTAAGTCTCAGTTGCAGCTAAATTATACTGATCAAAATATTTTAACTGTTCATAAGTATTTTCTCAAGATATAGAGAGAGGTTGACAGCTAGGTACAGGTTCCATTCTGCACACCACATCCACCAGCACATGGCCAAGCACATAATTATTAAACTTATGGCAAAGGACGTACATCAAATTGTTTCTTGGTATGTTTCTTGGCAATACACCCTTTATATGCAGTTTAACAGCAGGAAAAAGCCCCTTACCCCCATTTCATTTGTCCCCATTAGTTTACACCTGAAAAATGTGTGAGGATCACTTTGTGCAGCCAGTCATCATTAATCAATCTGCCGTAGAATTAGCAGAGTGGTGTAGTATAAATTAAGCTTTATATGCATGTGATGGTTGTTAAAAAAGAAAAAATAACACCAGTGGCATTGGCACTGACATCATGATTGGAAGCCAAAAACTGGAAACAGTTAATAAATTCAAATACTTAGGAGCCATTGTGACAGATGAGGGATCAAAACCAGAAATACTGTCCAGGATTGCATAGACAACAGCACTGACAAGATTGAAAACCATATGGAAGGACAGAAACATCACACTCTGCTCCAAGATCAGACTGATGCGCTCCTTTTTTTTGTATGCCTGCGAGTCATGGACCCTCACAGCAGACCTTGAAAGGAGGATACAAGCCACTGAAATGAGATGTTTTCGAAGGCTGCTTGGCATTCCATACAGAGATCACATCACGAACGAGGAAGTCGGAAGCAGAATCAGGCAAGCCATCGGGCCCTATAAAGACCTATTAGCCATTGTGAAAAAACGCAAACTGAAGTGGTATGGGCATGTCACACGTTCAACAGGGCTTGCCAAAACGATCCTGCAGGGCACTGTGCAAGGAAGATGAAGGAGAGGAAGACAGAGGAAAAGATGTGAGGGCAATATCTCAGAGTGGACAGGACTGAGGCTGGGCGATACGCTAAGAATGGCAGAGAACAGAGTGGAATGGAGGGAGCTGGTTGCCAAGCCATCAGTCTGGCTGACCAGATTTTTACCCATCCCGCTGTGAGATGGCCTTAGTCGCCTGCTCGGCGTTAAACCCCAATAACTAACTGTCTCTGAGGCACACATATCCATCTATTTAAAGATGCTCAAGGCGCCGTAGGGATGGAATCTAGAGCTTTGAAAGCCTGCTGCTACGGCTAGATGCTACTTTATGTGCAAACCTCCACCCTGCTATTAACTTCGGTGCATGTGATATATTTCTGTTTCCTTTTCACTGGCCCAACTGGGCCTTCTCTTTTTGAATAGTGGTAATGGGAATTTTAATGTGCGCACTTGATGATTCTGCGTGCTGTACACACAAAGGCGAGACAGGCAACCGTAAGCTTTCATGCCAGAAACGTGCCCTCTGTAAAAACTACCCGATTGTGTAGACATGTGCTGCAAGACACAACATAGGCACAACACAGACATATGAGCTTGTTACTGCTACATGTGTTTCTTTATTCAATTTGCTATTATACAGTAGTAATTTTATTAAAATAAAATTTAAATAAATGAAAAGAATTATTACATGTTGATGTGGATGACCCTACATGGTAATCCTTTTTGTGGAATGACCCGTATGCATATCATGAGAGCAAATGCACAACCCTTCAACAACCAAAAACACGAGGATGCCTTTGTTGGTTGGGGAGGGGGGAATATTCCAGATGAAGCACTGCCCAGTTTCAACTGATACTTTCCCCACCTATCCTCAGTTAAGATATTCTGTATAGATAATGGACATTGCTATGCTCAGGCTCAAATACTGCGGGTGAATGCTGTATCAGATGACAAAGTCCAATCTGAAGCATAAGATGTGTACAAGGTCCCAAGGCAAAAGCCTCAGTCCCATCCACAACCTCAAACTACATGTACTGGAAAGGTGGTCTTAGGCACAAGTCATGTACACTGAACCTCTTCTCCGTCTTCATTTTCATTTCCGTCATCATGCTCTACAGACACTGCATTTATGATTTTATATTCTTGCAACCCATCCGCACCAAATCCAAAACTACTTGAACTCTTGTGATCATGCTTTATCTAGTTTGAGGCACATTACAGGGGCCTCTGCAGTTGGCAGTGGTGTATGAGAATGTCAGTCTGGCCTGGGCCAGAGAATCACACAAAGACACTCGCATTGGCGAACATATGCAGTCGGTCCAGTCTCATGAGCCCCTGCAATCAGCTGGGTGCATGAGAATGTCAGTCATGCTGACGACAGAGCAGTCAATTTTATGTTGCCTATGGTAGCACAGCACGTGACTGCACAACTGACCTGAAAAAGAGATGGGAACACAGCCCATACATAGCATGACCTTTGTTAACTGCCCCTCACACCTGGCAAGCCGGTGGAGCACATAAGTCATTGCCTAATGTGACACGACCCATAGACTTTTTCAGTGTACGGAGGCTGACAAGGTGATGACCATGCGCCAAGTTATGTGTATGTGCACCACTATTGAGCTATCATGGTCAAGTGAAGTACCTGGGCAGTGACCTCTATTATCTTTCCCCCTATCTATGTCTCATACATGTGGAAGGCTGTGCATTTACTTCCATGAGATAAATGATTATATGTACTGGGCTTTTAGCAAGGATTTAAAATTGTACATCCAGATGATAATAATAATGTCAGTTTCTATAGTGCCTAATCACCATAAGTGCTTTAGACGCTTTACATGTTACACTAAAAAAGTACTAAGACATATATATAGAAAAACAAAATGGCACAGGAAAAAATGCATCCTGAAATGTAATTGCTTTCACAGGTGTGGTTAGCGATGTCAGTAGAAAAGTCTCTCCCTCCCTCCCTCCCCCCCACCCACCCCCCTCCCCCCCACCCACCCCCCTCCCCCCCACCCACCCCCTCCCTTCCCCCCCCCTCCCCACCCCCACACACGCTTAAGTCACATAACTCTGTGAAAATTTGAACGGATAAATGGAACAATGGATAAGTTGAATGGAGAGAGATGAATATAGGAGATTACAAGCCCACCCATTTAAGAATCAATTGATTTATTTGATCATTTCCGTAAATAAACAAACGCACTTGACCAAATACCTTCAACAGCTTTATCTGCCCAGTCAGGCCACCCGGCCCCTTGGAAACAAAGGCTAGTTAAAATATCAATGCTGTTACTGTTGGCGTTCCTGAGAAATAGCGACTACATCCTGTACACGCCACCCACCCCCCTACCCCCACACCCCACCCCCCACCAACCTCGCACACACACACATACCCACCCCCCTACAAAGCCCCTTACACCACCCAGGCACCCACCCCAACCCCCACCCACCTCGCACACACACACACACAAGCACACACAAACATATTAGGTCAAATTATTCCGTTCTGTGTCAACGCTTCAAATTTATGTCACTAAGCCACTAGGTCAGATTTTTAATGTGGCACAAACCTTGAATATAGGTTTTCTTCCAAATATGGAGCACCAAGTCGTTCCTAAATAAAATAAAACTCCCCAAGTGAGGAGTTTGTGTGGAGAAAAAAGAATTGTTTCAACGTCTGTGTGAAGAAAAAGTTTTCACTTCACTCATCAGCACATCGTGACTGCTGGGAAGCATTAAAAATAAAAGACAAAACCCATAACTCTACTCCCAGTGAGAGACCTCAGTGATTCAAAGTCAGTATACACCCACCCTGTTTTACGAGTGTTTTTAGATCACCAACTCACGCGAGGAGAAAATTGGGTGTGAGTGGTTAGTTTGAAACCCGATCTGTGTTGCGTGCGGCAGTGGGGGACGACCCTGAACAATAGACCTTTTATGCCCAAGCTTTTGGGTAGTCATAATATAACACATGCTCTGTGTGGGTGAGTTTTTGCGTCCCTTTCATAACCAGGAAGTTGTGCTTGAAATTGGTAGTGAAACGGTTTCCTGTTTATTCTCAGTGGGGACGACAATAGGCCTTTTGTTTTCAGTTTAGTCTGAGTTTAAGAGCACAAGCGTGACGTGCCCGCTAACACGTTCGGATTTTATTGTGATTTGGTGCATTTCTGATTCAAAATGGGCTGTGAAGGATTAAAACCAAAACAAGCTAAGTGATTTTTTTAATACACGTGAGCGCTTAGCCTGCTCTCAGAAATGTTTAGTTGTGCATCATAAATCAGATACAAATATATATTTATTGCTTCGGCTTTTTCAGTCTTTTTCTGTATCTGAATTGTAATCCCGTCACTGCCGTTTTCGATAGTACGGCCAGACCCATGAAGAAAGTCTTCATCCGTAGAACGCAGATATAGCCACAGTGCGTACTTGTCTGTCAGGTATTCACCGATTCTTACGTCATACAGATGCAGATCCTTGCATGCTATGTTAGCCGATTTATCTCTGAGCCTTCCACCAGCAAAATACTTTGTGATCTCGTCATAGTGCTGGTATCCCATCATTCCGGACGCATACACTTGATTTGGGCGTCCTTCGATTGTACAGGATAAATGTGTAATTTTCGGATTATAGAATTTGTCTGAATCTCGTTGGTATGGAGCCGCTGGTTCAACAAATAACATAAGAATACCTTTCAGTGACCTAGCAGATGTGTTCAAGTTGATGTTCCACATTGGATCGCTTTTGTTTTTATTAATTAAACTGTGTCTTATCACACGGTCATAATAAATCGGCAGTCTTGACTGGTACTGATTTTGTATGAGAGTAGCTAAATGAGCATGCGTGACAATCTCATATTCCAAGGAAATGTTAGAGATCTTGTATGATGCATTGAGATCCATTGATTTGATAACTTTGGAGTAGTCATTAAAGATTAGTTCAAAACTCAGGCGGTCATTTAGTGCTCCTTGGTAATAAGGCAAATGCGCTGTTAGGATGTCAAACTCAAGTGGAATGCAAAACCTATTTCCATATGTTTCTGCCACAATAACGTCTTTGACTTCTGTTGTTGTTTTGTCTCCGGCATTGATTCGAATTTTCATAATGCTATCTGACTGTATACCTTGATAAATGCGGTCTTTTCTTTCTTCTTTTGTAAGCCACAAATCTTTGTAACAGTAGAACACATCGGAATCGTCAAGACTAAACACTTCCTGTCCTTCAAGTTTAACTTTAATATTCTTAATAATTGCTCTGCCTAGGTTGTTAACTAGTGTTCTTTTGTCATCTGTGTCTGATAAAAGTTCGATATTAAATGCAAGGCGTGCAGTACCAGGAACAATAATGTCACTGGGGCCTAGGTTAGGAAACTTGACAGTAAGGGTTTGGTTTGGATCTATAGTACTAGGATTGTTAATGATGACAATTGATTGTCTAATGCCCTTAACACCAAAAGGTTCACGTAGTTTTCTGTATGGGTCTAACTTTGATCCGTAGGACTGTGTCATTTTATTATGCAAAAATAAAAAATATTAAATTAATAAACACAATGGCAGCGGGAGGATTTAACCATGAAGATTTTGAAATGGATGACATGAATGACTATGATACTGGTGCAACAGATATGGCAGATATGGCTGGTACAAGGAATACTTACAGTTTACGCCACGAACTTTTAGAAAGCAAAGTGAACTCGTTTTATGATCATGTTGGTGACCGCCCAGACAACATAGATCCTAATCAGTTTGAACTTGATGGTAAGGGCCATTTATATTTAAATACTGCTGACAAAGGAAAAGTACAATTGACTAACAAAAGAGACCCTGGTAAGTTTAGAGCTTTAAGTACAATCAAAAATGAAGGTGGTGTTGGCGCCTTGCATCAACTTGGTATTGGAGATAAACACCTCGACTTGCTAGTACCCTTCATGATGTAGAAACAAGATTACCATCTGGACAAGAAATTGAAATGACTGAAGTAACAAGACTGCCAGAATTAGCAAACACAGTAATACAAGAAACTTCATTTACAGAAGGGCAAATAAATGAGGCTATGAAAACAATGGGTGACTCTCCTTTGACAATGCGGGAGTTAGTGGGGTTGGATAAAACACTGAAGTCAATCAGAGGTGAGCTGGTGAATAATGTAGCTAAACTAGGCGAGCTTGATAATCACATAGAAAGAGAAAAAGAAAAACTGGCTACCACAGATAATGGGAATCTTGACACAGAAATGAAAGAAAGAATACAACACAGATTAAATGATTTGCAGATAGAAAGATCCGCACGACTAGAAGTGATTGAAATTGGAAAAGAAAAACTGAAAACACAAATTAACAGAATTAGAGAAACTATTCAGAAAATACTTCACGAAGACACAACGTTGGCTGAGAGATTGAAAACACTTTTCAGAGAGCAGGGTATCACAATTGCGAGTTTAATTACTGCGCTTGGATTTATTATCAGTACTGTAGTGTTAGCTGTAACGGGAGGACCAGGGGGTAGCGCTCCGGCCCCACCAGCACCACCAACTGATCCAAAAGATTTACAGTCGTGGGTAAAGAAACAATTGTCTCATATATCAGACTTACTTAAGAAATTAGCTGTAAAAGTGATGGATGCGCTGCCTGGCATTTTAGGCTCACTTGTCAGTTGGATGATAAATACTGCAGCAAAGGTAGTAGGATTTATGGCAGAGAATGTGTGGGTCTTTTTGGTGACAGTAGGAGGGTTAATGGTAGGTTATTTAATGAAACAGGTAAAGAAGTAATATACCTACTCCAGTAAGGCCAATTACCAATGCTGTTCTGTCGGAATCATGTGTGGAGTCAGGGGACTGAAGTATTACATCTTGCGTTACTACTGGGGCAGGGGAAGTAACCGCCTGTAATGGTTTTAACAACTGTACATGCGCAGTTGTTCCTCCTAAGTTTACAGATTGATTGAGACCGAGTTTTTGACCAACACTTGCAACTATTATTTCATTATTATAATTTGTTATTGTTCCCATTTGGAGTTGAAGATCAGACGGCAACATGTATAACCCGATGCCAACTACAAAGTCAACTTTTGATCTCGCATATCTGAGAACGTCTTGATAGCGCTGTATGCTTGACGGGAGATCAATTACTGAGTTAATGGAATCTTCAAGATTTGCGAGAAACTGTTTTTGTGTCTTGAACTTCCCACTTCCATTCAAAATATTTGATTTTGTTTGAGCTTGTGCACCTAGTAAACACCACACATATGTTCTGATAGACTCATTTACGCGCTCCACTCCCGCTTGAGTAAACCCGTCACTCCTGTCTAAGATAAATGTGGTCCAGGCATTAGACTGTTTCAGTTCTATTGAGCCTAACCATACTTGTGATTTTGATGAGAATGAAGTGTAACCAGGGTAATAATCTTGTGGGTATTGTCTGTGACTCATAGCGTAATACAATGTACCCATGCCGTTGTGATCATCAAGTTTTTGTGTGAAGTCATACCCGGCACGGGGGCTTATGTTAAACTCATTACAAATCCGTTCAAACGCTTTCATATCCATGGGGTTGTTATACCTGTTGAAACTAGATTCAGTTGGTAGTGGGGGTATGCAGTTCTGACAGTATTCTTCTAAGCTGGTAATAAGTGTGGAAACGATAGACAGACTTAATCAGTTTGTTTGGGTGATTCAAATGGTCTGTAAAAGAAATGCCGCATCCTGTAGTACTACACAGTATAGCAAAGTTGAGTTGGTTTTGAAACATATGTAGTGGACTTGAAGACCACTTTCTTGCAGTAGCATCGTCTGTTATTGGAGGGTTTAGGTAATGATCAAAAGGGTTGGGTACTTTGACTTGAAATAAATCTTGTTCGCTTACAGCTATGTCGAGTTGATTTAGTTGAATTATTTTCTGGTCATAAGTTGGTGCGACATTGTATTTGGCATTCACGTTAAATTGAAATGCGTTTATTGTGGTAATGGTTGGTGATTTAAATTCCATCCTTTTTTTATGAGATAATAAAAATGTTTATTACCGTAACAAATCTTGACACAAGCAAACCAGTGTGGTTAACTAATGGGATTGATAATCGTGATGGTAGTAAGGCTGTAGCTATCCATGAAATGTTTTATACAGTAAAGTGGTTTAATGTAACAAATGATAACAATTATTCTGTAAGCGGAACTCTTGATGGTTTAGAAAAGGGTGATATTTTACGAGCTGGATATTATGACTTTTGTACTTTAGCTGAATGGCTTCAAAATGAATTTAAAATTAAAGCAACTTTAAACCCAGCTAATTTACTTGTTACAATTGATTTTCCGAAAAGTGGTCAGTTTTCTTTATCAATTAGTCTTTTATTATTACTTGGTTTTTTTTAGGTAAAAAAATAACATATCCAGACGAAGATTGGTCACAATCAGATGGTCGTCTACTATCACCAAAAAAATTAAGAATAACTGGAAGATACCCTGTTCATTTGTCAGTACACACATTGCTAAATGTTCATTTGAAAGAATTGAACACTACTGAAAATGTTCACAATGGAAAGCCTTCATCTTTGTTGAAATGTGTGTCGACTGGAACTGCCCCATATTGTGAAAATGTAGTTGTTAGATTTCCTAATTCACAGTTTAAAAAATTAGGCTCCAGTTTCTTTGAATCATTGTGCTTATCTGTAACTAACCAGGATGACAAACCAGTTGTCATGCATGATTTTTATGTTGTGTTGGAAGTGAAATAAATTTTATTTTTGTTTTATAAAAATGAGCGGTCTTGTTCCAAAGCCGAGAATTATTCCAGTTGCATGTCCATCAATAGAGTTGAAAGATTTGGCTGACGTGCAAGATTTTGATAAAGAAGGTGAGGTAGGAGAGGTGTATGGCCTTGAACTTGTGTCCATTGGATTGTACAAACGAAAGGTAATTGAAGATGTAAAAGATGGCGCGTTTCCTAAACTTAGTCAACTTCGTGATGTTACTGTTCCTACTCCTGTAAGTAATGTGCTCTACAGCTTAAAACATGTGGGTAATAAATGGGTAATTATTCCTACCCCTGTTCCGCTTGCACCTATTCCCATTGTATGGGACATAAAGTTTGTTTTTATCAGTCCTTATGTTTATTTTACTGATGAAGGTGCCTTAGTATTTAGAAAAGTTGTTAACTCTGAGCCAATGCTTGTAAGTCTTGTGCCAAGCTATTCCAAAACCAATAGCAGAGAAAAACTGAAACTTCAAGAGTATGGAAAACGAAGGTATTTTCTTACAAATAGAAAAGGCAGAACAGATACTTCTATTTCGTTCGTACCAGCAAATTTTACCATAGATAGAGATGCGACAATAGTTTTTGAAATTCTCATGAGATCTGTGGAAGCTGTGAAAGAAGCAGATATCGCACAGGGAATCAAACTTACGTGGGATAGCTCAGTAGCAGAGTCAACAAAGGTTGTTATTGCTATTAGAAAAATCAATACAGATTTTGAAGTTTCGAGTAGTGTCCCTGCTGTTAAGGTAGTGATTGATAAAACAACTCTAGTTTATCTAAGTTTCATAAACCTGGAACACATAGATCTTGTTTCATTTTATTACGCTAGCAAATTGTATACCTTTGAAGAGTTGCAAAATAAATTAGAAGATTAATAAAAAAAAATATTTGCCACAAAAAATGCCACCACTGTATCCGCAAATACCGCCTGAGCTGCTTGATCCTATTGTTCCAGATAGATCATTACAGGCAGACTCATTCCGTTTAATGAATATTACAGAAGTGTTGAAGTATTTGGAAGAAGAACAAGCAAAATATTCCCGGTGCAAACGACGTTACAAAACGGTTTTCAATTCTGTACACAACACTTCAATGGCCGTGGGTGTGGTTTCAGCCAGATTATCTGTAGGAGGTATAGCTCTGTTTGCAACGGGAGTGGGAAGTGTCATAGGAATTGCTATTGAAGGTGTTGGCCTTGCCACAAGCCTGGCATGCTTTGGTATGGAGGCCCTTAACAAAAGATTTCATATGAAGTTGCAGAAGCATGAAGCATTGAGTACGCTCGCTGGAGCTAAGCTGAGCAGTATGAAACTTATTATTAGTAAGGCTTTAGAGGATAATAAAGTTGACGATCACGAATTTAAAAAAGTCCAGGATGATTTGGCTAATTACAAACAACAAAAGTCTGAAATACAGAATAAGATGCGTAATCAACCCATGAACGTTGAAGAGCTAAAGAAATCTTTTTTAGAACAAGGGAAAAAGATAGGTGTAGAAGAAACTATGAAAAAGGTTCAAGCAAGTAAAGATCAATTGTTCATTAAATTTGTCATACTCTTCGCAAAGAGATGTCATGCCTGCTCATTTGACACCATCAGCTCCACCACCAGAGTACTAAAAAAAAGTTTTCTTGTTGTCCTTGTAACTTGAGAAATCTGACTGAGTGTCTTATTGTCTGAAGTCAAGAACTTGTGACAACTAACTTCAAAGTTAACGTCAAAGTTACTTGTAAGTTGTAGGTAACTTTGAAATTAGTTATCAAGTAAGATCATAAGTTATTCACAGGTCCAAGCAAAGCTGTGTTATTTTTTTATTTTTCATTATAAAATGAACCAAGATGAATTACTTCTTCTAAGCGATATCTGCGCTGTAGAAAACAAAGACTTAGAGTCGAAAAAACAGCGTCTTCTCTCTGTAGTTGTTTCTGGAAAATCAAAAGCTTTTCTCGGAAAACAATACATGACAGAAGACATAGAATCTCTTACCGCTGATGAACTATTTAAACTTCATTTGAAATATGAAAACCACATTAGTTCACTAATGACACGTGATTTGAGTCGATCTCTTGTCTGCCTATACACAAAAGCTGTGAGTCACTTCCTACCTGTTGATAGTGACAGCCTTTCACATGATTTAGAAAGCAACCCCATAGTTTCAAGTTCAATAGGCAAATTAGCATGCCTTATGTTTTACAAGTTTGGGAATTACCTTGCACCTGTGGTAACCTTACTTGTTACTAGTAGTCATATTGATTTTTCTAAAATAAATTTTAAATTAGAAGAAAATGGACGAGACCCAGACAACTCCACATCAGAGTCCTGTCTTGACACAAGTTCAAACAGTGACTAAGACTAAAAGTCCAGGTCAAATAGAGGTTGGAAAAAGATTAGCTGAATATAACAGACCAAAAAAAATTACAGCTTCAGACATTAACAGAAAAGACTGACACACCATCAACAGCACCAGTGTCACTACCGTCACACCCCCAACAAAGTGAGAGACAAACAACTGAGTCTAAACCTGAAACAACAAAATATATAGTTGCTGGATTTGTTGTCGGATTTGGTTATGTAGGTTACCAATTATACAAAAAATACAAACCACAGACTCAGTGTCCAAAAAATCAAACACTCCAAAAATAAAAGAAGTAGTCGCCACATTACCAGCAACACCCAAAGCCGTGGACCCATTTTACATGCAGTAAATAAATTTATTATTTTAATTTTTGTGGCATAAGAAAATGAGCGACACAAAGAACATAATGAACCCCATCTATCACTCTGCCGTAATAAGCGGGCTAACAGTTGCTTATTCTATGCTGGGGAAAAGTCTTCTCAGAATGAAATCGGCAGACTTGAGTAGATTAGACTTCGAAGACAGTGCTAAGCTAGTAGCAGTTGTCACAGCATCAATTGCCACAAAAGACCTTCTTGTCAAGCAAGGAATTATTCCAGAAAATGTTTCTATGTAAATAAAAAATATGGCAACTACAGCTATTATGATTGGTGGGGCCGTTGTTAACGCACTTGCATTTAGTGGATCAAACTATCTTTTTTCAAAAATGGGTAGAGAGGAATCAGCAGAAGAAATGAAGCGTCACAATGAGGCATCTGAAAAACTGGCACAAGCGCAACAGGATTATGAGAAGCAGAGAATTGAGAAACTTGATTTCCTCAATGAAAAACTGAGGCTTGAGGGTCACTCACAGCATACATTTTCAAATGTCGATGACGCGATCAAAGAATACTTTCTTGTTACTGGTGAAGACATGACCACCCGCGACCAAAACTTAGTGACTACTACCAGCCAAGCCCAGAACAAAGAAATGGAGAAATAATATTTGTTCTAGTAGGAATGACATTAGTATATTTTACAGGAGTTTTTACTAGAAGAAATGACAGACGTCGGAGCTAAACTATCAAAAATATATTACTCCCCTATTGGCTACTGGAAAGGAAAAACCGCAATAGAAAAATTACATGCTGCTGTGGGTGGGGATGTTACACTCGACCAAATAAAACAGTGGCTACAAAAACAGGCTATTTGGCAAATATATCTTCCTGCTCCAAGAAAACCCCACCCGGGTCTGCCCTGGGGGACTTGGGTGGGGTTAGGTATTTTTTAGTTCCCAGGGTCACCCTGGTCAGCCCCACAGGGTGGGTTTTTCTCTCTATTCTGGGGCATGTGTTTCTGTCTACCCTTTGTCCATTCACCTGTATTTGCCTTTTTAAAACTCTCCCTACTGTCTGCACTGCCTGTGGCTCTTGATGTTGGATGTGTGTTGCTAGGTGGTCTTGGCTTTATTTAGACCCCATGTGTTAGGTTTATTTAACGTATTTGACCGGCTGGCGACATACATTCAATGTTCTGTTTTTTTTTTTTTTTTTTTTTTTTTCCCACAAGCAGTGCAGGCACGTCCTGAGAAAGCCTTGTTGCTGTCGGGACGTTAAGCAATGTACAATCAATCAATGCTCCAAGAAAAATAATAAGACCACATTTTGTAAACACTATCCCTAATGACACCCATCAAATGGATCTTCTGTTCCTACCACACGATACAATAAGAAAGAAACGATACAAGTATGCATTAACTGTTGTCGACATAGCTTCAAGGTATAAGGATGCCGAGCCCATAACTGATAAAAATGCTAGTTCAGTGGCCACTGCGTTAACAAAAATATATAGTCGTGGTCCTTTAAAATTTCCTAGGCTTGTGCAGGTTGATGACGGATCTGAATTTAAAGGCGCTGTTAATCAGCTATTTGCAAAGCATGGCGTACTGGTTAGATGAGGCATACCAGGCATGCACAGATCACAGGCAATTGTTGAGAACTTTAACAAACAATTATCGGAGAGACTTTTCAGCTATCAGTATTCTAAGGAACTCATGCATGACTCACGTAACACTGAGTGGGTTAAGAGATTACCGTCTGTGATAAAAGCAATGAATAATGAGGGTCACCCTAAACCTGTTGATGCTATTAAATTAAAAACAATACCATCAGGGTCAGAAATAAAAACAAAAGCACCTGACACAAGCTTGTTTACAAAACAGGTGAGATATTTGTATCAACCTGGCGAGGTCGAGAATGACGTCAGGCGCAGGGCAACTGATCCAATTTGGTCTACATCTGTTCACAATATAAAAAAAATAGTTCCTTCCGCTAATGCATCAATTTATTATCTGTATGAGCCTGCGCCTCAGAGGGCATTTGTTAGAGAAGAATTACAGATTATTCCCCCAGACACTGTTACGCATTTTTAACCATTTCATCAACTAATTCATCGATTAGTTCATCAGCTATTTCTTCAGATAACTTAAGTGCATAATGTCCAGGTGCATAAGCCTTTTCCTTGGTGTGAAACACTCGTTTTGTGTCCCCTACTGCTAGAGACTTTTTATGTGTTTGGATCATTTCAATATTGTGTTTGTTTGACCTCAGTGTCTTGTTTGGATAATCAGGCATTAGTTCTCCATCTAATACTTGCTTATAATGTTCATGACGGATGTCTTTATTTTTTATCGCTGTTTTCTTGATACCTTTGGCTTTGGACTGACTGCCTTTTTGGTGTAAAATAGAATACATTTTTGATATCAGTCCAACATACTCAACTATAGGCACACCATTTAGTTCATCTTTAAACTTACCAGGCACTTTCTTGTTTTGTGTGCTAAACAGCGGGTGATCCTTAGGGTAGTCAGACGTGTCATACATATGTAGTTCTGTTTTCATGTCTTCATAAAAGTCTTCAGTAGGCACATCAATGATCATAGAGTCAGTGTCAGTGTATAGCAGACGGCACTCAGGATACTTTGGTTTGAAGTAATCATAGTAAAATTCAAGCATCAACAGTTTTGATAACTCGAGTATTGCCATACCAATGAATACTGGTTTGTCCAGTTTGACAATCTTTTTTTTGAGTGACACTGCATACAATGATGAATGAAACTCTTTGTACCCTGTGTACTGTGGCTTGCCTGTAAGTTTAATTGCACCCAATTCAGTTGTGACCAGTCTCATATCTTTGCGGTGATGAGGATTTTCCATAGTCTTGCCAAAACAGGCATTGTTTATAAGCTTAAAGAAGTCTTTGTCGAATGCAGTGTTGCTGTCCCTCACACGTAATGTTGTGTTTTCATTAGATAATCTTTCATGAAAGCACTCTGATCAAATTGAATACCTCTGTGAACTTTCTTTAATACTAACCCATGTCTGATGTAAAACTGTAACAAGCGATAGTGGCAAACGTAATTGAATTTGTCATTCAAATATGGCACAAGTTTGGTGTCTTTTTTTTTACCCGTCATACTCATTTTCTCAACAGCCAACGGATAATCATTATGATAATCATGTAGGTGGTGTGGGTACTCCAGGTCTACTTCAAAGATCAACCCTTCGCGTCGTTTCGGTCATGACTCATAATATAGTTTGTTAACTGTGTTATGTCATACTGTGACAAATCATACAGACAAAAGTTTTTCAAGGGCAATAAATCACACATTGCAAATCCATAAGGTTATTAGCGTCCAAGTACGTAATGAATGACCTTGACCTTGAAGGGTCAAAGTTCGGGTCGTCCAGATATTTGTTGTTGGCTCTGGCATAATTGTTCGCTGAAATACTTATACCTCCCCTCAATCCACGTTCCACCATTTCACCCATCGTACGATCAGACAACAGGTCTATAAATATCTTACTGGATTTCAAAAATGCATCCCATGTCATGCCAGGACTAGTTATGTAGCAAGCTGGGTCAAGACTGTAGTGTAACAAACCCTTTTCATGATAACTTTCAAATACGTCTGCTAGCAAGCAAACATCAGCTTTCAAGTACTGGTCATGGTAATCACCAATCGTTTCACACCCCAGTTTACCCCATGCATCAAGTGCGTGCTGGTAATCAGAGTCAGAAATACCTTTACCATTAAGTGTGGAATAAAATTTCTCTTTTGGTGGCAGTCTCCTTTCTTCAAACACAACCCAGTGATCAATGTATTTGTAGGGGTAGACTCCTTTCTTAATCAAGTCTGGCTCAAAATATTTACTTGTTATTAGAAACTCAGTCAGTCCTTCTGCGAGACTAGCAAGCCCTAAAGACAAATGTTGCATGGAGTCATAAAATGCTAATTTGTTGTCCAGCCTAAACGTCAACTATTTTTCAGTTGTCTGGGCAATACAACTAATTTTTTTGTAAGACTCATCCACAGCCTGCATGATAATATGTGAATCATACCCTTTGAGATTGTGGAAAAAGATAGGCAACTTATATGCCTTGGGATCTATTTTTAATTTCATGTTACAATCACCATGGGCAGCACCTCTGTAACGCCCAGTTATGTGGTCATGGTCACGAAGGTCACGAACTTTATCACCCTTCAGAAGTTGATCACAAATCCAACAAATCTCCGCCGTATCAAAATTCTGTTTGTCTTCTTCTGTCATCAACATAGGCATCTGACACTTTTCCAAATACTGTACTACCTGACTATACAGTTGTCTCATTTCTGTTAAAAACTCAGCTGCTGCATTTTCACCTCTGTAGATAACAGGTTCTGTATGCTGGCCGTGAGACCTAACAAGAATATATCCGAAAGAACACACCACTTGATCACTCAATTTTACAGTCTTTGGTAATGATTCTGGAACAGGACCCTCATATGGCACAACCAGTGATTCAAAATCAGCATACACTACAAACGGCAGCTTTTGCTGATTAACATAGTTCTTAAAATAAACCTTGCTACCAGGATCTGGATACCTAAGTATTGTTTGAATGTCATCAGCTGACCTACAGTGCAGGGTATGTTTATGTGCCACTTTTATAGAGGAAAACCGTTGTAAGCATCTCTTACATACTTCCTGTTTGCCATTGTGTTTTGATACATGGTTGTGAATTAGTCATGACATACTCCTAATAATTGTGTAGTGAAAGTTATCACCAGAGCTTATTAGTATCATGTCAACATGCTTATCTTCTGACTGACCATAGGTTGGGGCAATTGGTGACACTCTAATTGGTTGTAACTTGTTCTCAGACTCATTATCCCATACATACACATTCACAGATATCCCAGGATTTAGTTTTTCAAACAGATCTTTATCCTCCACCTTAACAGGAAAATCTATGCCACTGAAGTTGAGTTCATTTACAAATTTGGTATAGTTAGATACACGTTCAGGTTTTGTTTTTACAAAATGCAGTTTGGCAAGCACACACCACATGAAACAGAAATTATCTTTGTTCTGAACATTAACGTCAGCCTTTTTGTCTGCAACCTCAGTTGGTAGGGGCAACCATGATTTGCCTAAAATAGGATGGTATCTTGACTGCTTCAGTTGCAGTTCATGTACACGGCCTTCGTGCCAACCAGATCCCTGCATTTTTGCTCTGTCAATTGCTTCAAGGAAGTCAGGCAACAGTCTTTCTGTAAACACTTTTTCCAATTCCTCTTTTGAATTAACTGTGTGTTGTCTTGTCGAGATATACGAAACAATCACTTCACCATCTACCCTGGTAAATTCTATTTTAGCAACAATCTGAATCTTTACTTACTTACTTACGCCTGTCACCCCTACCCGGGAATAGGCCGTCGACGAGAGACCTCCAGCAACTCCTGTCCTGTGCTTCTCCTTCGATTCTACTCCAGGTGGTTCCCAGTCTCTTGATGTCTGCTTGGAGGTCTCGACGCCAGGAGTTTCTCGGCCTACCTCTTTTCCTCTTTTCCTGGGGGTTCCATGACAATGCCTGCCTAGTGATACTGGAAGCTGGCTTTCTCAGACTGTGACCGATCCATCCCCATCTTCTTCGCCCAATTTCATTCTCTGCTGTTATCTGCTCTGTTCTCTCCCAGAGTCTGACGTTGCTGATCTTCTCTGGCCAGTGGATTTTCAAAATTCTTCTAAGGCAACTGTTCATGAAGGTCTGTACTCTGTTGACTGTGGTTTTTGTCAATCTCCAAGTCTCTGCTCCATATAGGAGAACTGCTTTTACATTGGAGTTGAAAATCCGCACTTTGGTGTGTTGTGACAGCTCTCTGGAACTCCACACTTTTTTCAACTGGAGAAAGGCTGCTCTGGCTTTACCGATTCATGCTCTGACATCTGCATCAGTGCCGCCTTTTTTGTCTATGATGCTCCTGAGATAGGTGAAGGACTCCACCTCCTCCAACGGGGTGCCAGCAAGCAAGACTGGTTCCTCCCTGGTTGTGTTCAGCCTCATTGTCTTTGTTTTCTGTTTGTGAATGGTGAGGCCCACTTGGGACGAGATGTCAGCAAGCCTCGTGGTCTTGTCCTGCATTTGTTGATGAGTGTGGGACAGTAATGCCAAGTCGTCTGCAAAATCGAGGTCGTCAAGCTGTGTCCACTGTATTCCACTTCGTCTGTGCTCTGTGGTCATCTTCATGACCCAGTCTATGGCCAGTAGGAAGAGGAACGGAGACAGCAGACACCCCTGCCTGACACCGGTTCTGACCTGGAGCTCCCTGGTGAACTGCCCTTCGTGGATCACGCGACATGTCATGCCATTGTAGCTGCTCTTGATCAGGTGGACGAGCTTTGTGGGTACACCGTAGTGTCGTAGGAGTTTCCACAGAGTCTCTCGGTCCACACTGTCAAATGCTTTCTCATAATCCACAAAGTTGACGTACAGCGGGGAGCTCCACTCCAGAGACTGTTCCACGATGATGCGGAGAGTGGCGATCTGGTCTGTACATGATCGGTTCTTCCTGAATCCTGCTTGCTGGTCTCTCAGCTGGGGGTCAACGGAGCTCTTCATTCTCTCCAGGATGATCCTGTTGAAGACCTTTCCTGGTACTGACAGCAAGGTGATTCCTCTGTAGTGTGAACACTTGCTGAGGTCGCCTTTCTTGGGAAGCTTGATTAGGTACCCCTCCTTCCAGTCAGCCGGCATTACCTCCTCTTCCCAGATCTTTCCAAACAGTGGGTACAGCATCTCCACTGTTGTCTCTAGGTCTGCTTTCAGAGACTCCACTGGGATGCCATCTGGGCCTGCTGCTTTGCCATTCTTCAAAAATGCCACTGCTCTTCTGATCTCTTCCCGGCTGGGTCTGTCACAGCTGATGGGTAGGTCGGTCTCTGCCGGCTGGATGTCTGGGGGGTCGGGTGGGCTAGGTCTGTTCAGTAACTCTTCAAAATACTCGGCCCATCTGTCGAGTTGGTCTGCTCTGTCTGCAATAGGCTTGCCTTCTTTGTCTTTTACTGGTCTTTCTGTATGGCCATACTTGCCTGACAATCTTCTGGTAATGTCGTAGAGCTGTTTCATATTGCCACTGCCTGCTGCCTTTTCTGCCTCTGCTGCCAGGCTGTCTGTGTAGGCCCTCTTGTCTGCCCTGATACTCCTCTTCACCTCGCGGTTGGCTTCTGAGTATTCCCCCTGTGCCCTTACTTTGGCTGCTCTCGTGCGACTGTTGTTGACAACTGCTTTCTTCTGCTTCCTCACTTCTATCTTGTTCAAGGTCTGTGCCGACAGCCAGTCCTTGTGATGGTGTTTCCTGAACCCTACAGTGTCTTTGCAGGTTGAGTTCAGCGCCTCTCTAACTGCCTTCCACTGCTGCTCTGTGGTGACCTCCTCCTCTTCATCTACTAGCTCCTGTAGCGCTTGAAACTGGTTGGACAGCACCAGTTTGAACTCTTCTCTAACTCCAGTTTCTCTCAGGAGGCCTACATTATAGCGCTGTCTTTTTGTTGTCTCTGTGCGGCTTTTCTTTAGCTTGAGCTTCATTCTTAAGGTAAGCAGATGGTGGTTGGAGGCGACATCTGCTCCCCTCCTCACTCGAACATCTTGAAGGGATCTTCTAAATTTCTTGCTAATGCAGATATGGTCTATTTGGTTCTCTGTTGTATGGTCAGGTGAGACCCAAGTTGCTTTGTGTATCCTTCTGTGTTGGAAGATGCTGCCTCCAATGACAAGTCGGTTTAGAGCACAAAAGTCTACAAACCTCTCCCCGTTCTCACTCATCTCCGAGCCTAGTCCCTGTCTCCCCATCACCTCTTCATATCCGGTGTTGTCCTCCCCTATTTTGGCATTAAAATCGCCCATGACGATGGTGATGTCTCGCTCCGCACATTTGTCCAAGGCACTCTGGAGTCGGTCGTAGAACTCTTGTTTCTCTTCCTCGTCACTGTCATTAGTGGGCGCATAACACTGGATGACGTTCAGCTTGAGCTTTTTCTTGGTTCTAAAGGCTGCTGTGATGATTCTTGGCCCAAGAGGTTCCCAGCCCATCAGCGCTCTCTGTGCCACTGGTGACAGCATGAATGCTACGCCTTCTGTATGGGGGGCATTCTCCTCTTCATGACCTGAATACAGAATCATCTCCCCACTTAACAGCCTTTTCTGGCCAGACTGCGTCCATCTGGCTTCACTGATACCTAGCAGGGAAAGGTTGTACTTTTGCATTTCCGCTGCTATCTGGGCGGCCTTGCCGCTCTGGTACATGGTCTTGACGTTCCATGTGCCCATGGTTGTATCCCTGGATAGAGAGAGGCGGCTTGGTCCTGTGGCTTCTGAAGACTTCCGGCTTTCACCACAGGACGTCATAAGTCTTCTGGTAGAAGAACCTTCCTCCTCCAGGAAAGGAATTACTGTTAGTCTTTTCATCGGCGTTTTTGTGGCTATTTCCTTTTTTGCAGGGTGGGGAAGCTACCCCCACGCCCAACCCCCTTACTAGGAGGACCAGGGGTTTTCTGTCGGGGTCACCTTCCCTTAGACCATGTTGGTTCACGGCACCTTATTTCATTCGGTGCACCCCTCTCACGAGGGACCCCCTATCCACCACCCAGGGGACGCGCCTCAACGCCATATGGTCCCAGCGCGAGGATCTGAATCTTTACACTACCACAAAGAAGGTTATCTTGTATGACCAAAAAAGACCTTTCTATCGATTCATAGACACTGTAAGTGTTGGATATAGGCAAATCACGTGAAATAGGTGATATAGGTGAAACACGTTTCTTAAGCTTTGGGCATTGTCCGTCATTTTTATTTGACCGACAAAATAATAAATAGAAAAATTACACCTTGTGTAATACCACTTTATTGACTGTAACACCTAAAAAACAAACATTTAGTTTTTTTAGTTGTTGGTGCATGTGTTCGCACACTTTTATAAACCAGTCATCATCAACTTCAAAGGTATTTGTCTTAAAATTACCAGCAATGCTCCCTCCAAATAAAAACTCATCAATATATTCCAAAGTCACATTATATGTCACATATATAACCGCTGGTACCGCTATTGGCGTTATAGCAAGCGCAAATGGGTTTTTGTAATGTTGTTACGTGGTGGAGTTGTAGTCGAAGTATGATAAACACAACAGACACACACGCACATAGAGTTCTTTTAAATAGACCTCATTCAGCTGCAATCCGTCAACCGTGGCTTAAGGATGTAGACAAAACTGGAGTAACAGTTCCAACAATATTTAATTCAGCGATGCGATATCCTCACAGTAATGCTCTTTCAAATGCACTAACTACTGAATACAAAGTCTCTTCAGCTATGTCACAGTCCACACTACGACTCAAAGTTTCTCATACACAGCGTCTCTCGCAATAAACTGTGTATCTCTACAACTGACAAAGCAAGACAATGTACTAACGGGCTTTCCCAGCGCCCTCCTTATATACACTATCAAAATCTAGAATCTTCTACGGAAATCATGAACTCAACCAGAACGAAACACGCAGCCGAAGCTCATTAACATAAACTTTCCAGAAACAATATATCAGGCTACAAAAACACAGCTGCTCACTTCAGCTCTAAATTCTAGTGTATAATAAAGACACATAAAAGTATGGTATCCCTATCTATGATAGCTCAAAAAGGTACGAGAACATTCACCAAACGAAATAAAGGCTGCTCGATACACGCGCACAGGAAAACAAAAAGTAGCGAAAAATGCAGCGATGTCAACTAACCGACGTGACACTTACGAGGCCACTAGACAGTGCGACCCTTCTACAACGTTCCGGACTAAACTTAACGAAACGAAATCGGCTCTACTCACGAACAAAAGAAAATCTTACTAAAAAAACACGTGAATCATAACCGTGATAGCTCAAATAAACAACATATCATTACCTACAAATAACATGTACGCTCTCACAGGATAACACAACCACAATCGTAACAAATGTGTTCTTATCTCTTCAAAGTGCTGGATATATTGAAAGTAGTCTGTAACATCAACCACTTGCGCTTGGACAAACAATAAGTATAAATTAATTTACTAATCCATACCCAGTGGGTTGATCTGTCTTTAAAATAAGCTTTAGATGCTTAGTCAATTTCAGTTTATTTTTCACACAGTCTCGTTCATGTTTATTTGGTATAACATCGTTTTCTCTGAGACAGTCCCCCCACCCGGGTCTGCCCTGGGGGACTTGGGTGGGGTTAGGTACTTTTTAGTTCCCAGGGTCACCCTGGTCAGCCCCACAGGGTGAGTTTTTCTCTCTATTCTGGGGCATGTGTTTCTGTCTACCCGAGGTCCATTCACCTGTATTTGCCTTTTTAAAACTCTCCCTACTGTCTGCACTGCCTGTAGCTCTTGATATTGGATGTGTGTTGCTAAATGGTCTTAGCTTTATTTAGGCCCCATGTGTTAGGTTTATTTAACGTATTTGACCGGCTGGCGACATACATTCAATGTTCTGTTTAGTTTTTTTTTTCACAAGCAGTGCAGGCACGTCCTGAGAAAGTCTTGTTGCTGTCGGGACGTTAAGCAATGTACAATCAATCAATCAATCTGAGACAGTCTTTAAAGCTGTCACGATCTTTACAGTAAAACAAACAGATAAACTTTAACTGCTCACAAAAATCTTTCAGTACAGCATTATATTTTTGAGTGAGAATCCAAACACTAATGTTTGCATGCCTGCCAATAAAGGCCAGTTCTGCCAGTGTGTTTCTCTTCTTAACAATATCCTTATCTGCAGAGCAGTCATTGACTATGAACAGGGTTGGCTGTCCTTCAAATTGCTTGTAAAAATACTGCAGGTAGTCGTTCAGTTTCTTCTCAGGATCAACTAAGTAAATGTTGCTGTCAGTCCAAATGAATATAAACGGTTGTGATAAGCTTTGTTGTTTGATTGTTGGGCAAAATATCACAATGTTTTCAAAATGACAGATGTATCTTGTTTGTAATAGATTAAGTACAAATTCAGTTTTTCCACAGCCCGTGGCACCAACAAATAAGCCACAGTGTGGGTCAAGCGTCATTAAGTCCATTTTTAAAACACAATATATAAACTGTGTGTACAAAACACTATGCATGCCTTTCTGGTCATATAAGAGGTGCATTCTAATAAACTCACTCACCCACACAGAGCAGGTGTTATATAATGACTATGAAAAGCTTGGGCATAAAAGGCCTATTGTTCAGGGTCGTCCCCACTGAGGCAATAAACAGGAAACCGTTTCACTGCCAATTTCAAGCACAACTTCCTGGTCATGAAAGGGACGCAATCTAGTAAACTCACCGTACGGCAAGTGTTATAATAATGACTACGCAAAAGCTTGTCTGGCTTGGTTCTCTCCCTAATCTGGCTCGGTTGGAAGGCAATAAACACACGCAACACAGATCGGGTTTCAAACTAACAACTCACACCCAATTTTCTCCTTGCGTGAGTTGGTGATCTAAAAACACTCGTAAAACAGGGTGGGTGTATAGTGACTTTGAATCACTGAGGTCTCTCACTGGGAGTAGAGTTATGGGTTTTGTCTTTTATTTTTAATGCTTCCCAGCAGTCACGATGTGCTGATGAGTGAAGTGAAAACTTTTTCTTCACACAGACGTTGAAACAATTCTTTTTTCTCCACACAAACTCCTCACTTGGGGAGTTTTATTTTATTTAGGAATGACTTGGTGCTCCATATTTGGAAGAAAACCTATATTCAAGGTTTGTGCCACATTAAAAATCTGACCTAGTGGCTTAGTGACATAAATTTGAAGCGTTGACACAGAACGGAATAATTTGACCTAATATGTTTGTGTGTGCTTGTGTGTGTGTGTGTGCGAGGTGGGTGGGGGTTGGGGTGGGTGCCTGGGTGGTGTGAGGGGCTTTGTAGGGGGGTGGGTATGTGTGTGTGTGCGAGGTTGGTGGGGGGTGGGGTGTGGGGGTAGGGGGGTGGGTGGCGTGTACAGGATGTAGTCGCTATTTCTCAGGAACGCCAACAGTAACAGCATTGATATTTTAACTAGCCTTTGTTTCCAAGGGGCCGGGTGGCCTGACTGGGCAGATAAAGCTGTTGAAGGTATTTGGTCAAGTGCGTTTGTTTATTTACGGAAAGGATCAAATAAATCAATTGATTCTTAAATGGGTGGGCTTGTAATCTCCTATACTCATCTCTCTAATGGAACAAAAAACTTATCTGAATAACGGATAAATGAAACAATGGATAAGCTGAATGGAACAAAACAAATCCCCTGCAGGTCCGACTTAAGCGTTGACTGTATTACTATTTACTCATGTGATTGTAAATCTATAATTGTGTGTTAATTCTTGATGATGATTTAAGTTTGCCACTGGAATAAACTTACAACGTGTGATACTAAACTTTACGATCTTTAGCACAAAAAATGACTCGCTTCTTATCTGGGATGCCTACAGGGAACAAATAGCAGTCAAAAAAAAAACAATTTTACATAAATGTCTTCACCATAAGGCCAAATACTTTGTTATAAATAAAGTATATGGTATTATCCACAAAACAATATTTCTCTTTTTGACAAACTAATTACCTCGACCTAAATTTGCAGCACATAAATCATATTGAGGGTGTTTAATAAATCAGTGCAAGTTCACCTAACTGTATGCTTATTAAGTGCAGAACTTTGGACAAACTGAATGATTTTCCTTAATGTGAGGATGCAGTATGATTTCAGCCAGCATGAGTATAGAATTTTTTCATGAGCCTTGCTGCTGCGATGAGTTACGAGAATCTGTACTTCTTACACATGGCGCAGTATGGACAAGCAGAAGCATATTGAGATGATTGTTACTGTTTTTGTTTCTTTAAAGAAACTACAAGAAGAGACTCGCCTTGTCCAGTATGCAGTTCAGAAGTTCAAGACAGAACTGAGCATCATGGAGACAGCAGTGATGGTCAAATACCAGATGGCTTTTGAGGACATGAGCCAGGATGACAGGTATTCTATTCATTTTGTAGCTCATATGTGATAACAAAAGTGTGTATGCACTTGCCCATCCACAGTCTGTTCATTCATGGTGCACATTACTAGTGCTTTACACAGACTTGATGAAGGAATATTGACATTTTTATTTGGTTCCCAGGGCATGCGGGCATTGAAGGCACAGGTTTGCAGATTTTGCTGCCAATGATGCCTGCAGTGACCCTGTCCATGGCACACAGACTGTCTGTAGCGACTTTAAACCTATGATTAGTACTTGAGTGGCAGCTAGCAGGTCTTGCAGAAAATCAGTCCTTCATTGTTTCACAGCCCAGTTTAAGTTCTCAAAAGAACGTGTTCACCTGGTCACAGTATAAAGTCTATCAATGCACAACTGATCAATAGGCTAGCTGAGGCAAGAATGACGGATGCAGTTCAAAATTACCACTGACCAAAGGGTTGACAACGAGACTGAAAGCTTCAAAATGATTGGCTGCTCATTAAAGGTGAAAATTGCTGATTGGTTAATTAAGAATAACAAGAATTTCAGTGCCCTCTCAACTAGCAGGAAAAATTGCAAAATACAGCACAAAATTGCCAAAAATAAAAATCATACAATACAATACATGTACAATACAATAATACTGTATTGTCCCTGAGGGGAAATTTGGGCACAGTGGTATAACGTACATAATAGAGACAAGAATTAAAAAAAATTACATGTTCCCATCATCCACAACCCTAATACTCGACCTATGTGTATTGCACTTCGACTTGAGGGAGACAATACACACGAAAAGCTTCACGCTGCGGCAAGGCTAAATTCCCTGTTATGTTGTGGTAGGCGCGAAAATACCAATGTTACTCTCATTCAACCCGACTCTGTGGACCTAATACCCAACTGCTGTGTATTGCGGTTTGACTTGGTGAAGCAAATATACAATCAGAGCTGCAGCTGCGGCATATACGCAATCTAAATTCCTATCAGATGGAGACTGAACTACTATATTGCTGAGTATGGCAGTAGTTTAATGTATAGACAGAGATGCCAATCCTTCCGATTTCGCCATATTTTCTTACGCCAAAATTAATTTCTTAAGATTTTACGGCCAAATAAATTATCTTCCGGCAAAAAAAGCGCTGAAATTGTCCGCTAAAAGTTACCAATTTCTCGCTGACTTTGCTGCTCTTATACCGCTGAACCATCGCGTTTCCCTCGAGATAAGTAATGAGCCAATCAGAAGTGTCCTCTGATTAGCGCAACCAATCAGAATCTGATATATACATGATCAGAAATAGTGTGATTTCAGTTCAGTTCAGTAGTTCTTGGGATTTCACTGTTTTAGTGTGTAAAGATGTGTTTGACATCGCACACTATAATGATGCAATCTCCTGTTTATCGGCCGGCCGATGTGTGTAAAGATGTGTTTGACATCACACACTATAGGATGCAATGGCTTGTTTATGAGCTGGCCGTACATACTTGAGCGACACAAGTCATTCTGAATTTTTATGTCTAGTTCATGTGTGTTTCGAGGACGTTTTGCTTTAAATTGCCGGTACTCCTCATCGTCAGCGGACCAAACCGTGGAGATGAAAATTGAGTGTAGCGTTCTGCTGCACATATCTCGATCTCCGTTTAACCCTATCCCCCCGTATTGGCTAGGGGTTAGGATTGATAGCTCTAGGGCTTTCCTACTGAATTGTGTTCGTAGGTCGTTGGCTCACTTTCGGAAGGATGCTCGCATAGAGTTGTATCCTAGTGTTTGTGAAGTTCAACTTTCATGTCAGACAATTTTCCATCATTGCGCCATTTTTTATTATTATTTTTTTCCCCCCTTCTTTTCTCCTTCCCCTCCACCTTTTATTTTCTCCACTTTCCTTCTCCCCCTGTTTTCGGGGTGTCGTTTAGCTACCCCTTTGATCACTTCAAAGAAGGTAGAAATTTGATGTGTGTTCATTTTTTACACACTATTAGTAGGTATCACAGGTTTTCTGTGGATTTGTCGAATTTAATCCATTCGCGTGTTTTTAGGGGTGAACTCGTGTGGTTCATTGCGTTTGCAATCCCTGGTTTTGGGTGCCAACAGAGTCAACAGGGTACAGTTGTATATGCCCCGTTTTCACTCCTATCGCAGAATTCTGTGGATTTACGGAACTTTATAAGTTTGTTGGTTCTGAGGTGAACTCGTATGGTTAATTCTGTTTTTAGTTGTGGTTTTGTGCTCTAGCCACACAAAGCTGGTCAGTGCCAGTGCTGTGACGAGGAAGTTCGTGTGTGCAATCTTGCACGCCATGGCACCAAACATTTTAATTTATCCCACACTTTAAACTGAAAACACCGTTATCATTTTTCTATTTAAATTTATTTACAGCACATCAATATCATATTGTGTCAGCAACTATATCAGTCAGTGAATCCAATCAAGAGTTAGTATAAATGCACACATCAGTCAACAATAGGTTTGGGCGTAAGGGGGCATGTTCACATCACATCCGTTGATAGTTAGTTATTTAGGTTTAAATGCCGAGTGGACAACTAAGACCATCTCACGGCGGTCATGTTATAGCAGATATCATGGAACACACAAAAAATGTTCCAGATTCAAGCAAAGTCTCAGTGTTTTTGGTGGGTAAAAATGCCCAGCGTTCACTAACAGAGTTTAGTGAACGTACAGTTCATCTCTTTAACTGAGAGTTATAGGTTATTTAATTAACTGATTGAGTGAATGATGATGCCATGTGTTGTGTGGGCAGACAGTGAGTTTCCTCATGAGGGGTTAATAAAGTATTATTGTATTGTATTGTACAATCCATGGCTTTCACTAACTGATTTTGGCCCCATGTTTATCTTCTAAATAAATCATTTGTGGTTTGAAGCGTAGCATCTCTAGAAGACTAGAAAACAAATAAACTTCATGACTTTCTTGTCAAATACAAATAGTTTAGGTACAATTGAGCACAATTTTGGGAGAAAATAATGTAATAATGTTTTTGTTGAACATAATTGAATAATACATGTAAATTAGTTTCATAATTTGTTTTGTAAACATTTTGATATACAGCTGGTATGGAGAGTTTCTGTTATGTGTGTGGATGAAACCGAATTAAGTAAAAAGGCGGAAAAGTTGCTAAATCGAGAACTCTGACAAGAAATATAGGTTCAGCACAAACCTCTGGGTTACTGAACAGACCTAGCCTACCCGACCCACCAGACATCCAGCCGGCAGAGACCGACCTACCCATCAGCTGTGACAGACCCAGCCGGGAAGAGATCAGAAGAGCAGTGGCATTTTTGAAGAACGGCAAAGCAGCAGGGCCAGATAGCATCCCAGTGGAGTCTCTGAAGGCAGACCTAGAGACAACAGTGGAGATGCTGTACCCACTGTTTGGAAAGATCTGGGAAGAGGAGGTGATGCCGGCTGACTGGAAGGAGGGGTACCTAATCAAGCTTCCCAAGAAAGGCGACCTCAGCAAGTGTTCCAACTACAGAAGAATCACCTTGCTGTCAGTACTAGGAAAGGTCTTCAACAGGATCATACTAGAGAGAATGAAGAGCTCCGTTGACCCTCAGCTGAGAGACCAGCAATCAGGATTCAGGAAGAACCGATCATGTACAGACCAGATCACCACTCTCCGCATCATCGTGGAACAGTCTCTGGAGTGGAGCTCCCCGCTGTACGTCAACTTTGTGGATTATGAGAAAGCATTTGACAGTGTGAACCGAGAGACTCTGTGGAAACTCCTACGACACTAAGGTGTACCCACAAAGCTCATCCGCCTGATCAAGAGCAGCTACGATGTCATGACATGTCGCGTGATCCACAAAGGGCAGTTCACCAGGGAGCTCCAGGTCAGAACCGGCGTCATTCAGGGGTGTCTGCTGTCTCCGTTCCTCTTCCTACTGGCCATAGACTGGGTCATGAAGATGACCACAGAGCTCAGACAAAGTGGAATACAGTGGACACTGTGGACACAGCTTGACGACCTCGATTTTGCAGACGACTTGGCATTACTGTCCCACACTCATCAACAAATGCAGGACAAGACCACGAGGCTTGCTGACATCTCGTCCCAAGTGGGCCTCACCATTCACAAACAGAAAACAAAGACAATGAGGCTGAATGCAACCAGGGAAGAACCAGTCTTGCTTGCTGGCATCCCATTGAAGGAAGTGGAGTCCTTCACCTATCTCGGGAGCATCATAGACAAAAAAGGCGGCACTGATGCAGATGTCAGAGCACGAATCGGCAAAGCCAGAGCAGCCTTTCTCCAGTTGAAAAAAGTGTGGAGTTCCAAAGAGCTGTCACAACACACCAAAGTCCGGATTTTCAACTCCAATGTAAAAGCAGTTCTCCTATATGGAGCAGAGACTTGGAGATTGACAAAAACCACAGTCAACAGAGTACAGACCTTCATGAACAGTTGCCTTAGAAGAATTTTGAAAATCCACTGGCCAGAGAAGATCAGCAACGTCAGACTCTGGGAGAGAACAGAGCAGATAACAGCAGAGAATGAAATTGGGCGAAGAAGATGGGGATGGATCGGTCACAGTCTGAGAAAGCCAGCTTCCAGTATCACTAGGCAGGCATTGTCATGGAACCCCCAGGGAAAGAGGAAAAGAGGTAGGCCGAGAAACTCCTGGTGTCGAGACCTCCAAGCAGACATCAAGAGACTGGGAACCACCTGGAGTAGAATCGAAGGAGAAGCACAGGACAGGAGTTGCTGGAGGTCTCTCGTCGACGGCCTATACCCGGGTAGGGGTGACAGGCGTAAGTAAGTAAGTAACAAACCTCTGGGGTACTGTTTACTTTAACATCTTGACAGGCACTTGGAGTGGCCCAGCTTCTTGTGTAGCCACTGCTACTATTCAGTATTTATGGTGATATGTTCACAATTATTGGTAAGCTTTTGACGCCTGGCAACATGGCCCTTACTGCAGCAGAATTAGGGCATATGGTAAGCCCACAATAGGAGCCCAGCGAGCTGAAATACAGGTCAGTAACAAATGGAGGTAGCTTGCATGGCAGTGACAAGTCACATTAAGGCTTTAAAGTGAGCTAGGACACCTAGAATGTGAAAAATCTGTCACTTTGGCTGTTTTTGGTTTTCCCTGTTTTCTGCAAGTTCAGAGTGTAGTTTCTGCAGAAACAAACTTCTTTTTCCTCAAAGCTTTAATCCAACACCCATAAATGTTAAACAAAGTACCCAGAGTTTGTTGACTTTTCTTTCACTCAAAATATGTGCACTTTGCCTACTTTTGAACTTGGTCAAAGCGCACATTCTTCATTCCGGATTGAAAAAAGTTGTGTCATTTGAAAGCTGCTTCTCTCCCTTGCAGTAATGTGTCCTTCACCCTAGCCTAAATGAACAATCAACGGCAAAAAGTGCCTGCAGCAAACCTAGGAATTTGTTGATAACTTCCAAATTTGGTCTATGATGGTTTTGAATAGGAACTCCACATAAATGTGCATCTTATTGGTTCAAAAGTATTTTTCAAGCTTGTTTGATTAACTTCATGTAGGATACAGCACGCATGTAAGTTTTTTTTGACAGGTTGCAAGCTAAAACATGTTGTTTAGACAAATCCACAGAGGAATCCAGTCAACATGACAGACAGATTGAGACTGAAGAACTTGTATAATCGTAATGTACAGGAAAATGTAACTGCCCGTGTCCTGAATTGCCGCTCTGGTACATGGTCTTGACATTCCATGTGCCCATGATTGTGTCCCTGGATAGAGAGAGGCGGCTCGGTCCTGTGGCTTCCGAAGACTTCCGGCTTTCACCACAGGACGTCATAAATCTTCTGGTAGAAGAACCTTCCTCCTCCAGGAAAGGAATTGCTGTTTGTCTTTTCGTCGCGTTTTTGTAGCTATTTCCATATTTGCAGGGTTTGGAAGCTACCCCCACGCCCAACCCCCTTACTAGGAGGACCAGAGGTTTTCTGTCGGGGTCACCTTCCCTTAGACCATGTTGGTTCACGGCACCTTATTTCATTCGGTGCACCCCTCTCGCGAGGGACCCCCTATCCACCACCCAGGGGACGCGCCTCAACGCCATATGGTCCCAGCGCGAGGTGAATGCATGTATATTCTGCATTAACGGTTTGTGTAAACTGCATGGATGTACAAGCATAATGTGTTTATGCTGAAACACAAGAAAGCCATAATGTAAACGTGTGTGAAACAAGTGTTCATGTATATTTTACCCTTGGCTTACCCTTCCAATTTTTAGGAATGTTGAACATTGATAGGAAAACATACTCTTACAATGACAAAACAGCCCGGACAGATTGGTTTTCACCAAGAAGTCACACTTGACAAGTGCAACTACATCTAAGTTAGGAAGCCATGGTTTGAGTATGGATTCAGACAAATATTGCCAACTACTGTACCAACCTTCTGCTTACATCTACCATACATTCTGTCTGAATACCAGTTGTCTAAGTGAAGCACATACAATGGTAAACAAACAGGCTTAGGGGTGCTTCAATAGTGCATCAATGTGTCAACACAAGGTAAAGTTGATTCACAATAACTAATCCACCTTGGTTTGCTTGGTGACCCCAGCAATTTAGAATGTTAAAATGGTTTATTGTAACAAAACAGTTGTTACATTAGTCTCTCTTGGCTTGACTTCGTGAAGGAAGATTCTATAGGGATTGCCCACGACGTCTGCAGGCATGCTCGTCGCTGCAGAGGCCAATCCGAGACAGGCAGGTTCGACTGCAGTGGCTGCAGAGGGAGGTCTGGCCAGGGTTCTGAGTTGCGGCATCTCTGTTTTTTCTCCTGAGCCACTTGTTCTTAAGGCTAGCTCTGCGAGAGTCCTCAAAGGAGATGGTTGCCTTGTAAATGGTGGAGCGCCAAGTGTCGCGGTCCGCAGCAAGCGAAGACCACTGGCGGTGGTCGATTTGGCAGGCACTAAGTGACTTCTTGAGACAGTCTTTGTATCTCTTTTTTGGTGCCCCTCTGTCTCGGTGTCCAGCGGCGAGCTCGCCGAACAGGGTGATCTTGGGTAGGCGATGATCCTCCATCCTGGAAACGTGCCCCCGCCCAGCGGACCTGTATAGCAAAGCCTTGATGCTCACAGTTTCTGCCTGTTCAAGGACCTCGACATTGGTGATATAGACACTCCAGTGAATGCCGAGGATGGTACGCAGGCAGCGCTGGTGGAAGCATTCGAGGAGTCGTTGTTGGCTGCGGTAGAGGGCCCAGGACTCAGAACCATACAGCAGGGTGGTGAGGACGACAGATCTGTACACGCTGATCTTGGTGCCTGTTTTCAGCTGTTGATTGTGCCAGACCCGCTTGAATAGTCGCCCAAAAGCGCTGCTCACTTTTGCCAGCCTGCTATCCAGCTCCTTGTCCAGCCTGGTGTCTGACGTGATAATGCAGCCAAGGTAGGTAAACTGGTGCACTGACTTCAGTTCAGACTCGCCGATGGTGATGTGGGGAGGGCGATGCTCTTCCTTGGGTGCCGGCTGAAGGAGGATCTCTGTCTTATTCAGACTAACCTCGATTCCAAAGAGCTGGGCAGCGTCTGCGAAGCAGGACATGATGCGCTGCAGGGCTCTCTGTGTGTGTGCAACGAGGGTAGCGTCATTAGCAAAGAGCAGCTCACAAATCAGTCGGTCTAGGGTTTTGGTGTGGGCCTGCAGTCATCTGAGGTTGAACAGGCTGCCATCCAGACGATACCTGATGTACACACTGTGTCGCCCACTCGGCACTGGCCTCCACGTGGCGTGGGTGGGTAGTCTCCTCAGTCACTGACTGAGTGGGATAGAGAAGGGGGTGCCATCTTTGTCCAGGATTAGGACTTGACGTCAGCAGATATGTTGTTCAGTCTTTTTCACTGGTCCGGTTTTTAAGGAGCTGTGCTAACCCAGGTCTTACCATGTTGGATTGGTCCTTAAAAATACACATTAGTTTTTGGTCCTTTGGATCCCAAGTGTTTGCTGTGCTTGGAGACCCGTGTCAGGGGAGAAGAGGATCCTGGTGGCTGAAACCCTCCACTTTGGCCTTGACTGCTACTACCTAAACGGGAGGCTAGGAGTACCGGCCTAGTCAATCGGCTCTTGTCACGTTGAGCCCTACCCTACTGTTGACGTGCAGGTTGATATATATGGAGCACCATGCTATAGCCTCTGCTGCTGATTAGGTGCTTTACGCCAGTATTCCCCTGCATTTAACAATTATATAGAAGGCAGTGTCTCAGACGGTTCAATCGGGCTAAACCCCCTGAGTACATCTTCAGGCAGTCTCCATCGTGCATCGGCTGGAGACCCGCCGACAAATGCACTTTCCCTTGTTGGGCTTGGTGGTGGGCGGGGACCCCCCCCCCGGGGGATGAATATTTATCATACTATAATATGGAAACCCCCCCTCCCCCCCCCCAAAAAAAAAAAAAAAAAAAAAAAAAAAAAAACTAGCACCAAAGCTGCACATAGCCACCAACATTGTCCTAGACAGCGACTCCGACTGTGAGGAGGTGACGCCTCAGACGTCGGCCATCTGGCCTCGCTTCCTCATTGTCCATAGCACAGTGAAAGAGAAACTTGTTACCAAGCTGCATCTTTTCCTGGTGCTATCATACTATAATATAGAACCCCCCAAAAACCAAAACTGGCACCACAGCGGCATATAGCCGCCGACATTGTCCTTGAGAATGATAGCAACTCCGACGGTGAGGAAGCGATGCCTCAGGCATCGGCCTTCTGGCCTCGCTTTCTCATTGTCTACAACAAAGTTAAGGAGAAGCCTGTTTCAAAGCTGCACCCTTTTCTGGTGGGGGAGACCCTCAGGAGCCGTGTTGGCAGGCCTGAGGCCCAGCGCCTCAGGTCTGGTGACTTGCTGGTGGAGTGCCGTAACCGGGCACACTCCAGCGGGCTACTGAGGCTCTCCTCTATCTGAGACACTCCAGTGGAGGTCGCACCCCACAAAACGATGAATTCTTCTAGAGGAGTGATTAAAAGATCAAGCATTCCCAGAACTGTCGGAAGATGAACTTGTAAGGAACCTTAAGTCGCAGAAATTGACTTACGTCAGGTGCTTCGCTTTCAAGCGAGGTGGTAGGGAGATCCGTCTCCCTACCATCATCCTGACGTTTGGCACCTCTGGGGAGGTTACTACTCCCTCAAGGTGAAGAAGTATGTCCCTCTCCCCTCTGGTGCTTTAAGTGCCAAAAGTATGGCCATGGGCAGAAGACATGCCGCCAGGCAGAGGCTTCATGCGCCTGTTGCACTAAGCCCGGACACTCTGCTGAGTCCTGCACAGCCACCCCACTGTGTGTGAATTGCCAGGGGACGCATATGGCTTTGGACAAGAAGTGCCCTCGTTGGATATCCGAGTGCAAGATTTAGCAAGTGCGTGTGGAGAAGGGGCTGTCCTTTGCGGACACAAAAAAACTGGTTGACGGCCCTGCTGCAGATGAGGCTGCCCCAAACTCTAGTAACACCCCTGTGTATACATTCAGTGCTGCGGTGGCAGGCAAGTGCCCCACTAAAGATTTCTCCTCGGCTCCTCTTGCCCCTGTAGAGTAACCTTCCTCCAGTGGTGACGAGGAGCCAGGGAACGCAGAAGGCAGATGCTAAGCCTCAGCCCCCACAATCTTAGTACAAAGGCTTATTCACTCTGGTCAACCTACTAAGGCCGCTAACTCTAGTGGCAGGAACCCTGCCCAAAACCAAAAGTCTAAGAAAGCTTCAGGACCGCTGTGCGCATGGGTCCAGAAGGGGGACACTGATGTCCCCCTTCAAAACAAATATGCTGCATTGGAGGCGCGGATGGAAGGAGTGGAAATTGTCGTAGCTGGTGTTGCGGCAGCTCCACTCCCCTCATCTGCGAAGAGCCAGAGGAGGCCCGGGAGCTGGCCCCCCTCTGTTTCTTTCACTCCTTCCAAAGCAAAGGACAAGGGGGGAAAAAACTCTTCTCCCCCACATAAGACATAACCATGTACTCTCTTCTTCAGTGGAATTGTCGTGGTTTTCGCGCTAACTTTGAGGAATTACGTCTTTTTTTAATCAAGTCCTATAACCCCTCAGTAATATCTCTTCAGGAGACTTACCTGAAGACTTCTGACCCTGTCTCTTTTACTGGTTTTAACGCTATCCATAAAGGCTCTGATTCAGAGAGGCGCTCAGGTGGGGTGGCTCTTCTCATTAGCAACCAAATTTTAAGTAGCCCCGTTAGCATCGACACCTGTCTTCAGGTTGTCGCAGCTCAGGTTACCTTAAAGAAGACCATAACCATATGCAGTGCTTACCTGCCACCATCCGTGCGAGTCTGTAGTAATGATATTTTTAACTTAGTAGATCAGCTGCCCCTCCCTTTATTCTCATGGGAGATTTAAACGGTCACGCTTACCTGTGGAGTAGCGACCACTATGATGGCAGAGGTCAGATGTTAGAAGATGTTTTTTCTCAACTTATGTGTCTTTGGCTCACCTACCTACTCTAAGCCAGGTTCAGGATCTAGTTCTGTTCTAGACCTCACTGTGTGTGATCCATCTCTCATGCTGGATTTTGACTGGAAGGTTCATGACGACCGTGTGGTAGTGACCATTTCCCAGTAGTCCTGTCATCAGTCATCTGTGAGGAGGACTCACCAGTGGGGCGCTAGAATTTCAAAAAAGCTAACTGGCCTCTGTTCGCCTCCCTCTGTCAGTCTCGTATTACAGAGGGGGTGGTCATGTCAGCTGAAGAACCTGTTTCTTGTTTACTTCTATTTTGTTGGACATAGCGGGTGAAACCATCCCTAAAACTTCCACATCAGTCCCTCGGAAGCCGAGAGTACCATGGTTCAATGAAGAGTGCCGCAAGGCTGAAAAAACGTGCAAATCTGCTCAGCGACGTGCTTTTCGTAATCCATCGCATGTGAATGTTTTAATCTTTAAAAGACAGAGGGCAAAGGCCCGTTACATTTTTAAACGTGAACGCCGTGCTTCCTGGCGGCATTTCGTCTCATCCTTAACTTCCCCTACCCAGGTCTGCCCTGGGGAACTTGGTTGGGGTTAAATATTTTTCAGTTCCCAGGGTCACCCTGGTCAGCCCCACAGGGTGGGTTTTCCCCTCTATTCTGAGGCATGTGTTTCTGTCTACCCTTAGTCCATTCACCTGTATTTTCCTTTTTATAACTCTCGCTACTGTATGCGCTGCCTATAGCTCTTGATACTGGATGTGTGTTGCTAAATGGTCTTAGATTTATTTAGCGTATTAGACCGGCTGGAGACATACATTCAATATTCTGTTTAGGTTTTTTTTTCACAAGCAGTGCAAACAAACAAACAATCATCCTTAACTTCTAGGACTCCGTCCCAGAAAGTCTGGAAGGCTGTTCGAAGAATTAGGGCCAGGGGTGGCTCGGCTTCTGTCAGCCATCTTAGAGATGGTGCCAACTTGGTCACAGATAAAAAAGCTGTGGCCAACTTGCTTGCCTCCACCATTGCCCATAATTCTTCAACAGAGCATTATTCACCCTTCTTCCAGAGAGAGAAGAAGAAGCAAGATTGTGATTTTAAATCGGATAACTCAGAAGACTATTATTATACCCCTATTACATTATCAGAGTTGCAGTGAGCCCTGCAGAAATGTAATGACTCTGCTGCTGGCCTAGATACTATCCACTATCAACTCCTAACGCATCTGCCTGAGACGTCGCTCCTTGTACTACTCAAGGCCTTTAACCATATCTGGATAACTGGCCATTTTCCACTGTCTTGGCGCCAGGCTGTGGTTGTGCCGATCCCCAAGCCGGGTAAGGATCCTTCCGACCCAGGCAACTACCGGCCAATCGCTTTGACGTCATGTTTATGTAAAACTATGGAACGCCTGGTCAACGCCCGCCTTGAGTCACAGGGTCTGATCACAGACCTCCAGTGCGTTTTTCGGCGCTTCCGTAGTACAACTGACCATCTAATCCGCTTTGAGTCGTTTATCCGAGATGCTTTTGTCAACAAGCAGCATGTGGTCACATTACAGACCTCCAGTGCGGTTTCCGGCGCTCCTGTAGTACAACTGACTATCTAGTCCGCATTGAGTCGTTTATCCGAGATGCTTTTTTTAACAAGCAGCATGTCTATGCTATTTTCTTCAATCTTGAGAAAGCATATGGCACTACTTGGAAGTTTGGTATAATGTCTGACTTGTTGGACATGGGTTTTAAAAGGCACCAGCCCGTTTTTATTCACAAATTTTTGTCTAACCGGTCGTTCCATGTCCGTGTGGGCTCCACCCTCTCCGACTCCTTTGAACAGGAGATGGGTGTCCCACAGGGCAGCATTCTATCTCCTGTTTCATTTAGTATTAAAATTAATAACATTGTAAAGACCATCAAGGATGATTCTGAGTGCTCTTTGTTTGTTGACAACTTTGCTTTGTGTGCACAAGGTCAAGGACTTGCGTTCCTTGAGAGGCACTTGCAACTTTGCGTTGATTGCATCCAGGGGTGGGTGTCTCTCAATGGATTCAAGTTCTCGCCCTCCAAGATAGTCTGTGTGCATTTTACTAACCAAACGAAATTTTTTTCCAGAACCTAGCCTGAGCATTGCTGGAGTGACAATTAAGGTGGCCGAGGAGGCAAAGTTTCTGGGGGTCATCTTTGACAAACGACTACTTTCCGCAACCATATTAATTACCTTAGAACCTCTTGTCAGAAGGCCCTCGATGTTCTTCATGTCGTTGGTCATACTGACTGGGGTGCAGACCGCACTGTCTTGCTTCGACTGCACCGGACCCTTGTTCGGTCAAAACTGGATTACGGCTCTGTGGTATATGGCTCGGCTTCCAAGTCTGTTCTACAGCGTCTGAACACAATTTACCATCAAGGTCTTCGGATATGTCTGGGGGCCTTCAGAACGTCTCCAGTTCTTAGTCTGTATACCGAGGCAGGGGAGCCTTCTCTCAAGCTCCGCTGCATCCGCCTCATGCTCAGCTACGCTCTGAAACTGAAGGCCTATCCAGACAATCCTGCCTATGATTGTGTTTTTAAACCGCCGTTTACAGAGATTTATGATACCCATCCTGGAGCTGTCCATCCACTTCCGTGTCTGACCTCATCTGCAGGCGGCCGGAGTGGACCTGGACAGAGTTTTAGAATCTCTGCAACACATCACTCCTCCCTGGCTATTACCAGTTCCTGACATCTTGCTGGACTTGACCGCCCACAAGAAGGACTCTACCCCACCAGCCATATACCAACAGAGCCTCAATTAACTCATTTCAAGTTTTCCTGGCTACTGTCGTATCTATATAGATGGGTCAAAATCTGAGGATGGGAGAGTGCCGCATCCGCAGTGTCCTTTCGCCATCCTAGACGCCCATTTAAGCACCGCCTCCCAGACCATTCATGTATTTAGTGCTGAACTGCAGGCGGTTCTGCTGACACTCAAGCATGCTTATCGGTCTAGGGAAAGGTACTTCCTGATTATGTCTGACTCTCTTTCTGCCCTGCAGGACCTTCAGGGTGAAGGAACAGACCACCCCCTGCTGGTGCAGATTCGAGAGCTTTACGCGGACTTGATGAAGGAATATTATGACATCATTTTATTTGGGTCCCAGGGCATGTGGGCATCGAAGGCAACAGGATCACAGATTTTGCTGCCAACGATGCCCTCAACGACCCTGTCCCTGATGCACAGACTTAAGTGCGACATTTTAGCATGAACTATTTTTAAGATATATTTACATCTTGTTTTTTTTTTACCCATCCTGCCGTGAGATGGCCTTAGCTGCATGCTCGGCGTTAAACCCAAATAACTAACTGTAAGATAGTGATTTTAAGCCTGTGATTAGTGCGTACATAGCTCATGAGTGGCAGTCCGAGTGGGACAAAGAGGAAGCTAACAAGCTGCATGAAGCTCTTCCTAAGGTGTCCGACAGTCTACCTTTCCGCTGCGGCAGCCACCGTGAGGAGACTGTCCTTGGTCAGCTCCACATCAGGCACACGTATGTTACGCACTCTTATTTACTCAAACAGGAGGAGCCGTCATTTGCAGAGATTTACGATGCCCATCTGTGAGCTGCCTGTCCACTTTCCTTCCGTGTCCGACCTCATCTGCAGGCGGCCGGAGTGGACCTGGACAAGTTTCGGAATCTCTGCAACACATCACTCCACCCTGGCTATTACCAGTTCCTGACATCTTGCTGGACTTGACCGCCCACAAGAAGGACTGTACTCCACCAGCTATATACCAACAGAGCCTCAATAAACTCCTTTCAAGATTTCCTGGCTATTGTCGCATTTATACGGATGGGTCCAAGTCTGAGGATGGGAGAGTGGCTGTGGCTGCAGTGTCTTCTCGCTATCCTAGATGACCACTGAAGCTCCGCCTCCCTGACCATTCCTCTGTATTTAGTGCAGAACTGCAGGCAATTCTGCTGGCACTCAGGCATGCCTATCAGTCTTGGGAAAGGCACTTCCTGATTTTGTCCGACTCTCTTTCTGCCCTGCAGGCCCTTCAGGGTGCAGGAACAGACCACCCCCTGCTGGTGCAGATTCGAAGGCAACAGGATCGCAGATTCTGCTGCCAACGATGCCCTCAACGACCCTGTCCCTGATGCACAGACTGTTGATAGTGATTTTAAGCCTGTGATTAGTGCGTACATAGCTCATGAGTGGCAGTCCGAGTGGGACAAAGAGGAAGCTAACAAGCTGCATGAAGCTCTTCCTAAGGTGTCCGACAGTCTACCTTTCCGCTGTGGCAGCCACCATGAGGAGACTGTCCTTGCTCCGCTCCACATCAGGCACACGTATGTTACGCACTCTTATTTACTCAAACAGGAGGAGCGTCCATGGTGTTATGCCTGCGCCAAGCAGTATTCTGTTAAGCACATTTTGCTGTCTGGTGCCAATTTAATTGACACAAGATATAAACACTTCACAGCAGATGCCTTGAAGGTTTTGTTCCGGGATGTACCCCTGGACAAAATCTTCAGTTTTCTGAGAGAGTGCAATATTTTAAACCCTTTGAACCCTGAGTAAATAAGAAGTCTATATACCCTTCAGCCCTGACTTTATTTGAGAAATTTCTGTTGAAAATGGGTGTGTACAGTAAAATATTTGTACATAATACTTTACAACAGATATCCCCATAAAGGTATATATGTACAGATTTGCCATTGGATGGACTACCGTTTTATGGATTTGACCACACTGTGTCACCTGTGTCGTAATGCCTGGTGACAAAAATAGTGACAGGTGACAATAAACTTGAATAAAAATGTCTTTCTTGCATGACAGGTCGCTGGTACTTAACATGCATCACTAAAATAGGGTGTCTGTTAGTGTGACACATAAGTGTCCATGCATTTCCAGCATGCCGATACAACGTAAGGCCCCTACCTTGTCACCAGATGTCAATGTTTACACCTGCCACTGATAAGGTATATCCACGATCTAGACAACATGTAATAAGCGGCATCGATTGATGATCAGTGTGTCAGTGTTGTGTTTCGTACACGATCGGATGGAAGTACCAGTGTCGTAAAGACTATACACGTACTACACATGTGACCAACGTGTGTCGTTGCTGTCCACAGACTTACCTACAGGTGCACCAAGGTGTGGCATAAAAAAAACGGAATATGAATTACAACCTCCGAATTCAGCATTAGAATCAAGCTGTAAGTCATTGCCGTTGTCAGTGACTCAAATGGCGATCGCTCCAGCTGACACTGCCAACACGTGGTTATGCTGCCTCGCGATAGGTAGGCACACATGTCCCTATACATCTAAGCTATCTGCTTTTGAAACCATGTCTCCAAACACAAAATTGTATCACTCCGAATATATACACATCCACTCGCGATTCCGACCGTAATTCCCACGCTAATGCATCAGAACTGAACGCATACCACAGACGAACATACGTGCCGTGTACCGAGTGTAAACAGGAAATGTCAGTGCAAAGGGCGAGGTCACCACACACGCAGCGAGGCTAGCGCATCACCGGGCGCGCGATACGAAACACCTGACACCGCTGTAGCGGTTTGTCGGGTTCAGCGGTATACGAGACCGCCAACCGCTACAGTGGTTTGCCGGGTTCAAAGGGTTAATATAATTTGAGCATTCTTAGACTATGACAATTCTATTAATTTGACCTTTTTGTGAGTCTGTAGACGTTTCCTTTAAAGACCTGCGTGACATTTTAGCATGAACTATTTTTAAGATATATTTACATCTTGTCTTAAGATCTTTCTTTCAGTCTGGATGGCCAGATTTTTACCCATCCTGCCGTGAGATGGCCTTAGCTGCATGCTCGGCGTTAAACCCAAATAACTAACTGTACACTGTGTCGTCATTGTCTAGGTCCACTGTGGCCTGCATCAACATCATGCTAAAAAAGATGGTGAAGAGGGTCAATGCCAGCATGCAGCCCTGCTTCACACCATTGAGAATGGGGAATTATTCTGAGAGGTCATTGTTGAGTCTGACCTGGCCTTGCTGGTCCTCATGTAGCTGGACGATCATGCTGAGGAACTTTGGGGGACAGCCAAGTCGCTCCAGGATCTGCCACATGCCTTGCCTGCTCACAGTGTCGAATGTTTTTGTTACTCATTGTTAGGTCAACAAACGTTACTTACAGCCCTTTGTTCTGCTCGCGGCACTTCTCCTGAAGCTGTCTCAGCACAAAGACCATGTCGGTGGTGCTCCTGTTGGCTCTGAAGCTACACTGGCCCTCTGGGAGGTGATCTTCAGTGACGGCAGGTACCAGCTGGTTCAGGAGCAGCCTTGCGAGAATTTTCCCGGCAATGGACAGCAGGGTAATTCCACGATAGTTGGAGCAGGCAGACTTCTCTCCTTTGTTCTTGTACAGGGTGATGACGACTGCATCACGGAGCATGCTGGTCTAGGACTGTCCGCAGACAGGCGTTGAGTTGCTCGGCAGAGACATTGGGATGGATGCCAACAAAGTCTGCAGCATCGGCTATGAACTTGTTGTGGTCGATCCCCTTGAGGTTCCTTGAAGTCTTGGTAACAGGCTGCGGCTGAAGTTTGGTTATATCCAAAAGACACAGAACTGGAAAATGTTCAGAAGACATGGTGTGGCTCACAGAGATGGAGTCCTCCTCTCTATACACGACCCAGTCAAGTGTATGACCTTTGGTATGCGTAGGCTGATGCACGCCTTGAGACAGACTGAAGGTTTGTAATAGGTCAAGCATACGAGCCATGTTGGTGTTGGAAGGACAGAAGGACAGTCGAACTAAAAGTTGAAGTCGCCGACAATCACAAGCTTACCACCCAAAGAATTACAGTGCTCCATGAAATCAGTAAACTCACAGAAAAACGTAGTGTCTGTAAATGTACTCTTTCTGTTGGGGGGGGGGGGGGGGTGGACGGTACAGACAGTACAAGTGCACATGCTGCGGCAGTGTCAACTGGGCACGCTCAAATGTTGAATGAGGAAAGGGGAATGATGATGTGATCTTGGCATGCTCCACAGGTCTAATACACAACAGATCATCTCTGGAATACTTGTGTTGTGGAACAATGGGGGGATAGACTAGAGGGGTTCACTGGTGGACTGGATTGATACACAGTGCATGATGACGGACTGGTGACTCTGACAGACTGGGTCACTACAGTTAGACCAGAAGAGTTCACCTGTAGACTGGATGTATACACATATAAGGCGGGAAAAGATTGACAGCAATATGGAAATAAACACACTAGGTATGGAAATAATACTGCTGAAGTTGCTTGTCTGACTGCATTGAATGTACAGAAATAAACTGTGTGTAAAAAATATTATTCGATACCCCCTGGACTCCCAATGGAGCATTGTCCCTGTGCCCCACTGGACCCCTGCTGACTTTCCTTATTTCTACTTTTTGAAAGTTTCACCTATGGATACTTTGTGGTCAAACTTTTCTAAATATATAAATAAAAATTTGAGTGACCTCCCTCAAAGGTCAAGGTGACATAAATATATGATAATGATTTTGACAAACTTGTGTTCCGTTCAAATACTGTGTTATTTTCAACTTCAAAGCCAAACTATGTTTACAGTTATCTTCGGATAAGACCTTCATGTGCATATATCACTAAATTGGGTGGTCCCTCTTAAAGGTCAAGGGTCACAAGAGGTCAGGAAATATGTGAAAATGGACTTTTTTGTTGTGTTTATGGGCACTTTTTAAAATTAACATATCAATAAAACTAGGCAGAAGGACCCTTGATGATGACAAGTCTGTTAGTTATTGGGGTTGAACGCCGAGCAGGCGACTAAAGCCGTCTCACAGCAGTTGATAAGACCTTCCTATGCATGATAATTTGGCTGACCTTTTGTAAAGGTCAAAAGGGAGATTGGCAACTGCGTGAAAATGCACGTGTTGACAAGATAAGGTTTTTGCAGGCACATGTGTACTAATCCTCGCGCTGGGACCATACGGCGTTGAGGCGCGTCCCCTGGGTGGTGGATAGGGGGTCCCTCGTGAGAGGGGTGCACCGAATGAAATAAGGTGCCGTGAACCAACATGGTCTAAGGGAAGGTGACCCCGACAGAAAACCCCTGGTCCTCCTAGTAAGGGGGTTGGGCATGGGGGTAGCTTCCCCACCCTGCAAAAAAGGAAATAGCTACAAAAACGCCGACAAAAAGACTAACAGTAATTCCTTTCCTGGAGGAGGAAGGTTCTTCTACTAGAAGACTTATGACGTCCTGTGGTGAAAGCCGGAAGTCTTTGGAAGCCACAGGACCGAGCCGCCTCTCTCTATCCAGGGATACAACCATGGGCACATGGAACGTCAAGACCATGTACCAGAGCGGCAAGGCCGCCCAGATAGCAGCGGAAATGCAAAAGTACAACCTTTCCCTGCTAGGCATCAGTGAAGCCAGATGGACGCAGTCTGGCCAGAAAAGGCTGTTAAGTGGGGAGATGGTTCTGTATTCAGGTCATGAAGAGGAGAATGCCCCCCATACAGAAGGAGTAGCACTCATGCTGTCACCAGTGGCACAGAGAGCGCTGATGGGCTGGGAACCTCTTGGGCCAAGAATTATAACAGCAGCCTTTAGAACCAAGAAAAAGCTCAAGCTGAACGTCATCCAGTGTTATGCGCCCACCAATGACAGTGACGAGGAAGAGAAACAAGAGTTCTACGACCGACTCCAGAGTGCCGTGGACAAATGTGCGGAGCGAGACATCACCATCGTCATGGGCGATTTTAATGCCAAAATTGGGGAGGACAACACCGGATATGAAGAGGTGATGGGGAGACAGGGACTAGGCTCGGAGATGAGTGAGAACGGGGAGAGGTTTGTAGACTTTTGTGCTCTAAACCGACTTGTCATTGGAGGCAGCATCTTCCCACACAGAAGAATACACAAAGCAACTTGGGTCTCACCTGACCATACAACAGAGAACCAAATAGACCATATCTGCATTAGCAAGAAATTTAGAAGATCCCTTCAAGATGTTCGAGTGAAGAGGGGAGCAGATGTCGCCTCAGACCACCATCTGCTTACCTTAAGAATGAAGCTCAAGCTAAAGAAAAGCCGCACAGAGACAACAAGAAGACAGCGCTATAATGTAGGCCTCCTGAGAGAAACTGGAGTTAGAGAAGAGTTCAAACTGGTGCTGTCCAACCGGTTTCAAGCGCTACAGGAGCTAGTAAATGAAGAGGAGGCGGTCACCACAGAGCAGCAGTGGAAGGCAGTTAGAGAGGCGCTGAACTCAACCTGCAAAGACACTGTAGGGTTCAGGAAACACCACCACAAGGACTGGCTGTCGGCACAGACCTTGAAGAAGATAGAAGCGAGGAAGCAGAAGAAAGCAGCGGTCAACAACAGTCGCACGAGAGCAGCCAAAGTAAGGGCACAGGGGGAATACTCGGAAGCCAACCGCGAGGTGAAGAGGAGTATCAGGGCAGACAAGAGGGCCTACACAGACAGCCTGGCAGCAGAGGCAGAAAAGGCAGCAGGCAGCGGCAACATGAAACAGCTCTACGACATTACCAGAAGATTGTCGGGTAAGTATGGCCATACAGAAAGACCAGTAAAAGACAAAGAAGGCAAGCCTATTGCAGACAGAGCAGACCAACTCGACAGATGGGCCGAGTATTTTGAAGAGTTACTGAACAGACCTAGCCCACCCGACCCCCCCGACATCCAGCCGGCAGAGACCGACCCTCAGCTGTGACAGACCCAGCCGGGAAGAGATCAGAAAAGCAGTGGCATTTTTGAAGAATGGCAAAGCAGCAGGGCCAGATGGCATCCCAGCGGAGTCTCTGAAAGCAGACCTAGAGACAACAGTTGAGATGCTGTACCCACTGTTTGGAAAGATCTGGGAAGAGGAGGTGATGCCAGCTGACTGGAAGGAGGGGTACCTAATCAAGCTTCCCAAGAAAGGCGACCTCAGCAAGTGTTCCAACTACAGAGGAATCACCTTGCTGTCAGTACCAGGAAAGGTCTTCAACAGGATCATCCTAGAGAGAATGAAGAGCTCCGTTGACCCCCAGCTGAGAGACCAGCAAGCAGGATTCAGGAAGAACCGATCATGTACAGACCAGATCGCCACTCTCCGCATCATCGTGGAACAGTCTCTGGAGTGGAGCTCCCCGCTGTACGTCAACTTTGTGGATTATGAGAAAGCATTTGACAGCGTGGACAGAGAGACTCTGTGGAAACTCCTACGACACTACGGTGTACCCACAAAGCTCGTCCGCCTGATCAAGAGCAGCTATGATGGCATGACATGTCGCGTGATCCACGAAGGGCAGTTCACCAGAGAGCTCCAGGTCAGAACTGGTGTCAGGCAGGGGTGTCTGCTGTCTCCGTTCCTCTTCCTACTGGCCATAGACTGGGTCATGAAGATGACCACAGAGCACAGACGAAGTGGAATACAGTGGACACTGTGGACACAGCTTACTTACTTACTTACGCCTGTCACCCCTACCCGGGTATAGGCCGTCGACGAGAGACCTCCAGCAACTCCTGTCCTGTGCTTCTCCTTCGATTCTACTCCAGGTGGTTCCCAGTCTCTTGATGTCTGCTTGGAGGTCTCGACGCCAGGAGTTTCTCGGCCTACCTCTTTTCCTCTTTCCCTGGGGGTTCCATGACAATGCCTGCCTAGTGATACTGGAAGCTGGCTTTCTCAGACTGTGACCGATCCATCCCCATCTTCTTCGCCCAATTTCATTCTCTGCTGTTATCTGCTCTGTTCTCTCCCAGAGTCTGATGTTGCTGATCTTCTCTGGCCAGTGGATTTTCAAAATTCTTCTAAGGCAACTGTTCATGAAGGTCTGTACTCTGTTGACTGTGGTTTTTGTCAATCTCCATGTCTCTGCTCCATATAGGAGAACTGCTTTTACATTGGAGTTGAAAATCCGGACTTTGGTGTGTTGTGACAGCTCTCTGGAACTCCACACTTTTTTCAACTGGAGAAAGGCTGCTCTGGCTTTACCGATTCGTGCTCTGACATCTGCATCAGTGCCGCCTTTTTTGTCGATGATGCTCCCGAGATAGGTGAAGGACTCCACCTCCTCCAACGGGGTGCCAGCAAGCAAGACTGGTTCTTCCCTGGTTGCGTTCAGCCTCATTGTCTTTGTTTTCTGTTTGTGAATGGTGAGGCCCACTTGGGACGAGATGTCAGCAAGCCTCGTGGTCTTGTCCTGCATTTGTTGATGAGTGTGGGACAGTAATGCCAAGTCGTCTGCAAAATCGAGGTCGTCAACTGTATTCCACTTCGTCTGTGCTCTGTGGTCATCTTCATGACCCAGTCTATGGCCAGTAGGAAGAGGAACGGAGACAGCAGACACCCCTGCCTGACACCAGTTCTGACCTGGAGCTCTCTGGTGAACTGCCCTTCGTGGATCACGCGACATGTCATGCCATCATAGCTGCTCTTGATCAGGCGGACGAGCTTTGTGGGTACACCGTAGTGTCGTAGGAGTTTCCACAGAGTCTCTCGGTCCATGCTGTCAAATGCTTTCTCATAATCCACAAAGTTGACGTACAGCGGGGAGCTCCACTCCAGAGACTGTTCCACGATGATGCGGAGAGTGGCGATCTGGTCTGTACATGATCGGTTCTTCCTGAATCCTGCTTGCTGGTCTCTCAGCTGGGGGTCAACGGAGCTCTTCATTCTCTCCAGGATGATCCTGTTGAAGACCTTTCCTGGTACTGACAGCAAGGTGATTCCTCTGTAGTTGGAACACTTGCTGAGGTCGCCTTTCTTGGGAAGCTTGATTAGGTACCCCTCCTTCCAGTCAGCTGGCATCACCTCCTCTTCCCAGATCTTTCCAAACAGTGGGTACAGCATCTCAACTGTTGTCTCTAGGTCTGCTTTCAGAGACTCCGCTGGGATGCCATCTGGCCCTGCTGCTTTGCCATTCTTCAAAAATGCCACTGCTTTTCTGATCTCTTCCCGGCTGGGTCTGTCACAGCTGATGGGTAGGTCGGTCTCTGCCGGCTGGATGTCGGGGGGGTCGGGTGGGCTAGGTCTGTTCAGTAACTCTTCAAAATACTCGGCCCATCTGTCGAGTTGGTCTGCTCTGTCTGCGATAGGCTTGCCTTCTTTGTCTTTTACTGGTCTTTCTGTATGGCCATACTTACCCGACAATCTTCTGGTAATGTCGTAGAGCTGTTTCATGTTGTCGCTGCCTGCTGCCTGTTCTGCCTCTGCTGCCAGGCTGTCTGTGTAGGCCCTCTTGTCTGCCCTGATACTCCTCTTCACCTCGCGGTTGGCTTCCGAGTATTCCCCCTGTGCCCTTACTTTGGCTGCTCTCGTGCGACTGTTGTTGACCGCTGCTTTCTTCTGCTTCCTCGCTTCTATCTTCTTCAAGGTCTGTGCTGACAGCCAGTCCTTGTGGTGGTGTTTCCTGAACCCTACAGTGTCTTTGCAGGTTGAGTTCAGCGCCTCTCTAACTGCCTTCCACTGCTGCTCTGTGGTGACCGCCTCCTCTTCATTTACTAGCTCCTGTAGCGCTTGAAACCGGTTGGACAGCACCAGTTTGAACTCTTGTCTAACTCCAGTTTCTCTCAGGAGGCCTACATTATAGCGCTGTCTTCTTGTTGTCTCTGTGCGGCTTTTCTTTAGCTTGAGCTTCATTCTTAAGGTAAGCAGATGGTGGTCTGAGGCGACATCTGCTCCCCTCCTCACTCGAACATCTTGAAGGGATCTTCTAAATTTCTTGCTAATGCAGATATGGTCTATTTGGTTCTCTGTTGTATGGTCAGGTGAGACCCAAGTTGCTTTGTGTATTCTTCTGTGTGGGAAGATGCTGCCTCCAATGACAAGTCGGTTTAGAGCACAAAAGTCTACAAACCTCTCCCCGTTCTCACTCATCTCCGAGCCTAGTCCCTGTCTCCCCATCACCTCTTCGTATCCGGTGTTGTCCTCCCCTATTTTGGCATTGAAATCGCCCATGACGATGGTGATGTCTCGCTCCGCACATTTGTCCACGGCACTCTGGAGTCGGTCGTAGAACTCTTGTTTCTCTTCCTCGTCACTGTCATTGGTGGGCGCATAACACTGGATGACGTTCAGGTTGAGCTTTTTCTTGGTTCTAAAGGCTGCTGTTATAATTCTTGGCCCAAGAGGTTCCCAGCCCATCAGCGCTCTCTGTGCCACTGGTGACAGCATGAGTGCTACTCCTTCTGTATGGGGGGCATTCTCCTCTTCATGACCTGAATACAGAACCATCTCCCCACTTAACAGCCTTTTCTGGCCAGACTGCGTCCATCTGGCTTCACTGATGCCTAGCAGGGAAAGGTTGTACTTTTGCATTTCCGCTGCTATCTGGGCGGCCTTGCCGCTCTGGTACATGGTCTTGACGTTCCATGTGCCCATGGTTGTATCCCTGGATAGAGAGAGGCGGCTCGGTCCTGTGGCTTCCGAAGACTTCCGGCTTTCACCACAGAACATCATAAGTCTTCTAGTAGAAGAACCTTCCTCCTCCAGGAAAGGAATTACTGTTATTCTTTTCGTCGGCGTTTTTGTAGCTATTTCCTTTTTTGCAGGGTGGGGAAGCTACCCCCACGCCCAACCCCCTTACTAGGAGGACCAGGGGTTTTCTGTCGGGGTCACCTTCCCTTAGACCATGTTGGTTCACGGCACCTTATTTCATTCGGTGCACCCCTCTCACGAGGGACCCCCTATCCACCACCCAGGGGACGCGCCTCAACGCCGTATGGTCCCAGCGCGAGGGTGGACACAGCTTGACAACCTCGATTTTGCAGATGACTTGGCATTACTGTCCCACACTCATCAACAAATGCAGGACAAGACCATGAGGCTTGCTGACATCTCGTCCCAAGTGGGCCTCACCATTCACAAACAGAAAACAAAGACAATGAGGCTGAACGCAACCAGGAAGAACCAGTCTTGCTTGCTGGCACCCCGTTGGAGGAGGTGGAGTCCTTCACCTATCTCGGGAGCATCATAGACAAAAAAGGTGGCACTGATGCAGATGTCAGAGCACGAATCGGTAAAGCCAGAGCAGCCTTTCTCCAGTTGAAAAAAGTGTGGAGTTCCAGAGAGCTGTCACAACACACCAAAGTGCGGATTTTCAACTCCAATGTAAAAGCAGTTCTCCTATATGGAGCAGAGACATGGAGATTGACAAAAACCACAGTCAACAGAGTACAGACCTTCATGAACAGTTGCCTTAGAAGAATTTTGAAAATCCACTGGCCAGAGAAGATCAGCAACGTCAGACTCTGGGAGAGAACAGAGCAGATAACAGCAGAGAATGAAATTGGGCGAAGAAGATGGGGATGGATCGGTCACAGTCTGAGAAAGCCAGCTTCCAGTATCACTAGGCAGGCATTGTCATGGAACCCCCCGGGGAAAGAGGAAAAGAGGTAGGCCGAGAAACTCCTGGCGTCGAGACCTCCAAGCAGACATCAAGAGACTGGGAACCACCTGGAGTATAATCGAAGGAGAAGCACAGGACAGGAGTTGCTGGAGGTCTCTCGTCGACGGCCTATACCCGGGTAGGGGTGACAGGCGTAAGTAAGTAATGTGTACTAATGACATCTCAGCTCTTGTCCATGAGTGAGAAGGGTAAGAATGGTCAAGGCCATAGAAGGTCAGTCAGGCTGGTGAGCCATGTGCTATTTTTGTGTTATGTTAAACCTGATTAGAGGATAGAAAAAGATAGTACTGTTCACAATGCTAACTGAAGTCCAGTTCAGTTCATACATGATGGTGTCTATGTCATTGGAGAGGCTCGTGTTTCCTCCACCCCATCTGAAATGTAATACATGAGGGTTGAGTGTGTGCTTATTAATTATTTCAACTGACCATCTAGTCCGCTTTGAGTCGTTTATCCAAGATGCTTTTGTCAACAAGCAGCATGTCTATGCAATTTTCTTTGATCTTGAGAAGGCATATGACGCTAATTGGAAGTATGGTATACTGTCTGATTTGTCAGACATGGGTTTTAAAGGGCACCTGCCCATTTTTATTCACAATTTTTTGTCTAACCGGTCGTTCCTTGTCCATGTGGGCTGCACCCTCTCTGACTCCTTTGAATAGGAGATGGGTGTCCCGTAGGGCAGCATTCTATCTCCTGTTTTATTTAGCATTAAAATAAATAACATTGTAAAGGCCGTCAAGGATGATTCTGAATGCTCTTTGTTTGTGGACGACTTTGCTTTGTGTGCAAGAGGGCAAGGACTTGTGTCCCTTGAGAAGTGCCTGCAGCTGTGCGTTGATCGCATCCAGGGGTGGGTGTCTCTCAAAGGATTCAAGTTCTTGCCCTCCAAGACAGTCTGTGTGCATTTTACTAACAAGACGAAATTTTTTCCAGAACCTAGCCTGAGCATTGCTGGAGTGCCAATTAAGATGGCCGAGGAGGCAAAGTTTCTGGGGGTCATCTGTGGTATGGCTCTGCTTCCAAGTCTGTTCTACAGCGTCTGAACACAATTCACCATCAAGGTCTGCGAATATGTCTGGGGGCCTTCAGGACATCTCCAGTTCCTAGTCTGTATGCCGAGGCAGGGGAGCCTTCTCTCAAGCTCCGCTGCATCCGCCTCATGCTCAGCTACGTTCTGAAGCTGAAGGCCCATCCAGACAATCCTGCCTATGATTGTGTTTTTAACCCGTCGTTTGCAGAGATTTACGATGCCCATCCGGGAGCTGTCTGTCCACTTTCCTTCCGTGTCCGACCTCATCTGCAGGCGGCCGGAGTGGACCTGCACAAAGTTTCGGAATCTCTGCAACACATCACTCCACCCTGGCTATTACCAGTTACTGACATCTTGCTGGACTTGACCGCCCACAAGAAGGACTGTACTCCACCAGCCATATACCAACAGAGCCTCAATGAACTCCTTTCAAGATTTCCTGACTATTGTCGTATTTATATGGATGGGTCCAAGTCTGAGGATGGGAGAGTGGCTGTGGCTGCAGTGTCTTCTCGCCATCCTAGATGACCATTGAAGCTCCGCCTCCCTGACCATTCCTCCGTATTTAGTGCAGAACTGCAGGCAATTCTGCTGGCACTCAGGCATGCCTATCAGTCTTGGGAAAGGCACTTCCTGATTCTGTCCGACTCTCTTTCTGCCCTGCAGGCCCTTCAGGGTGCAGGAACAGACCACCCCCTGCTGGTGCAGATTCGAAAGCTTTACGCGGACTTGATAAAGGAATATTATGACATCATTTTTTATTTGGGTCCCAGGGCATGTGGGCATCGAAGGCAACAGGATCACAGATTCTGCTGCCAACGATGCCCGCAATGACCCTGTCTCTGACACACAGACTGTTCATACTGATTTTAAACCTGTGATTAGTGCGTACATAGCCCGTGAATGGCAGTCCGCGTGGGACAAAAAGGAAGCGAACAAGCTGCATGAAACTCTTCCTATGGTGTCCGACAGTCTACCTTATCGCTGCGGCAGCCGCCGTGAGGAGACTGTCCTTACTCAGCTCCACATCGGACACACGTATGTTACTCACTCTTATTTACTAAAACATGATGAGCGTCCATGGTGTTATGCCTGTACTTACTTACTTACGCCAGTCACCCCTACCCGGGTATAGGCCGTCGACGAGAGACCTCCAGCAACTCCTGTCCTGTGCTTCTCCTTCGATTCTATTGCAGGTGGTTCCCAGTCTCTTGATGTCTGCTTGGAGGTCTCGATGCCAGGAGTTTCTTGGCCTACCTCTTTTCCTCTTTCCCTGGGGGTTCCATGACAATGCCTGCCTAGTGATACTGGAAGCTGGCTTTCTCAGACTGTGACCGATCCATTCCCATCTTCTTCGCCCAATTTCATTCTCTGCTGTTATCTGCTCTGTTCTCTCCCAGAGTCTGATATTGCTGATCTCCTCTGGCCAGTGGATTTTCAAAATTGTTATGCCTGTGATGAGCAGTTTTCTGTTCAACACTTTTTGCTGTCATGTGCCGATTTAATTGACACAAGATATAAACACTTCACAGCAGACTCCTTCAAGGTTTTGGTCCAGGATGTTCCCCTGGACAAAATCTTCAATTTCTTAAGAGAATGCAATATTTTAAACAAGATCTGAGCATTTATAGACTATGTGAATTTGACTATTTTGCCGTTTTTGAGAGTCTGTAGACGTTTCTTTTAAAGACTTGTGCGACATTTTAGCATGACATTTTTAAGGTATATTTACATCCTGTTTTAAGACCTTGTTTTTAGTCTGGCTGACCAGATTTTTACCCATCCCGCCGTGAGATGGCCTTAGTCGCCTGCTCGGCGTTAAACCCCAGTAACTAAATAACTAACCCTTCATGCCACAGGTTTGGGGGCCAGACCTCCTCCAAGTCCTCTATAGTTCAGCCTGAGTCTGTAAGGTGCTCTTGCAGTTATCATGTGTCGCTGTGAGAAGTGCTACATGAGGCTTCTTGTTGGAGAGGCTGTGTACTGGCAGTGAGAGACTGAATCGGAATGCTCTGCAACTCTTTTTGCATTACTGCTAGCCAGCAGAGGAAGCTGAAAACAAAAGTTACAAGCACTACATTACCACCCAGGGCACATAACTGCAACTTTGAGATATTCCCATCTATTTCCCAGATTCCCTTTGATATCATACCAATACTAATCTGATTTAATGTGGATCTCTCATATCCTTTCAAGTCAAATCAGTATCTGCTGCCTTTCTTCACACCTCAGATCGGCATGCTTTCAATGTTCCTGGAAATGGCTTCTCTGATATGTCACCATGTCTGATATGCTAAGTCATAGGCTATGTGTGATTTCTGCCTTGACAGCAGTTGAAATAAACATGAGTGTTTGTTTGCAGGGAGGATGTGGAGGAACTACAACATCTGTGGCATGAGGTTCGACGACAGGTCATGGACACAGAGCAATTCCTGACCTCCAGGATGAAGGCCATCACTAGCGGCAATGACTGCTTTAACTCCCTCGCTGCCATTTCAGTACTACAACGGGTAAATAATCATGCTCACTTTTGTAGTAAGAACACCAGTTGGTATATTTGTGCTATACAATTTGGCTTTATATCAATGAACATGTTTAAACAAGAAAGGCAAAGCCATTATGGCTCACGTGTATGACCGATTTACATATATGTGTGACCTTTGTGACAAGGGCTGGCTTCTGCAGCAGCAAAATCCATATTTTCTGAAAATGTAAGCATGTTTCACACATCTGTCACCCCCTCCCCCCCCCCAACCCCTGCCATGACCCTTAACCTTTGTGATGAGTCGACTAAATTAGTATGCATAGGAAGGTCTTATCATCAGCTATCTTTGTACCAAATTTGGTTGAAAAATTTGAAAAAAATTGAGAATACATACAGTTTTATAAAAAATCAGCATTTTACACACATTTGCCAGCCTCTTGTGACCCATGACCTTTCCAAGGGGTCATCCAAATTAGTATGCATAGATAGGTCTTACCATCAGGTATCTCTCTACCAAATTTGGGTTTTACGTTGTGAATAGTATTTGAGAAAAAACATCTTTTGTCAAAATATGGCTATTTTAGACCTATTTCCTGAGCTCTCGTGACCCTTGACCTTTCCAAGGGATCAACCAAATTAGTGTGCATAAAGAGTTCTTCCCATCAGGTATCTCTGTAGCAAGTTTGGGTTTAAATTTGTGAATAGTATTTGAGAAAAAACATCTTTTGTCAAAATATGGCTATTTCGGACCTATTTCCTGAGCCCTTGTGACCCTTGACCTTTCTGAGGGGTCATCCAAATTAGTATGCATAGATAGGTCTTACCATCAGGTATCTCTGTACCAAGTTTGGGTTTGAAGTTGTGAATAGTATTTGAGCAAAAACATCTCGTCAAAATATGGCTATTTTTCACCCATTTCCTGAGCTCTTGTGACCCTTGACCTTTCCGAGGAATCAACCAAATTAGTATGTATAGAAAGATCTTACCATCAGGTATCTTTGTACCAAATTTGGGTTTAAAGTTATGAATAGTATTTGAGAAAAAATAAAGTATGTCAAAATATAGCTATTTTTTTTTAACCTATTTCTTGATCCCCTGTGACCTTGACCTTTGTGAGCAGTCACTCAAATTGGTATGTTTAGAAAGGTCTTACCACAAAGTACCCTTGGGCCAAGTTTAAAGAATGTGGCTTGAATAGTCTCCGAGAAAATGCCAGCGTTAAAGTTTATGATGGACGACTGATGGACGACCACTGGCCCAAAACAGACTCACTTTTCCTTTGCACGTGAGCCAAAAATGTAAACTGTTTGCCTACTAAGCAATGGTACGGTGATATGCCCCCTGCCACTAAGTAACTTTTGCAGTGGGTTTGAAATGTGTGCATACCCGTTACCTTATTTTAAATATTCATTGCAACAAATTAAGTTCGGTTTAGTTTGGTCAAGATGGGATCTCTTGCTGAGAATGTGCACTCCACTCCACTCATTAGAAGTCTTCCCAGAGTTCCTTTCGATACTTTACCAATATTGGTTTGGTTTACTAGTGATCTGTCCTGTCCTTCCAAGCCTGCTTGTTTCAATGAAAACAACAGCACCCATTTACCATAAGCATGTGTTTCTGATTGGGAGACGGACATGGAAAGATCTGGAGTTAGATGATGGGTTTATTGGGTCTCAAAGAGTGTTTGACTCATGATCACGTAATTCTGGATGAAGCTACATGGATTTTAGCACAAAACAATACAGACTATAAACAAGTAGGTTGTGTGTGTGTGTGTGTGTGTGTGTGTGTGTGTGTGTGTGTGTGTGTGTGTGTGTGTGATAAGAAATGTTTTGTTTTGTGTGTGTGTGTAAGTCTCTTTTATTTATGGAAGATATGTTTTAAGATGAGATGATTTCAAGCACATTCAATAGCATGCATATGATGACTTGGGCGGGCAGGTCTCAAACTCTCACAATTGAAGTAGTAACAAGATAAAAGTTACGTCATGTCTAGTTACGCGAACTTTGCTGCAGAACGTACCTTTGACATAAAACGCTATGTGTGTGTATATAAACACGAATATCTTTGGTGTTTGTTTACCTACAAGCTTGAAACTTTAGTATGTGCTTCCTTGAAAATGTACATGTATATAAGAAAGCCTCCAAGCATATGAGTTGTACATTATCCAGAACTGTAGTCCATAATTGGTGACTACATGGGGTAGACCACTTTTCTTTTTCCTTGCATAATATTTTGGCCACTTCTGAGTGGATGACTGTGTCTTGATTCATCAAATACATGCCGAAAAATCAGTAGAATCTGAATCAGACACATTGAGAAAATTTGAATAAAGGTGAAATAAGATTGCAAACTATGGCATCCTGAACTTTTCCTGTGATCACCCACTTGTGGAAGTTTCAAATCCATACATTAAACTTGGCTTTTAGTTTGCTTGCATGCCAAATAAGGTGTGCTTAAAGACTGAATGTGTTTTTGTTGCCTTGTATATCCATGTGGCTGTAAAAATACTGGTCTGATGCTATATGTAGCCAGTGTCACATTTCTGACGCATTTTGGGGAAATGTGTACTCATGCAGTCACCAACAATATGTGCAATTTCAGCAAGCACAAATCTAATGTGAGTAATACCAGTAGATAACAAGTGTCAAAATCAAAGCAGGTTGAAAACTACCTTTGTAATCAATTCTTTTAACTGTCACACTTGTAACACGTTACATCCAATTTTCAAAATCAAAATTACAATCGAGAAACCTGTAACAGGAAGCAAAAAGAGAGCTTTTTTTGTCTACCGTATTTAAAAAAATATGGTAGACTTTGAATTGGGCTGGTTGGAGCGCATTCCGGAGCATGCACATGACATTTTTGGCATGCGGGACAGAAATTCTGGCAAAGAAGTAACGAGATAAAAATGATGTCACGTCTATCTACACAAACCTTGCTAGATAACGTCTTTTTGGTGCCAAAGCACCGTATATGTGTGTCTTTTGTGTGTGGATGTATGTGACAGTGACTAGAGCCCGCGTTTGAGGACGGACATGCTTGAAATTTTAGGATATTGTCCCTAAAAGAATTATCTCAGGACCTTTTTTTAAATGTTTTGATTAAGATGCTCATTGGCGAGAAAATGGCTGTTTCACAAAAACCGGTTGATCCACACTGGAGTCCATATTTTTTCTTATTTTTACTAGATATTTTGCCTATAGCTGGATAAAAGGGACATATTGAATGAATTCGTTAACGACCATTGTACCTCTAGAACTTTTTGAGTGATAATTAAATATATATTTTGGGATTCATTTCATGAATTATATGAGTTAATCTTGAAACATTTGAATCTCTTTTATGAAAATAACAATCTTCTCATTAATAATCGCACGATTTTTCATATACGGTATTTACATAAGCCTGCAGTTTGTCTCAGCTGTTGGGTACGATTAGGTCAATTGTGACCTGTATGCCCTAGGTGTGAAAATGAGACAGTTTTCTGCACCACTTTTACGAAGTCATTTGTAAAACAGCTAACATAACTTTAATTTTTCTTTTACGAAAAAAACTATCTTCTCATTAATACCCGCATGATTTTTCATAAACAGTGTTTGCATAAGCCTGCTGTTTGTCCCGGCCCTGCGGTGGGATTAGGTCAAATTGTGACCTGTAAGCCTAGGCGTGAAAATCAAAGTCGATTCTCTGATACGTCAAATGTTAGTACTGTGATGAGTGACGTATAACATTGAGTCATCACTATGAACACGGTGTCGTGGGGCTAATGATGCCATGACGTGAAGCTTGAAGTGATGTCATTTCGCTGCTAATGCTATCATTCTTCTTCAGAATAGCTATGCTACGCCATACCACAGAGCTTACAAATGGTGGGAATCGCTGTGTGTCCGTCTTTATTTCTGTGTGCCAGTGTGTGTGGATCAGAGGGTGGGTTAGAGTAGAAGGAGATGGATTCCTGTCGCTACATGAGCCCACAGAGCGTAATAATGGCGGGTAGCGCCGTGTGTCTGTCTTTATTTGTGTGTGCCAGTGTGTGTTGATCAGAGGTTGGCTTAGAGAGGAGGGAAATGGATCAGCATAATAAGCCTAAAAATATGAACAACTCTGAATGTTCCTAATGTGAGCTCCAAGCAATACTTTGGGATGAAATCCTCATCTTGTTAACATATGCAGTCAAACAAGCCTTAGCAGCTACCTGTATAATCATAATGGCCACCTGCTCATAGTGACCATCACAATTTATTTTTGTTCGTTTTTACTATAACAACCTTTCATGCAATGCCCACCTGTGTATAACACTTGAGGCCAGCTGGTGTCACTCCTGACTGCCCCATGACCCTCCATATAGTGGCCACTTTTAATCCGAGTGCCACTTATGTAAGCTCAGTCGCTCGCAAAAGTGTTCTCCATTCATTGCCTTAAGTCCTGCTGTACATCTTAACGCCAGTCGCTCATGTTCAGTCAAGCAGGAAAGGCCTTTCGTTTATGATCGCCCAGCTAGTTACGTCTCTCACACCTTGGTTGAATGGTGCATAGACCTTCCTTGCTGATGCTGAATTTTTATGAGTTCTGTTCGTTGTAAGGCTGACGGAAGAATACTGGTAGCCCTTTGAATAAAATCTTTGAAAATTTCAAGCTGTTTGTATGTTATTGGTTCTGTGTTTTAGTGGTTGGTATACATGTATTATCATGTTCAGTTTGTTATGTGATAATATGTCGCATATCCTAAAAACAGTCCTGAAAAAAAGGCACTTATGTGGAACTAGACAAATAAACTGATAAAACTTTTAGTGTGCCAAGGGTATATCAGACACTATTGATTGGAGTTTGTTCCCTTATTCTTTATATAATGGCCACTGTGTTTAACAGCCACTTTTTCTCAGTCCCCTGGGTGGCCCTTATAGACCAGCTTGACCATATTGAAGATATTTTACATGTATATTAGTTTCATGTTCTCCATTCAACCATGAAGTATGAATCAACAGGTTTTTAGCTTGTTCACATGGTTGTCGCATGTAACAGTTGGGACAGCTACACTTGTCAGTTGTTCATTATTGGGTCAAATGGGCTCTTCTTTTTTTTTTTTTTTTTAATTTTAAGAGTACTCATGACGCATTGTTTCTAGTTCTATGTTAATCTGTGTTCATCGACATGTTTACTGGCTGGAATTGTAATATTTTGAGGAAAAAAGTCCTGTTCATCATTGCAACATCATGGCTTGCTGCTGGCGGTCTGTACCTTATAGTAGTTGCCGTAATAGTTTTGTCTCGTTTTGTGTCTATACAGTGACAGTAATAAACATGTAAGTTTCTTCCTTTTTGTCTACAGTTTTGAAAGTACATGTACAGTAGACTTTGAGATTGGGCAGGTCAGAACCCGTTTAGTAGCATGCAAATAACATAACAGGCGGGCAGGCCTGAGATAGTGGCAAAGAAGTAACAAGATTAAAATGACGTCACGTCTAGCTACTCTAACCTTGCTGTTGAACGTATTTTTGGGACGAAACGCCGTGTGTGTTTGCATATGTATGTAAACACGAAAATCTCCGAAGTTTGCTTACGTACAAGCTTGAAAATAAAGGAAATGCTTCATTCAGGGGGTGTCTAGGAGAGCCTTCGAGCATATTGAAGCTGAATGTCTCATTGAAGAGTTATGTGACCATTTATAGAAAGTTGATTTTGCCACATTAGAGTCTAATTTTGATTATATGCACTTTAAATTTTGGATATAGCTAGTTTAAGGGAAAGACATTGGATGAGTTCGTTAACCAGTTTTGTACCTTATCAACTTTTTTGAAAATAACAATTTGTTGCAGAAAAAAATGACAAAAGTTAGAATCCTCAACTTCTAGAGAAGAATCTGACGGTGACATAAAAGCACCAAATGTGTCAGTGTTATACAGTGGTCCTAATTGACGCAAAGCATCGTGTCAGTGTTGTACATGTGTATGAGCTGACGTAATTCTCTCCCTCTCTGATTTGATTGAGGAAGACAGTCTCTCTATGTTTGTTATGATGTCTGCGAACGTATTGTGGTAAAGGTGGAAAATGCATTGAAGCTCATATAGAGGAGGCTTTGTGGGCATGGGTCATCCCATCTTGCATCCCATCTTGTTGTTCTTCAGAATGGCTGTCGCTACATCAGCCCACAGAATGTATGACTGGTACGAAGTGCCGTGTGTCTGTCAGTGTTTGTGTGTGTCATTGTGCAGATCAGAGGGTAGGGTGAGTTCAGGTGGAGAGAGATGAATCAGGCTGAAGTTTAAAAACAGGAACAACTCTGAATGTTTCTAAAAGAAAAATGGATGTGAGGTCAAACAATATGATAGACTTTGGGATGAAATCCTCACCTTGTTTTGTCTTTAAATACTGTCAGGAGGTTGAATCTGATGTGTGAATCCTGAAGGAGACTGAGGATGGGATATATGATACCATTGGCCCAAGGTAGAGGACATCGCTTGGGTTAAAAAAAATGACTTAACTGGCAACAGACTGGGAGGCAGCATCAAATTGAGATGTTGTTGCCTTGATTACCCCTTATCATTTGCATTGAATACATTAAAGGGGCACACCCAACCTTTATTAAGGCTTCAGTTCGCAAAAAGTTTTTACTGGGATTCAGTATACATACCCACTTAGACAGTGACCACCCAAATGCTTTCTTTCATCCGTTCAAATTGGCAAAAGAAGTTCCTGCCTTCCACCAGTATGCCGATGGTGTGCTGACAAGGTCACCAGGACCCAAACAGTTGTCCACACCGGCTAAACAATCTGGACCCCCCTTCGGGGACCTAGATCTAAATTTCCATGCATCAAGGGGCTGGTAATCCAGTGAATATGCGATATGCCCCCCTTTGCAAGGGCTTCCATATTCATTGCTTCCAGTCACTTACTTAGCGCACACTTCTTTACTATCCTTTTTGTTTGTGCTTCGACCAAACTCAATCTATGATTATTGGTTGATATTGCCAAATTCTCTCCCCTGACAGTGCTTTTACCTACTTTACTTTGTAACCATTGACAACAGTTCTCACGATTCTGGTGCAGACAAGCATGATTTAGACCCCACCCGGGTCTGCCCTGGGGGACTTGGGTGGGGTTAGGTATTTTTTAGTTCCCAGGGTCACCCTGGTCAGCCCCACAGGGTGGGTTTTTCTCTCTATTCTGGGGCATGTGTTTCTGTCTACCCTTTGTCCATTCACCTGTATTTGCCTTTTTAAAACTCTCCCTACTGTCTGCACTGCCTGTAGCTCTTGATATTGGATGTGTGTTGCTAAATGGTCTTAGCTTTATTTAGGCCCATGTGTTAGGTTTATTTAACGTATTTGACCGGCTGGCGACATACATTCAATGTTCTGTTTCTTTTTTATTTTTTCACAAGCAGTGCAGGCACGTCCTGAGAAAGCCTTGTTGCTGTCGGGACGTTAAGCAATGTACAATCAATCAATCAAGCATGATTTACCTCAAACACATAAACGGCATTTTAGGGTTTGCATTTTATTTGTACAATGTTAAACTACACATTTTTCAGTCAATCATTACATTATGGTTACATCAGTTACACATAAACGGCATTTTAGGGCTTGCATTTTATTTGTATGATGTTAAACCACACATTTTTCAGTCAATCATTACACTATGGTCGACTGTTACATTATCAAAGGTAAGGACAAAAATGCAACAGGCCACGGAACACAGTGCCGTTTCTGTACTGTCCTGTCTCTTAGTCTTAGTCGGTCCCAGTCATCCCCTAATATTTCAGTCCCCTAAAAAACACTACCACCTACCAGCTGCACATTTGCCATGAACAAAATACCAAAAATACCAGCACATTGACAGTCTCATTTCTTGGCTATGAATCTGATTCCTTACCAACCCCACACCCAAGCACAGCTGAAATCAGCGTGCTCCTCAAATCACTATGTCAATGGCAACTCAACATAGGCCCGCAATTGTCCACTGGATAAGCTCAGGATGGTATGAATCAAAGCACCAAACATGTCTCCTCTTATCTAACCAGAAATTTCCAGCAAATTCCAACATTCAGCCCTACAACAAATTTTCAAACAAGGCAAAAAGTTATTTTTAACAACACCGGTCCTCTTACTGCCTCAACTGCCCAATTTGAATATTTAACATGACCTGTCAGAGAAACTGTCCCGCTATCAGTGCAATCCTTAGACACTAGATTACTCAAACCCAAAGTGACACCCTTGAATGTTGCTGCATCTTTATGTTATGGCCCATCATGTGAAGCGCGTTGTTGTGGCGTTCACTATGCTGTTGATGTTTTGGATCATGCATATCTGATGCCATGAAAAACAGACTAGATATGGTCAGAATGCCTCAAAAATTGGCATGTGCATCAAGTAATATATCTGATTCTCAGATATGTTGCATTTGAGACACAGGCACATGAAAGTGTTTTTTTCATAATTTTCCATTATACCCCCCCCCCCCCCCCCTAATTTTTCAGTTTTTCCAAGTTTACATACACATGCAATACAGTCAAACTGACTTCTGGTGGGCCGGACAACTGAAAAAAGTTACCATGACACTGACATTGATGAAAAATGAGCTTTCAGACCCAAGGCCATTTCCTTGTGTATCTCAGGGCAGCGAAAAAGACAAGGCCCAGGCATCCTCATTGACCCTGTTGTCTGGTGACAACAAGCAGGAAGAGGCCTGTAACCAGCTGCCATGCCCTATATGCTGCTTGCAATCTTTTTCTCAGGCAAAAGGGGTCATGAAACAGCTCTGCAATGTAAACATTAAGTCAACTGAGCTAACCCACAGACAAAAGACTACACAAAACAGCCAAAACTATGCTATGCGGGACACACCGCATACCCAAACAAGTGTCTGGAGTGCTTATTTAGGAGGTAGCAGATAAAAATGGTTATATACAGTTCATTTTTATATAAAACACACTTGTCAGAGTCTCAAAACACCTCAACTCATGTTGCAAATGCAGCAGGCATATGTGTGCCAAACCTGTGAACACTCCTGTAAAAGCCTGTACTGGTGGCCGAAACTGCTGGTCCCATAACAATGCACTCAAATGAGCTTTACGCAATGTAAAAGTGCTTGTGTTTGGCTCAGATTAGACACCAGAGACATCCCTCATGACAATTACAGCAGAATGACACCTCAGATGCAGCCAGTGTAGCTGGATCATGCAAAATAACACTTCTGCATGTCACACTATTTTGGCGGCTTATTTCACTCTGAGGTCAGCTGTCTGATGAAATGAACATGCTGACACTGTTTCATTGTAGTTTTCATCTTAACCTTTGACCTTAAGCCCCTCCCCCCAGCTCCAACCCCACACCTCACCCCCCACCCCACCCTACTGCACCCCACCTCACCCCACAACTTCAATAACTGAAAGAGGGCTTTTTTTAAAATGCATTTATCAAACTAAACGCCCCAAACCCCACCCCTTTCAAGGTCAAGGTCAAAGGTCACAGCTCAATGTGGAAGGTCATACTCATGACTGACTACCTGTAAGACGGAAAATAAATGAGCAAACACACTAAACATAGCTCATAGTGCAGGTAAACAGGGTGTTTCGATGCAAAACATGCAAAAAAGCCTATAAAACTGCAAGCTCAGCAATTTTTTGGCGAAATTTCAAAATTTTCATGATTTTCTCAGTTTTCCAACTGCAAAAGTCCAAATTCAATGATATGGTTACATTAAACCAGTTTCCGGTCTATGTCACATATATGGCATGTGGTGCCCCTGACAGGCCATGAAACACAGTGCCATTTCCGTACTGTCCACTCTCTTAGCCTTAGTCAGTCCCAGTCATCCCCTAATATTTCAATCCCCTAAAAAACACCACCGCCTACCAGCTGCACATTTGCCATGCACAAAATACCAAAAATACCGCAGATTGACAGCTCATTTCTTTGCTATAAACCTGATTCCTTGCCAACCCCACATCCAAGCACAGCTGAAATCAGCGTGCCCCTCAAATCACTACGTCAACGGCAACTCAACATAGGCCCACAATTGTCCACTGGATAAGCTCAGGATGGTATGAATCAAAGCACCAAACATGCCTCATCTTATCTAACTAGAAATTTCCAGCAAATTCCAACATTCAGCCCTACAACAAATTTTCAAACAAGGCAAAAAGTTATTTTAACAACACCGGTCCTCTTACTGCCTCAACTGCCCAATTTGAATATTTATCATGACCTGTCAGAGAAACTGTCCCACCTGAACACCATTCAATCTGCCATCAGTACAGTCCTTAGACACTAGATAAGTCAAACCCAAAGTGACACCTTTGAATGTTGCTGCATCTTTATGTTATGGCCCATTATGTGAAGCGCGTTGTTGTGGCGTTCACTATGCTGTTGATGTTTTGGATCATGCATATCTGATGCCATGAAAAACAGACTAGATATGGTCAGAATGCCTCCAAAATTGGCATGTGTGCATCAAGTAATATATCTGATTCTCAGAAAAGTTGCATTTGAGACACAGGCACATGAAAGTGTTTTTTTTCATAATTTTCCATTACCCACCCCCTAATTTTTCAGTTTTTCCAAGTTTACATACACATGCAATATAGTCAAACTAACTTCTGGTGGGCTGGACAACTGAAAAAGTTACCATGACACAGACTTTGATGAAAAATGAGCTTTCAGACCCGACGCCATTTCCTTGTGTATCTCAGGGCAGTGAAAAAGACAAGGCCCAGGCATCCTCATTGACCCTGTTGTCTGGTGACAACAAGCAGGAAGAGGCCTGTAACCAGCTGCCATGCCCTATATGCTGCTTGCAATCTTTTCCTCAGGCAAAAGGTGTCATGAAACAGCTCTGCAATTTAAACATTAAGTCTACTGAGCTAACCCACAGACAAAAGACTACACAAAACAGCCAAAACTATGATACGCGGGACACACCGCATACCCAAACAAGTGTCTGGAGTGCTTAGTTAGGTGGTAGCAGAGAAAAATAGTTATGTACAGTTCATTTTTATATAAAACACACTTGTCAGAGTCTCAAAACATGGCAACTCATGTTGCAATGCAGCAGGCATGTGTGTGCTAAACCTGTGAACACTCCTGTAAAAGCCTGTACTGGTGACCGCAACTGCTGGTCCCATAACAATGCACTCAAATGAGCTTTACGCAGTGTAAAAGTGCTTGTGTTTGGCTCAGAATAGACACCAGAGACATCCCTCATGACAATTACAGCAGAATGACACCTTAGATGCAGCCAGTGTAGCTGGATCATGCAAAATAACACTTCTGCATGTCACACTATTTTGAATAAATCCAGACCAAAAAGGTGACTGCCAAGCGTGTAATATGCAAAGAAGTACCCAACGGAGAAGAAACACGCTTAGAAAAGACGGGTACAACACAATTTATTAATATTTCGGGTAAATACCCTTTGTCAAAATAGAAAAACCAACAAACAGAGAGATTAGTCTATTTTGACAAAGCGTATTTACCCGAAATATTAATAAATTGTGTTGTACCCGTCTTTTCTAAGCGTGTTTCTTCTCCGTTGGGTACTTCTTCACACTATTTTGGCGGCTTATGTCACTCTAAGGTCAGCTGTCTGATGAAATGAACATGCTGACACTGTTTCATTGTAGTTTTCATCTTAACCTTTGACCTTAAGCCCCTCCTCCCAGCTCCAACCCACACCTCACCCCCCACCCCACCCACCCCACCCCACCTCACCCCACACAGTGATTAGGTTGAGTTTTGCAGTCAATAAGTCATATGACCGGAGGAACATAAAATCAATAGGTCATTTTGAAAATCCATAAGTCAACAAAAAATCGCGTTTTTGTCATTTTCGATTTTAAAATGTCTGCAGCAAAAAAACGATGTTGTCTGCGTTGTCAAAAGTAGTGTACAACAAACGAAGAGAATACACTTGCATAACGAACTTTAATGAACTAATTTCATCCTCCCATGCTCGGTCACCCCTGTAGTCTGTTCAGTAGGCACAGCAACTAAAGTATACATAATCGAGAAAAGGTTGAAATTGATTGGGTGCTTGCAAAGTGAAGCGCAGCCGCTGCGTCTACTGGGGCTACTGTCAAGTTATCAACTGCGATGTACAATTCTACCTCAATCACACGTGCCGTTTGTGGGGGTGGTCTGGTAGTCTGCTCAGTTGTCAAACTTGTCAACATATATTGGTAACTTGGCCCACAGCAGACTCTCACTGTTTACCGCAGACTCTCACGGTTTATGTTTTCATGGTGCTTGCCTGCCATTTGGTTACAGTCAAGGATGTTTTCAGTTAGACTCAGTTTGAGAAACATGAGCTCCTCGATCATTCAAAATTGTGAAGGGAACTGTCTTACGGAAGACCAAGACATACTGAAGAGATGGACAGATTACTGCTCAGATTTGTACAACCATCGAGCTACAGGGAACCCAGGCATACCTGTCAACCCACCCGTCACCAAAAATGACAACTATCCCATCCTCCGAGAAGAAGTAGAGGCTGCAGTGAAGTCGCTGAAAAAGGGAAGGCAGCAGGAGCAGACAACATCCCTGCAGAACTAGTCCAAGAAGGGGGAGAAGACATGATAAGCGCCTTACTAACAATCTGCAATAAGATCTGGCAGTCAGGGGATTGGCCCACACCATGGACCCAATCACTTATAATAACAAAAAAGGCAACTTACATCAATGCCAGAATTATCACACGATCAGTCTTATATGCCACCCAAGCAAAGTCATGTTAAAGATCCTACTGAACAGGCTGAAGCCACAGGCAGAGGAAATCATAGCTGAGGAACAGGCAGGCTTCAGACCAGGGCGCAGCGCAACTGAGCAGATCTTCAACCTGAGAGTTCTATGTGAGAGGTACCTCCAGCACCAGCAAGACCTCTATCATGTCTTTGTGGATTTAAAAAAAAATGTTTGACAGGGTGTGGAATGCAGCCCTTTAGTCCACCATGAAGCTATACAACATGAATGCCAACCTGATCAAAGTCATAGCAAACCTTTTACAACAAGGCCACTAGCGCAGTCTGCGTCAACGGCAAAATAGGAAG
>BTPG01000008.1:171640977-171718106 GCA_036245525.1 Semisulcospira habei | reverse complement strand
TTAGGGCTGGGCGCTTCAGTGTGCAGTACAAATGTGTAATCTTAGGATTGTAGCAAGAATGTGTCTGAATCTCTTTTGGTATGCGGACTCACCGGTTCAACAAACAACAAAAGAATTACCATTTCATGTGACCTGGCGGGTGTGTTAATGGTTTTATGGTTCCACATTGAGGTCACATCTGGTCTCTTTGGGTGCATTTAAACTAGGTCTAAGTCGACCTGTCATAAATATATTGGAGCTTGACTGGTTCTGATTTGTTTTGTAGGTTGGCTTAGTTCATATGTGTGACAATTTCGATTCCAAGGAAAGGTTAGAGTCTTGTATGGTTGCATCTGTGGCTGATGATTTTTATAACTTTGAGTAGTAATTGAAAGTTTGTTCAAAGCTCAGTCGGTCATTCAGTGCACATTGGTAATTATGGCAAATGAGTGTGAGGAATTTCAAACCTCATGTGGAATGTAAAAATCTGGTTCCATATGTTTCTGCTATATAATTCCTGTGGTACCAGTAGTTACCTTATCTCCAGGCATTGATTCGACGTTTACCAACTTTATCAGGACTGTATACCTTGGTAGAACACGGTCTATCTCGCTTCTTCTCGTTCTTCTCTCTGTGAGCCAAACAGATCTTTGGTAACCGATGTAAAAATACATCTGAGTCGTCAAGACTAAACACTTCCGGTGCCCTTCATGTTTTAATTGTCCAATCCTAACATCATACAGATGTAGATCTTTGCACGCAATGTTTGCAGGTTTATCTCTAATCCTTCCACCCGCAAAATACTTTGTGGTTTCGTCATAGTGTTGATAAGGCAGCATTCCTGAAGCGTACACTTGATTAGGGCGGCCTTCGATTGTGCAGGACAAATGTGTAATCTTAGGATTGTAGAATTTTTCTGAATCTCTTTTGTATGGACTCACCGGTTCAACAAACAACATAAGAATACCTTTCAGTGACCTGGCAGGTGTGTTTAAGTTTAAGTTCCACATTGGGTCACTCTTGTCTTTGGGAATTAAACTATGTCTAATCACCCTGTCATAATAAATTGGAAGTCTTGACTGGTACTGATTTTGTATGAGTCTGGCTAGTTCAATATGTGTGACAATTTCGTATTCCAAGGAAATGTTAGAGATCTTGTATGTTGCATCTGTGGCAGATGATTTTATAACTTTGGAGTAGTCATTGAAAGTTAGTTCAAAGCTCAGACGGTCATTCAGTGCCCCTTGGTAATAAGGCAAATGAGCTGTGAGGATTTCAAACTCAAGTGGAATGTAAAATCTGGTTCCATATGTTTCTGCTAATATAACTTCCTTTGGTACCCCAGTAGTTACCTTATCTCCAGCATTGATTCGAAGTTTACCAACATTATCAGACTGTATACCTTGGTAAACACGGTCTTCTCGTTCTTCTCTTGTGAGCCAAAGATCTTTGTAACAGTAAAATACATCTGAGTCGTCAAGACTAAACACTTCCTGCCCTTCAAGTTTTACTTTAATAGTTCTAACAATTGCTCTGCCAAGATTGTCAACCAGTGTTCTGTTCACATCTGCGTCTGATGATAGTTCAATATTAAAAGCAAGACGAGCAGTGCCAGGAACAATAACGTCACTGGGACCTAGGTTTGGAAACTTGACTGTAAGTGTTTGGTTCTGGTCTATGGTACTTGGATTGTTCGTGATGACTATCGATTGTCTTATGCCCTTAACACCCAGGGGCTCACGTAGTTTTCTGTATGGGTCTAACTTTGATCCGTAAGACTGTGTCATTTTTATTATGCACAATAAAAAATAATAAATTAATAAAACAATGGCAGCAGGAGGATTTAATCATGAAGATTTTGAAATGGATGACATGCATGTCTCAGATACCAGTATCACAGATATGACTGGAATGGTAACTAGTTCTAGTATGTATCACGAACTGTTAAAAGATAAAGTAAACTCATTTTATGAAAGTGTTGGAGCGCGCCCAGATGTCTTGGATCCTAACCAGTTTGAATATGATAAAGGGCACTTATTTGTAAATACGGACAGAGGGAAAATAAATCTAACACATAAAAATAATCCTTCTAAGTTTAGAGCTTTAAGTACAATTAAAGGTGAAGTCGGTGGTAACTCTGGGTTGGCAAGGTACCTTGGAATTGGAGGGTCTCCCGTTCCCCCAAGACTGGTTAGTGTTCTTCACGACACGCAAACAAAGTTGCCAACAGGGCAAGAGATTGAAATGGCACCTGTAACAAGCCTACCAGAAATAGCAAACACAGTGATACAAGAAACCTCATTTACTGAAGGACAATTAAATGACGCTATGAAAACAATAGACGACCCACCTTTGTCAATGCGGGAGATTATAGGGTTGGATAAATCACTGCAGACAATAAGAGGTGAGATGGTTAATAATCTTGCCAAACTGGGAGAGCTTGATAAACACATAGAACGTGAGAAAGAGAAACTGGCTACCGCAGACAATGGGAATCTTGACACAGAAATGAAAGAAAGAATCCAACACAGATTAAATGATTTGCAGATAGAAAGATCAGGACGGTTAGAAACAATTAGTATTGGAAGACAAAAACTTAAAACCCAAGTTAACAGAATTAGAGAAACTATTCAGAAAATACTTCACGAAGACACTACTCTGGCTGAGAGACTAAAAACACTTTTCAGAGAACAGGGTATTACAATTGCTAGTTTAATTACTGCTCTGGGATTTATTATCAGTACTTTTGTGTTGGCTGTCTCCGGTGCTGGTGGACCCGGTGGTTCAACACCGCCAGCCCCAGCACCGGGCCCACCGGCTCCCACAGATCCAAAAGATTTACAGTCATGGGTAAAAAAACAACTGTCTCACATATCAGACTTGCTTAAAAAATTGGCTGTGAAAGCAGTGGACGCTTTGCCTGGCATTATAGGCACTGTTGTCAGTTGGTTGATTAGTACTGCAGCAAAGGCAGTAGGGTTTATGGCAGAACATGTGTGGGTCTTTTTGGTTACAGTAGGAGGGTTGATGGTGGGTTATTTAATGAAACAGATAAAGAAGTAATACTCCTAATCCAGTGAGGCCTATTACCAATGCAGTTCTTTCCGACTCATGTGTGTCAGGGGTTGGTGTTGACTGTACTGGTTGTATGAGTGTCGGTGTTGGGGCCGGGGCTGGGGCCGGGGCCGGGGGTGTTACCGTCTGTAATGATTTTAATGACTGAACATGTGTGGTTGTTGCTCCTAAGTTTACAGATTGATTGAGACCGAGTTTTTGACCAACACCTGCAACAACTATTTCATTATTATAATTTGTTATTGTACCCATTTGGAGTTGAAGGTCTGATGGCAACATGTATAACCCGATTCCAACTACAAAGTCAACTTTTGATCTGGCATATCTGAGTACGTCTTGATAGCGTTGTATGCTTGATGGGAGATCGACTGTTGAATTAATTGAATCTTCAAGATTTGCAAGAAACTGTTTTTGTGCTTCAAACTTTCCACTTCCATTCAAAATGTTTGATTTTGTTAGTGATTGTGCACCTAGTATACACCAGACATATGTTCTGATAGACTCATTTACGCGCTCAACTCCTGCTTGAGTAAACCCGTCAGATTTATCTAAAATAAATGTGGTCCAGGCATTAGACTGTTTCTGCTCTATTGATCCTAACCAGACTTCAGATTTTGATGAGAATGAAGTGTACCCAGGGTAATAATCTTGAGGGTATTGTCTGTGACTCATAGCGTAATAAAGTGTACCCATGCCTTTGTGATCATCAAGTTTTTGTGTGAAGTCATACTTAGTGCCAGGGTTAATGTTAAATTCATTACAGATGCGTTCAAATGCTTTCATATCCATGGGGTTGTTATACCTGTTGAAACTGGATTCAGTGGGCAGTGGTGTATGAAGTTCTGACAGTATACGTCTAAGCTGGTAATAAACATGAAAACGATACACAGACCTAATCAGTTTGTTTGAGTGATTCAAGTGGTCTGTAAATGAAACACCACAGCCTGTAGTTGAACATAGTATTGCAAAGTTGAGTTGGTTTTGAAACATCTGTAGTGGGCTTGAAGACCACTTTCTTGCAGTTGAGTCATCTGTTATTGGAGGGTTTAGGTAATGGTCAAACGGATTTGGTACTTTCACTTGGAATAGGTCTTGTACGCTTGCGTTCGACACAGCTATGTCGAGTTGATTTAGTTGAATTATTTTCTGTTCATAAGTAGGTGCAACATTATATTTGGCATCCATATTAAATTGAAATGCGTTTGTTGTGGTAATGGTTGGTGATTTAAATTCCATCCTTTTTTATATGAGATAATAAAAATGTTTATTACCTTAACAAATCTTGACACAAGCAAACCAGTGTGGTTAACTAATGGGATTGATAATCGTGATGGTAGCAAGGCTGTAGCTATCCATGAAATGTTTTACACAGTAAAATGGTTTAATGTTACAAATGATACAGATTATTATATAGATGGATCTGTTGTTGCTAGTTTAATGAGAGTTAATGTTTTGCGAGCTGGGTATTATGACTTTTGTACTTTAGCTGAATGGCTACAAAATGAATTTAAAATTAAAGCAACTTTAAATCCGGCTAACTTACTTGTTACATTAGATTTTCCAAAAGGTAGTGAGTATTCATTATCATTAAGTCTTATAAAATTACTTGGGTTTATGGGTAATATAATTTCTTTTCCAGATGAAGATTGGACAAAATGGTTAGGTCCAGAAAGGCAACAACTACTACTAAAACCAAAAAAAGAAAAAATAATTGGAAGATATCCTGTTCATTTGTCAGTACACACAGTGCTAAATGTTTATTTGAAAGAACTAAACACATCTGAGAATGTTCACAATGGAAAGCCTTCAACTTTGTTGAGATGCTTACCTACTGGAACTGCTCCGTATTGTGAAAGTGTAGTTGTTAGATTTCCTAATTTGCAGTTTAAGAAATTAGGTTCTAGTTTCTTTGAGTCACTGAGTATATCTGTAACTAATCAGGATGACAAACCAGTTCTTATGCATGATTTTAGTGTTGTGTTGGAAATTAAATAATTTTATTTTTGTTTATAAAAAATGAGTGGTGGTCCAAAGTCGAGAATCATACCAGTTGCATGTCCAGTAACAGAATTGAAAGATTTGGCAGATGTACAGGATTTTGAGAAGGAGGGAGAAATTGGAGAAATATATGGTTTTGAACTTGATTCCTATGGCATGTACAAGAGGAAAGTAATTGTTGACATGAAAGATGGTGAAAAACAGATTCCTAAACTTGGTCAGCTACGTGATGTTACTGTACCTACTCCACCTGTAAATAATTCGCCCTACAACTTAATACATGTGGGAAATAAGTGGGTGGTTTCACCTGTACCTGTTCCACCACCCACAATTGACTGGGACATAAAGTTGGAATTTATTAGTCCTTATGTATACACTGATGATGAAGGCGCCTTAGTGTTTAGGAAGGTTGTTAACTCGGGGCCGCTTATTGTAAGTCTTGTTCCAAGTTTTGCCCCAGACAACAATAGCAGAGAAAAACTGAAAGTTGAAAATTATGAGAAACGGCGGTATCTTCTTACAGCTAGAAAGGGTAGATCAGATACTTCTGTTGTGTTTATGCCAGCAAGCTTAGTCATGGCTAGAGAAGTGACAATAGTATTTGAAATTATCATGAAATCTGTTGCTACTGCTAAAGAGGCTCAAATTGCACAAGGAATTAAACTTACATGGGATGAAACAGTAACAGAATCATCAAAGGTCTTTATTGCTATTACAAAAAATAATGATGTTATTAATGTTTCGAGCAGTGTTCCAGCTGTCAAGGTGGTGGTCGACAAAACAACTTTTGTTCGTCTAACTTACATAAACCTTGAACACATTGATCTTGTTGCATTTTATTATGCCAGCAAATTGTATACTTTTGAAGAGTTGCAAAATGTAATTGCTGATTAAATAAAAAAAAATATTTGTCAATAAAAAAAATGGTAAACTTCTATCCGCAACTACCAACGCTTGATCCGACTGAAACAAATGTGACGACTAAAACAACACTTGCGCCTGATCCACATATGCCAATTGCTTCAGATAAAACATTACAGACAGATGCATTCAGATTAATAAATATTACAGAAGCTTTGAAATATTTGGAGAGTGAGGAGGCTAAGTACTCACGGTGCAAAAGGAGGTATAAGTCAGTATTTAATTCTGTTCAAAACACTTCTATGGCTATTGGTGCAGTTTCAGCTTCATGTTCTGTAGGGGGTATCGTTCTGTTCGCCACAGGAATTGGGAGTTTGGCTGGAATAGCAGTTGAGGCTGTTAGCGTTGCTACATGCCTGGCTTGTTTTGGTTTGGAGGCCTTGAACAAGAGGTTTCACACAAAATTACAGAAACATGAAGCATTGAGTACGCTGGCTGGTGCAAAGCTGAGCAGTATGAAACTTATTATCAGTAAGGCATTAAACGATAATTTTATTGATGACGAAGAATTTAAGAGAGTCCAGGATGATTTAAATAATTACAAGAAACAAAAATCTGAAATACAGAATAAGATGCGTAGTCAATCTCCCGTAAATGTTGAAGAACTGAAGGCTAGTTTTTTAGCAGAGGGAAAAAAGATAGGGGTACAGGAAACCACAGAAAAACTACACAATCTTTTAAACAAATAAAAATCAGATTTGGTAATCGTTTATTAATGTCATACACTTCACAGAAAAATGACATGTCATTTACACCACTTGTGCCTGATTATTTAGTCCCATCTGCACCACCTCCAGAGTACTACTGAGAAAAAAAAGTTTTTTTATTGTCCTTGTATCTTGGTAAAACTGTCTCAGTGTCTTGGGACTTGAGTCAAGTTGTTGTAAGAACTTGGGGTAAGTACTTGTAAGAACTTAGGGTAAGTACTTGTAAGAACTTAGGGTAAGTAATTAATAAGTTCTTATGACAACACACTTAAAGGTTACCTCTGCAGGTTCCTAAAAGTTAGTTGCAACTTGTTAATAAGTATTAAGTTTCACTTGGCATCACTTGATCAGGTAAATGATTAGGTATTGACAGAGACAATAGTTATAGAGAGAGAACAATAGAGTCCCGATAGACAATGAATTCAATAGAGCCGCATCAGTCATGCTTGTCAGTTTTTAAAAATCAAAGGGTTGATTCAGAATTAACGGGGGTAAAATTGGGGCCAAAAATATGATATTAAAAAATGATGTAAATTAATGACTGATGCGGCTCTATTGAATTCATTGTCTATCGGGACTCTATTGTTTTATCTCTATTGTGTAGTGTGCTCATCGCTTGAGTCATCTCAAAATAAGGCAATTTCTTTATTTATTATTTCTCTGTCGTCTTCCACCATTTGATCTTTGCGTTTTCCGTTTATTTATGATGTAAGGTGCCGGACAGCCCAGATTTAAGTGCTCAGTCGAAAGACCTAGCACAGATCTGTGCGCAATATTAGAATTGCGTATTGGCCAGCTGATTAAAAATTACAGGTACGGCAATGGTTGTAGCAGGTAGGCATTGGGGCTTTGAGCACTCCCCCCCCCCCCCCCCCCCCCCCCCGTGCCCCCCTGCGATCTTTAGTTGATGACCAATCACAGTGTCGGAAAATGGAGTGACTGCACGACAATAGGAGAATCAGGTTAAAGACAACAGGTAGAGACCTTTTTCAGCTAGGACAGCTCGCATATAAAAGGGATTTTTGGGGTTATGGCTCTCATATAGAAGAGACTTTGTGGGCTATGGTTCATCCCATCGTGTTTGTATACCGTATTGAAAATACGGTAGACTTTGAAACGAGGCTGGTCGGAGCGCATTCCGGAGAATGCACACGATATGCTGGGCGGGCGGACCCCAAATTTTGGCAAAGAAGTAACAAGTGAGTGAGTATAGATTGCTTTACGTCCCGCAAGCGACAAAGGCCTTCTCATGCCGTGCCTGCGCTAAATGAAGAAAAGAACTGCAAGAAGCGCAGACAGGAGGGAGAATTTCAAAAGAAAAATACAGATGAATGGACCAGAAAGACAGAAATACAAACCCCCAAAAGAGTAGAACCCACCTTGCAGGGGTTAGACAAGGTGACCCTAGGAACTAACAAGTAGACAACCCCACCAAGATCCCCTAGGGCAGACCCGGTGGGGGAAAGAAGTAACAAGATAAAAATGACGTCACGTCTAGCTACGCAAACCTTGCGGCTAGAGAACGTCTCTTTGGCGCCAAGGGCCCTGTGTGTGTGGGTGTGTGTCAGTGTGGGTGTGGGTGTGGGTGACAGCGACTAGAGCCCGCGTTTGAGGACCGACAAGCTTGAAATTGGATGATGATGCTCCTAAAGAATAATCTCGAGTTAGGTTTTTTGATTTTTTGATTAAGATGCTCATTTACTAGAAAATGGCCGTTTCACAAAAACCAGTTGATCCACACGGGAGTCCGTAATTTTTCTTATTTTTACCAGATATTTTGAATAAAGCTAGATAAAAGGGAGATATCGAATAAGTTCGTTAACCAGCATTGTATTTCACGAATTATTTGGGATTAATCTTAAAACAATTATGACTTAGGGAGCATCTGCAGAAGGCATAGCTGGGAAAAAAAACAAACAGTGTGCAAACGTGTCACTAGGGTCAGTATGGATGAATCCGGCCATTTGGCCTTTACCTTCATTTTGTTTGTCAGACTGAGGCGCCTAAATAATCAACATGATTACGTTTGTGGTTGTGTTATTCTTTGAAAGCATGTGTGTGAACCGATATTCATTATGCACCTTTTTAGTAGGATTCATTTTCTTTTGCACGGAGAATTGCGATCGATGATTTTTGTTGTGACGCGTAGTTTTGCTAAGATGTTGTAAAGTTTGACCTACATTAGACTGGAAGCTTCGAGCAGGGTCGCGATCTTTCTAATGACCTCATATATGACGTCAAAGTTGTCGGCAACATTTCGTAACATTGTATCAAAGGCGCCGTTTAGAGGCTAGTTGAAATTTGTAGTAAGTTCTAGAGAGTTTCTTTTTAATGAATATTAATAAGTTTGGTTACGTTTTCTTTTCTGATTGGTTGTCAGTTGGGCGAATTTGCTGGATTGTTATGGAAATCTGTAATAGTATAAATGCCCGTGTTAGGAAGTATGTGGATACATTGTATGAGAGACGCAGTGTGTTAAAAGTGCTGATACATTGTGTATCAGTGTTGGTGCATTTGTGGATGCATTGTGTGAAGATCGCAGCGCTGCAATAAAATATTGTTGGAACTGTTACTCCAGTGTGGTCTACAACCTTGTGCCACGTGTGACGAGTTGCAGCTGAGTGAAGTTTCTGTACAAGAACCCTACGTGCGTGCGTCTGGTGTGATTGCATCATACTATGACTACGACTACCACGTAACACAAGCACAAAAACAAACAGTTGGTTATTTTTTAAGGCAGGGGACATATTCACCTAATCAAATTGGTATGGGTGTGTTCTTCATCTCATTGTCAATCACTGGAACATAAACGAGATGAAAATTTCATCCCCAAATTACCGTATTGTTTTGAGTTCACTTTCGTTTTGGGTTTTTTAATGGACATTCAGAGTTGTTGCTATTTTTAAGCTTATCCTTCTGATTCATCTCTCTCCACCCAAACCCACCCTACCCGACGATCCGCACAATGCTACACATAAACACTGACAGACACACGGCGCCAGTTATTCGTTCTCTCGGCGTTATTTTCACCACTAATGAAAGCCTGTGTCCTCCAAGTCAGCCAGGGCAATAACCCTTTAAATTTGTTTTGTGAAGATAGCTCGCAACATCTAAAATAAACAACAAAGACAAATTTCTTGTTTTGTTGTAAGGATTGCTCTGTGTATACCGACACTTTTCACGTTTAGTCTCACCACCTCAGACATGTCACTAAGGCTGCTTCAGGTGGACGTCCGTGCTCCTCACGTTTTCTGTTTTCAGTGAATATATATTATAAGTTATTGGTCGCAGAGGTTTGCTACACGGACCCTTGTAGGCCCGAGGGAGGTCAAAGGAACCGTTGTATGCCGAAGGCCTGCGGGGTACAATTGTTCCTTTGACCTCCCGAAGGCCTACAAGGGCTCGTGCAGCAAGCCCCTGCTACCAATAACGTATTTGTTTTCATTCCTCCACTATTTTCGTTAAAAAAAATTCAAGAAGACATATTCCGACCTGGAGCACCCAGACATGACTGACGTCAAAAAAATATACATTTATACAAAAATAGACTGATGACGTAATTTAAAATATTTCATAACGTTGCCGTCTCCAGTACTGAGTGTGCTTGTTGTTTCGGAACAACACTAGGCAACGTTTTGGTGATCTTTTATAGAACAAAACTCGCATCCAAGATGCGTCACAAAGAGGGCTACAAGAAGTCCGCCATTTGTCGCTACAAGGCTTTTTGTATCACGGTTACATGGTACGGTTTGCCCTAAAGGGACTGGTCGTGTGACGTAGGGACGAAAACAAAGAGCCTTACATAGGTGTTTAGGTGATACTGAGAATCTCAATCGAGTGATTTTTAAAACCTTATCCTATGAGTGAAAGTGAGTAGGATAAGGTTTTAAGAACACGAGAGTGAGATTCTCAGTATCACATAAACACGGATGTGAGAAACTATTTCTTACTCACCTTTTTCTTGGCATAGGTCAGATGTGACTGAGTTGGTTTTCGGCACACATGTCTTTGGAAAAGAACATGATGTCATTTACTTTGTAATGTGACGTGGATATTTTGGATGTATTCCTAACAGATTGATGTAATAGCGCAATACATGACGCCAGAATGTCAGTCGTCACAATGAAATGGCGTCATTGCGCGTGAGCTAAAAGTAGGTCGAATTTAATATTGTGTGCGCCCGTACCCTTTTGTTGACAAGATTTTCTACAAAAAAAGTATCGTGCACACGTGTCCGTTCACGATACAGCTTTTCCGCTCAAAGGCATCAAAGAAGGAGGTGTGTAGGTGATACTCAGAATCTCAGTCTAGTGGTTTTAAAACCTTATCCTACGACCGAAAGCGAGTAGGATAAGGTTTTAGACCATGAGAGTGAGATTCTAAGTGTCACCTAAACACTGATGTAAGAATCTATTTCTTACTCACCTTTTTCTTGGCATGAATCCGATGTGAGTTGGCTTTCGGCACACGCTTAGTGACAACACAGCCGCCATTGTGTCCTAGCAAAAATCTGGACGTAATTTACTTTGTAATGTGACGTCAATATTTTGATGCCAGACAAATGTTTCTACATGATGATGTAACAGCGCAATTCATGACGCCAAGGCCGGTGCCAGCCGTTACTATGAAATGATGTCATTGCACGTGAGCTGAAAGTAGGTCAAGTTTCAATATCGCGTGTGCCGGTACCTTGTTGTAGACCAGACTTTCTACAAGACAGTTTTGTGCACACTTGGCCGTGTGTGATACAGCTTTTCCGCTCAAAGGCAGCAAAGAAGGAGGTGTGTTTAAAAAAAAAAAACACTGCACGTGCATGGTTGCAAAACTGTACTTTAAAATGGTGATTAAATTAGGGAAGACGAATGGCACGGTCAGAGAGAAAGGGATGCGGGTGGAGGTGGGGGGAGGGAGGGGAGGGCCGGAGGTATGGGTGGGGAATACACAATGCCACATGACCGTCACATGATTTCACTTTCACTTATTTTGGTCACACAGAAAATAGAGCAAATTAAGGTGAGTAAGAGTGCATTTATAGTCTGTTTCTAAAGCTGTTTTCATCTGCTTGAACTTTTCACACGTGTCGTCAACTTTGTTGCTTTTTTTGTACGTTACTATTTACAGAGTGACTAGTGTATCTGATATTTCTTTCTTACATTACAGTGTGTCATAATTAGTCTCTGTTGAAATAGCGAAATGATTACTGTTAATATTTTCTATAATATCAAAATATTAATTCTGACAACGAATGCCTTTATGACTGTGTGTTTTTCATGATAAGTTTTAGTGCCTGTGTATCTTAAGGCGAGCTAGGACACTTCCAATGTGACAAATCTGTCACGTTGGGTGTTTGGGTTTTGCGGTTTTCCGCAAGTTCTGAGTGTCCTCTATGCGAAAACATACTCCTTTTTCCTCAGAGCTTTTATCGAACACCAATAAATGTTAAATAAACAAAGTACCGGGAATTTGTTTACATTTTCCCCTCTCAAAATACGTGCATTTTGCCTACTTTCGAACCTGTGCAAATTCTTCTTACGCATTGAAACAAGTTATGTTGTTTGAAAGCCACTTCTCTCCCGTGCAGTAATTTGTCCTTCACTCTAAGCCTAAACAAACAATCAACGGCAAAAGAAAAAAAAATGCCTGAGGCAAACATAGGAATTTGTCGATAACTTCCAAATTTGGTCTCATGACGATTTCGATCAGTAGCACCACATAAATGTGCATCTCTGATTGCTTCAAATGTATTTCCGAGTCTGTTCGCCTAACTTCGTGTCAGATACAACTCGCACCTTGCAAGTATGTTTTTTTGTCGGATTACAAGCTAAAACGCGTTGTTTAGATAAATCCGCAGAGGAATTTAGTCAACATGACAGACAGAGTGAGACTGAAGAACGTGTATAATCGTAATATACAAGAAAACGTAACTGCCCGTGACCAGGATAGGCACAAACATCATCTGCAGCTGCGAGTCGTTTTGAAAGGACCTCCCGCGGATTTTCGCAGGTAGGTGCTCTAACGATTTGGCAAAGCATAACGTGCAAAAATCAAAGATACGAAGGGCGAGATCGAAGATTTTTATGATGTGTTTATGAACTGCTTGACCCTGGAGCTTAAGTGTGCATTCATGGGAATCCGAAATTCTGCATTCAGCGCTCAATAGAGCACTGTAGATCTGAACGATTTAGATTCAAGAATCTCATGTCTTTCGTCTGTTGGAACATCTGAATAGTTTGGTCTGATCAAAAACCATATGTACATTCATTGTGAGACGCTCTGATCGCTACTGACGAAACGTATGGATACGTGAAAGAAATTTGCCAGCATAAGGAAACACAGATGTGCTTGATATCGATAATGAACAACAACTGGCTATGGCCTGTGTATGCAATGAACACAGTGCAGGGGCATGTAACAAACTAGATTGCAGCTTCTGATACTTTAGGAACAGCACTACTCCTCAAAGCTGACAGATCTCTAAACCATTTTTCCGTCTTCAACAGAGTATATTTAGCATTAACAGTTTGTGTGAACAGCACGGATGTACAAGCATAATGTGTATATGCAGAAACACAAGAAAGCCATAAATGTAAACTCGTGTGAGACGAGTGTTCGGGTATATTTACCATTGGCTTACCCTTGACTTTTAGGAATGTTGAACAATGATAGAAACGGAATTTTTTTCCTGTGGTGAGAAATCCCAACGTCATCTGCTGCCACAGTAAACACACACAGATACTCTTACAACGACAACACAGCACAGACAGATTGGTTTTCACCAGTGAGTCACACTTTGACAAGTGCCACTACATCTAAGTTAGGAACCTATGGTTGTGAGTATGGACCCTGACAAATATTGCCAATTACTGTACCAACCTTCTGCTTACATCTACCATACATTCTGTCTGAATACCAGTTGTTTGCGTGAAGCGTATACAGTTGAAAACAGACACTGGGGTGCTTTAATAGTGCATCATTGTGTCTACACGAGGTAACGTTGATTCACAATACCTAATCCACCTGGGTTTGCTTGGTGATCCTAGCAATTTAGAATGTTGTTAAAATGGTTTACTGTTACCAAGCAGTTGTGGCATTAGTGCTTATTAACAAACTGGACGCAATAAGTGTGCAGGCTGAGTACAAGTAAGCATGCAAAACTAAAGCATCGGGGTGTAGGCCATAATGCACACAGGGGTTCTGAAAAGTTTGCATGTTTGCACTGCATAAAGGTTTATCATGTGAAAACATCATAAGCCAACGATTTCAGGTGACATGTTAAAGTTGTGTATGATGGGGAAAAACGGCACATTGCTGAAACTTGTTTTTGCGGTTTTCTCAAAATTGTAATTTTGGGGTGGTGGTACATACTGTGGAAACAAATATCTAAAAATGTACTTGTCAGATGATAGTGAAATTTTACACGCAAGTTCACAAATGGGTTTATTATGGAATGTCAGTGCCAATTGTTTAATTTAGCTTAGTTTGGGAGCTATGAATATCTTCCCTTGGCTTAACATACTAAAAAAAATGACCAAAATCAGAACATTCATATAAAAATATTTTCTTCTTCAAAACCAGGAAAGATATTTAAAATCGCCACTGACATTCCATAATGATAATATCAGTTGATATTTTGACCAAATTTGGCTTTTCAGAAGCATCGATGGTAGCCGAACTTTGTTTCCTTAGCAACCAGGTGTAACGGCCACTTAGTGTTCGTTGCCATGCAACGGTGAGCATACCTGACTAAATGAGCATGTCGGAGCATTCAGGACAGACAAATATTGATTCTAATGATATACAATAAAACGTATGGCCATAAACCAAAATAAATTGCGCTGAAGTGTCCTAGCTCGCCTAACTGTATTGCTAATTATTTGCCCGTCGTCAGATAGACGTTGCAGCAGCCTACGTGGCGTTAAATACCAATAACTAACTCACCAACTGTAATAATTTGCACGAGAGTTACAGATCTCAAGTACCAGCATCTGCGGATCACAGTGAACAAAGCACATTTATCAGAACTGAATGTTTGTTGGCTAACCGTGCATGTTAGAGTAACTGAGTAACCGAATACACGGTAACATACATGTACAATTACACCAGGCGATAGTTTTACTAATAATTACGATTAATTAGTGTGTTTAATCATTTTGGATTGCAGTTCATGACGCCATCCCTCATAAGTTTGTCATTTTAACGTCGTGCGGTGCTTCCGTCTCTGGCTCAGCTTTATGACTTCATGTATGATCGTCAAACAAGTTGTCTGGAAGAGCGGTAATGCCGCTCTCTTCAGTAAAACTGTAAAAGAAATTAGCATTTCTGTTGCGTGTCTGAACAGTATATTAATGCTGCTGTTGTTTTCGCGACGCAGTTTTCTCATTATGACTCCCGGCTTGTAGATGCCGCGGCGTTGGCGATATCCGCACTTATTATTAATTCTGTGTGTTTCTCAGTCTCCCTTGGATATCTGTGCAGGCGTGTGTGTGTGCGTGAGTGAGTGCGCGCGCGCGCGTGTCACGAGTGTGTGTGTGTGTGTGTGTGTGTGTGTGTGTGTGTGTGTGTGTGTGTGTGTGTGTGTGTGTGTGTGTGTGTCTCTGTGTGTGCACTCTCGTGGGCGCTTCTTTATTTGTTGCTATCGGTTGTTTGTTGAGATTTGTAGTTTGCACTCTGTTTAGTTGATTCTCAGTCATTTGTTGCAAATTGCCAAGCCCTGTCGCAGTGTGTATCATGTCTCTGTTCTCTTGTATGTCAAAGCCTGCTTTCCTGCGACACATGAAACCATCATACACGTTAATTTCAGCCATGGGCTGATTTAATAGGTGTCTGTTACATCAAACAGTGACCGGCATTTTCTCGATCGCGAAATGTCTGTCAGTGAATCAGTGGCAAGTTTATTGATGTTCACACGAAGATGTATGACAGTAAATTAGACCAACGAGAGGTGCAGGTCTTCTTCATGAGATTCCGCAGTCGACATAACTCTCTTATTTGGTTGTTAGTGAGGTTTCGTTTGAAAAGAACGACTCCCAACAACGAAGGAGATCACTGAAAATCACGATGGATTAACAATAAGCATAGACGACACTCGGGCCAAACATCTCCAAGAGACAAAGATCCTCATGAGCCACCCGGGCTCAAGAGGATCTGTGCCTCTTGGAGATGTTTGGAGTGTTGTCTATACATATCATTAATACAAGTTGTTGACCGATGTGATTGCGCGCTCGTCAGTTCTTTGTTGGTAGTCGTTCATACAAACGAAACCACTATTGCTAGCTGTGTGGCGGCAGTGAGGGGTGAAGGTGTACTGTTGCATGTGTTTTCACTGATATTGTCGCATGTTGTGTGCCCTAGGCCACCACTGTTATTTGGGGACATGAATATGATGTGCCTGTGTAAACTCGACAGCAGTCTCGCATCTCAGATAAACGACACATTGTTGCCTGTCATTTGCATACAGCGCGGAGCATGCACTTGATGACAATTTGTGAAGTCCCTTCAATTTTAGAAGGGACTCTTTAGGATGGGTCGCGGTGGGGCGAATTCAGTAGCACGCCCATGATATCACAGGCGGGCAGGCCTAACCTCAGACAACTGAAGTAACAAGATAAAAATTACGCCACGTCTAGTTCAGTTCTAACTCAGACTCAGAAAAGCCTAATCATTTTGATTCGATGGAATATGAGCGCGCGCTATTCTCGGTTTTGTCCCCTTTTTCCAGCAGAGCGGTTTGTTTATAATTGCTGTCTAATACACTATGGAAGGCAGTCACTGAATCAGCTCGCGCAGCTTCTTCTATGTAAGGACCAGCATAAAGATGGAGGCAGGCACGAGCCAAGATTCTCATTAGCTTTCGCATCTGCGGGCGTCATGAGGATCTATGTTTATTCCAGACAGGAGGTGTTTATCATTGAGTGTATCTCGAACAGTGTGATAGTGGTCCTTTCTACAGATGGGAAAGGCATAGATCCTCAGGGGTCCGCCATGCAAGTTACAGGACCGTAACCCATGAGAATCTGTGCCTAAGGTTTGCTTTTTCATTTCACACAATTTTAATTTCCAGGCTGAGTGGGGGAGGGGGAGGGAGATGCGCTGTTGTGGTTTACAGTGAGTTTCAGCCGTTTCTTTTGTTTTTTCAGTAAGCGTACATCAATGATCATATAAATGAACACACTTTTCCCCCTCTTTTGTTCTGGTAAAGACAGAGTCAGGTTCACTACGGAATATACTTGAATCTGCTGAGGCACATATACTTCTGAAAACTCAGAAACTTAAAAGCCAGGTTACAAAGTAAAAATATATACTGACATGGGCTTGGACAGGGCTGTTATTTGGTTGAGGGCTGGGGGCCGCAGTACAAGGCTAGGGCCAGCCTTGAAGGCCGCTTTCAGCGGAATTGATGGTACGGAAGAAGGTTCTCTGTTTTGTCTGATGTGCACAGAGACAAATGAACCTATCAAGAAACATTCATTCCACCGTTACCGCATACTTTCACGAGGATAAATATATTCTTGTTTTTACATCAGACGGATGGCATTCACTGTTCAGCAATGTTCGCCTATAACAATAGACAAAACTCCCCAAGAGGCATAGATCTTCATGAATTCCGCGCAGAGTGCGGGGGCTTGTGAGAAGCTAAATGTATTTCTGAGTTGAATTACCTTTATGCTGCTATGTTTACGTAGTTTAATCGGGTTGTGGTGATGAAAAGAACACAGGCAAAACGTCGACAGCTGCAAGAGTCACATATTCTCATACGCGTCTAGGAGTAGGCGCGGTCATAAAAATCTGTATGTATCTTGCTGGCTAGTGTTGCCTCTATGCTGCTATGTTTAAGCAGGCGGGATAAAATCGCGACCACCGAGCCCAAAACCAGACACGCTGTCAACACGCGCGATTCGACGACTCTGCGGCGTAGAATAGCGTGATGCTCATGCTCCCTATAGGTTCACGGCAGTGCAAACTCGAGTATGGAGACTAACTGTAGTTAAACCTCGCTGCAGAGCGTACATTTTGCGCGAAGCACTGTGTGTGTGTGTGTGTGTGTGTGTGTGTGTGTGTGTGTGTGTGTGTGTGTGTGTGTGTGTGTGTGTGTGTGTGTGTAAACACGACAATCTCCGATATTTATATACATACAAGCTTGAAACTTGGCGAAATATTGTGTTCAATGGGTGGCTAAGAGAGCCTCCAAGCATATTGAAATTCGATGTCTCATTCCAGACGTAAAAGGTCGTTTATGAAAATTCGGTTGACCCAGATTAGGGTCCGTCATTTTTGTCATATTCACTTGAAATGTTGGATATCGCAAGCTTGGAGAAAGACATTGGATGAGTTCGTTAGCCAGTTTTGAACCTTTTCAACTTTGTTAGTAAACATTGATTCTTTGCACAAACTTGAAGTGGACAAGTTAGGATGAACCATAACCCACCGGGAAAGCCTCTTCTATAAGAGAGCCCTAACCCGCAAAGTTCATTTTATATGCGAGCTGTCCTCGCTGTCAAGGGTCTCTACCTGTTGTCTTTGGCCTGATTCTGATGTTGAAATATCTCCTTATGAAAACGCCTCGCAGATTTGCCGATGCGTTAGTGAGCTCTAGGGGCACAGTGCATACACTGTTGGTTTGAACAACGTCAATTGTCATGAATAATTTTAGTGTATTTTATGTGATATGTGTTCAACTTTGGCTTCTAGACATAAGGAAAATGGTGAGAAAACTAGAATGTTACGGTACAATTTCAGTCGTGCTGTAATTTGAGTTAAGTGAGGTTGACTTTAACCAGATACATGATTTTCTGCTTTACACCCGCATACTCTTCTGAAAGCACGTCGGTGTGTGCGGTGTGCGTGCGTGCGTGTTTGTATATGTGTGTCAGTGAGAGAGGTGGAGACAGAGAGAGAGAGAAAGAGACGGAGAGAGAGAGAGAGAAAAAATATCATATCTAGAGTATTGGGTCGATGTCTGCGTGGTGACGCAATTTCTGCTTTCATGTCACCGTAACTGTCAATTTTTCTCCAGAAGTCGATTTACAAAAACTTCCCGCGGCATGGCGTAACAAGGCCTCGCTAGAATCTGGTGCCAGACTGCCTTTTACCCCAACATAACGACAGAAACTGTCAACGCCTTGGCCGCTTTGACAGCTCGCCACTGCGGCTTTATCGCTCCCTGGTCGTGCGGGCGTGTTTATGTGTACTGTAAACATTTCCCCAACCCTTTCCCGAGGTCTCTGTACAGTCTATTTTTACTCTGAGGCCTTCCTTTCTAAAATTCTCAGCTTTTCAAGTCGGCAAAGCGATCGCTGATTCCATTGCTAACGACGCGGTCCGACATCTTGGTTTTACTCTCTTCGGTTGTTTTTCTTTTTTTATGTGATACTGTGGAAATTGATAATCTATTGCTATATTGCCAGGAAACTTGTAACAATGTTTCGACGTGTATAAAATCAAATGTTTTATTTAGAATGCTTTAAATGGTCAGATATTGATAAATTACTTTTGTTTGAGTGTATTGTTGACCTCACGTGCTGCCAGCGTTAGATTCCATATTAAATCTTATACTGCACAATCAAAGTATGCATATACAGGACCATTCATTTTAAAGCTTAGCCAGGCAGCTAGACTTCTAACGTACCCGACAGCACTCACATTCGTTTGCGAAAATTCGCCGGCCTCAATTCCCTGGCTGGCGCTACCAGGGAACTCCTCCGCAGAAAAATGAACACATAGTTAAAGAAGTTTATAACGTATCGAGATAAGGTACAAATACGACGGGGTTTACAGGTTAGAAAATCCTACTCTACTTTGCGGAAAGGAGAGCTATAGTATAAATCATGAGAGAGGTTGACCACCGAATGTTTTCGGAACTTGCACAGACGCATTACAATCTGTGTATCTTCACCAAGCTGATATTGCAGGCCATGGTAAAGTATGTCAAACTGTGAACATGGTCAATAGGCATACATTTATCCTAGCAAGAACGATGTTGCCTTCTAAATGTGTGGGAGCCTGCAAAAAAATAAATCATGAGAATCTATGCTTGCTGAAACTGAAACCGTGGAGGAGACAGAGCATACTATATACCGCGTCTCCTAGCATAAATTCACATTAGCCCCTGCATTCACAAAGACTAGTGAGAACCTGCCCTCTGCTATGCTTCATACGAAACTCTGCGCAGTTCCTCTCAGAGCAGGCGTGGTCAGGTTTCAGCAGAAGACTGAACACATGGCCCCAAGATGTTTATGAAACCCATGGGAAGAGTTGGTATCCGCAAGCATGAAAGTGTTCATAGGCCGATTTTCAGTGTGACTAGAATAAAGATTAGTCATGTGTATGATTGAATGAATAGATGGATGAATGAATGAATTAATTGATGGATGAATGAATGGATGAATAAATGAATGTGTTGTACATGTTTCTAGGTTGGCCATATTATCACTGCTACCTGTATTGGGATAAATCAATAAAGCAGCTAGTTTAATTTATTGCTCTAAAGATTTTATGTACAGGAAATTCACCTATGGTGCAACTTGCAGCCACTCAATCACACTCGCAGATCATGGTCATAATATAATTTTTTTACTTCTGTGGTCTTACTTAATGCATGCCATTCTTGAGGGTTTTTATTACTTATTGTCATGGTAGGTCATACTTGATATAAATGCAAACATATTTCCTTGGGACTTGAGAGTGTTTTTGCATGATTCTGCAGAAACAATAGATAATACGAGTGTAAAAGGTTGGGAAGGGATATATGGTCCTAAAACTGTGCCGTCATTTTAGGTGGTTTCAGTTATGTAAAGTAATTGTGTGTTGTAGTGTGAAGGGAGTGACATAAATGTTACTGTTTTAAGAGTAATGTGGCTGAATGATAGTGGCTGTGTAATGATATTGTGTCTCTGGGTGTGTTCAGGTTGATTCTGGCTTTAGCAACAAAAAGAAACAAAACAAAAAAACAAAACTGAACCCCAGACTAATGGTACTGCCGAAATGCCAAGAAGCTGAACATAATAAACTGGTCATGGTTAGGCACTAGACGTTGAACTTTTTTTCAAACCAAAACTGAGCAACATGACTTGCAGGGTCTTTCAAAGTACTTCATGAGCATAGTGTCATAAATGTGTTCAGAGTTTAGGTGAAAACTGTGTAAGAAAAATAGGTAGATAGCTTTTAGAGCTGGTCCTGCTGATATGGAAACTTTGGCCATTAGGGTTTCTATTAAATCTAGTGTTTACAATGTTTTATGTATGTTCATTGGAGGAAAATTATTGAATTAAAAAGATGACCTGAATTTTTTTTAGAAAAATAATTATTAAAAAAAAACTATGAAGTATTCAGAGCTGCCAAGTACTACGATTTAGGCGTATCATGCTATGATTTCGACATGCTTGCTACGATGCTATGATCGGCCGGAAAAACTACGATTTTTGAAAACATTGACATGGTTTTTTTTAGACCTTAAAAAAAAAAGTCCATTCGTAAAAAAGCGAGCGACGCGCGGGCCAGCCACGAACTGAACTGAAAATAAACCTTTGACCTTCACGTAGAATCGTGTACTGTAGCCGACCAATCGCGTTGCGTTTCAACCCCGGGGCGGAAGTGCCGGAAGCATCGTTGTTTTACCGTGAAAATGGCGATGAAGCGAAAGGCACTCGCAGAAACTAGCCATTTCATCGGATAGTGTGCGATGTGATACACTTTTTCACAAACGGCCGCCCGAAAAAACAGGCCATTTCATCGGATGGTGTGCGATGTGATACACTTTTTTCACAAACGGCTGGCCGAAAAAAACAGGCCATTTCATCAGATGGTGTGCGATGTGATACACTTTTTCACAAACGGCCGGCCGAAAAAAACAGGCCATTTCATCGGATGGTGTGCGATGTGATACACTTTTTCACAAATTGGCGCGTCTGCGTGTGCGCTACTCCTTTTTCTTAAATGCTACTCCAAAAAGCTCTGGGTGCTACTCTTTGGCATGATGGTGGATTGGCAGCTCTGAGTATTTAGACGTGCTTTTTAAAGATATAGATAAAAATAGTACAGCCGCAGTATGGGTATGAAAATGGGAGAGATTGAACATAAAATACGGACACGAGAGAGGATAATGTGCTTTTCCCCTGATTTTTTTCAAGGATGATAACACATGTTTAAATTGGAATACAAAAGTTGTATTTGCATTTCTGGACTCAGTACTACATGGGCTATCAAATGGCACCATAAAAAAAAATTGACCAAAAATGTGCCTTACCTACCACGTTAGGGTTATAACCCTAGCCCAGACATCTAACACTAATCATAGTGTAACCGTAATAAACTTTGACCATTAGGGTTTCTATTAAATATAGGTTTAACAATGTTTTAAGTATGTCCATCAACAGCTGCTTAATATGATGGTGAAAAATGCCAAATCGGATGGAAACTGTACAACTTAAATGCATTTCCCTCTGCAAGTATAATATATAGTGATAAAATTTCTCATGTGAACAAAATTTTTTAGTTTCTGCGTTTTTTCTCGGTTTTCTTAATCAGAAATATATGAAATCTCCTCACAAACCATGATGTCAAAAACGTGCACATGAGAAAAGATTGGTTAATTTATTATTATTTATTTAGTGATTTTTTGACAGTTTCCAAATTTCGTTTGACAACCGAAATTTTTCATTTTTCATGTGATGGACTTGATTTTTGGTGAGCACCTTTCACGTGACTGACTGATTAAAATGATGGTTAAAAATGCCAAATCAGATGGAAACTGTAGAAGTAAGATGCCCTTTCCTATGTGATTTTTGGACTTAGCACATTTTCCAGCCGCTCTAGTTTGGCACTGGAGACTTTGTGCTGAGCACGTTTCAAGTGACCGACTGATTAAAATGCCGATGGTGACCAATGCAAAATCAGATGGAAAATTTACAAGTTGTACACCCCTTCCCCTCTAGGTCTTCAGCTGTGTGTGTTACGACTATATTAACCCATATCAGACTGATGCTAAAAGCTTCAAATTTGTAGTTGACTCTGCCATATTCAAGCTACATTATAGTACTTACAGTTAAGAATGTAGACCAATGGCTTTAGTTAAAGGGTGGTGCCAGAATAGCTTGGCGCCAAAGTATTCTGGCACTACCCTTGAACTATTTCAGTGAAACTTATTTCACACACTGGTGTATGGCCCATTACATAGATTCACGTTCCTAACACTTAAAAGTATCAACTCCGTTTTTTGCTTCTGACCATTTCTCACACTAACGGCTACCAGATACTAAAACTTGACGAATATCGGTAGAATAGTTCCAGAGATAGCGCATAGACAAAAATAGAAGCACTGAAAACACATATGGCTGCCAGGGCCTTTACACTAGGTATGTCAGAATGGCGCAGCTTTCTTCAAGGTACCTTTACTTTAACAACGATTTAAATCAAATGAGCCGTCCTTTTTGTGATATTACCTTTAGTGTACAAACCCTTTATATCTCTACCTTGACCTTGACCTTAGGACCTCGGCTTTGGTACAAGACACATCTTCTAAACTAATACTGACCAGATATGAAAATGTAAACAATTCTGTTGGTTGTTTCTGGAGAAATCACATGCAAAAACCCCAGACAGACACCCACTACAGTGACAAATAGGATGACTCCAGGAACAGGGGAGGGGGAAGAAGAGGTATCTTAAACAAGAAACACGAGGCAGATAACCACATTGCTTGTTTCCATAGCCAATAGACGTCCTGCGGCTGGTAAATTTGAAAAATGATGGAAATTCCATGTATGAGATACAGCGCTAGAATGCAAGATATTGTCTTATTGTTGTTCATATCTGAAATGTGCTTGATTTATTGTGACGTTATCACACAGAAGGGGATTGGTCGTGTTTTTGTGTACATTTTAGTGTCTGATCCACATGCCTGCGATGAAAATTACCTAAGATATAAAGTTTTTAGTGAAGGGTGTATAATCCATGTAAACTCTCATTATGACAGTAAGTCCAAATTGCACTTTTTTGGGTCATTTTAGGCGTGCTTTAATTGCAAACGTATCAATGTGTGAGGCTAGAAAAATATTCAGGACAATCTACATATTGTTTTGATCTATGACAGTAAACGCCACACAATTCTATGCAAACCAAGGGGAATCACAGCGCTGGACAGACAACAGTTAGATCCCCTGCCCCCACCTATCAGGCACCCAATCGCCAGCCCACAGAGAAATACGCAGGTATAGAATAAGACGATCATTTCCATCCTCTAACGAATGGATCAGGTCTCTTATATAACCCATGTTTTTCTCCGGAACTTAGGAAGTAGGCAGGAGAAACATACATACACAAACATGAAGGTGCGCTACTATATGTGGTCGGGTAAATACCCTGATTTCCCACAGTAGATGCACAGAACATTACACAACAATGTAACGATACAAATTTGCCTCGAGTTATAGATACTCACAAACCAGATAGGTGAGGCTAGCGCTGGCAGAATTGTATGCAAACTTATTCTATACCTGCGTATTTCTCTGTGGGCTGGCGATTGGGTGCCTGATAGGTGGGGGCAGGGGATCTAACTGTTGTCTGTCCAGCGCTGTGATTCCCCTTGGTTTGCATACAATTCTGCCAGCGCTAGCCTCACCTATCTGTCGCGATTCCAGTCATGTCTGGACGTAACCCTGCTGAGAGTGAATCATAACAGTATAACTTCCATCAAGCATTATTCCACACAGGTCCGAGTCCAATTACAGCCGTAGCACAAATCTAGACTGGATGCATTTTCACCGGGTGGATTCATGTGCTTGAGCAGATTTAAATCTAAATTTAGCGAAACTGACCTCTCCAACGTTAGTCTGCCTGTTTGCAAGAATGTCACTGCTGATAGTTTTTCGTACATTTCCTTCATAAATCTGAATGCTCGTGTAATAAATAAGATCAACTAATACGATCTCGTTATCTCGAAAATGAGACACTTGTGGATTCAGTTTTTGCCGTAGCGAACTCACCGCAGGCTGGTTTGCTACGGGAAAAATTGAATCCATTCGTGTTTGTTTGTTTGTTTTTTTCAACACGATCTTATCAGTTAAGCTCTATTTAAATTATTTAGCCTGGTTTGCCAATTATGCTGTTGTTAGTAATGTGTATCTTACGGGCCACAGACCAGCACACGTTTCCGACGCAACGCTGTACGACACTTTCGCAGCTATTGATGCGGGAGTTAACAAACGTCTTTAAAGTACCATTGATTACACGTAAATTGAAGACACATTTCAACACCATTTGTGTTTATTATGCCTTGTCGACACACGTAATGAACTTTATCATCAGTTGGGGCACGCAACAAAAGCACACGCGTAATCGCACTTATTTATTCAGCGCAGCCGTTAGCGTGTCAATCTATTTTTAGCTGTTTCTCGTATGATAGCGTTGTATTTATAGAACACAGTGGAGTCATTGTCAGGTTATTTGATATAAAGACAACCTGTGTTGAACTGGATTGTCCTGTGTCTAAGTGAACCATAACTAGACCTGTGTGTAACGTTTCGTAACCGTCTGTTAGTGTATCTTTGAATAATTACGGCTGTAGTGGGTCTTCAAAACGTTGTCGCTTTAATTTTATCGTCATTCCAGAACAGTTGGGACGAGAGGAAAACATTATCATAGTTTTACTCACCGTCACCTCCCCCTTCTCGCCTACCCCCCTCCCCCCCCCCCTCCCTCTATGTTCTTCTGAAGGCATTTCTGCTCAGTGCCTGTTTGCTTGCACAAACTCGGTCTCTCGCTTGCCAAGTGTCTTGCGCAGAGTGCGAATTTCAAACAGGATGCACCAAAACCGTGCTGAAGAGGAAATTACAGTGTTAGCTGTGGTTCGCTTAGACTTGTAATCTTGCGTTTTGTCTCGAACTCAGTTTGCGCTAGCGGGCAGCAGACATAAATTGCGTCACTGACACATAGAAAATGGATTGACATGTGATAGATCAAAGAACAATATCTGTTTAGTTCAGCCCTTTAGCTCGTTAGCGGGGCAGGAGCGGACCAGTGGGAGATGTGGTTTAGTTCCTACATGAAACTGGACGCATGAATCGTTTCTTAACTCATTCTACCCCAGACACACCACAGCAAGATAAGGATCGACCATGATAGTTCAATGGTGATGCCAGAATAGCTTGGCGCCTATGGGCGCCAAGCTATTCTGGCATCACCCTTGAACTATCATGGTCAATATGTGTCCTGCGCTGCAATGCAGTCTAAAGAGGACAACGGCAAAATTTTGGGATTTCGGTGTTGGGGTAGAATGAGTTAAATCTTTGTTCATTCAACGGCCCAAAAGCCGCAACCGTCCAAGGATCATGAATGCAAATTGGTCTCAGGAAGGTACATAGGATCTCACCCAATGCAAATTGGTCTCAGGAAGGTACATAGGATCTCACCCAATGCAAATTGGTCTCAGGAAGGTACATAGGATCTCACCCAATGCAAATTGGTCTCAGGAAGGTACATAGGATCTCACCCAATGCAAATTGGTCTCAGGAAGGTACATAGGATTTCACCCAATGCAAATTGGTCTCAGGAAGGTACATAGGATCTCACCCAATGCAAATTGGTCTCAGGAAGGTACATAGGATTTCACCCAATGCAAATTGGTCTCAGGAAGGTACATAGGATCTCACCCAATGCAAATTGGTCTCAGGAAGGTATATAGGATCTCACCCAATGCAAATTGGTCTCAGGAAGGTACATAGGATTTCACCCAATGCAAATTGGTCTCAGGAAGGTACATAGGATCTCACCCAATGCAAATTGGTCTCAGGAAGGTACATAGGATTTCACCCAATGCAAATTGGTCTCAGGAAGGTACATAGGATTTCACCCAATGCAAATTGGCCTCAGGAAGGTACATAGGATGATGTTTACCTTCTCTCGGCAGTGAAGGGGTTACATGTCCGAAGTCGGACATACCCCCACCCACCCACACCCCACCCCCCACCCCATCCCCCGCCCTTTTTTTTTTTGTGGTTTACATATGATGTAACTGATCCAGCCCTGAAGACGATAGGTCAACTATGATAGTTTAGAGGTGGATTAGCGCCTTGAAAGATTCTATCATGGCGCTACTTGTTAAATTATGGTCGATCCATCCCCTTCAACTAGAACGACGTTAAGAGATACCCTCTCCGAAATGTGAGAAGCTTGCTCAAGTATTCCCAAATCACAGATTACCCCAAATAAACTGCGCTGTCTTGAGCCATATATAATAGTAAATTATTCGAGGTGCCCCGCATCAGTAGCTGCGAAAGTGTGGTATAGTGGCGGCAACGCTATACACTTCCGCAGTTGTTGATGCTGGGCTCCTTGAATGTGTTAAATTCGTTGAGGTCAGCGTTAACATTCGAGTCTGGTCTGTGATTTTGAACTTAACACCCAGGGCCCGTAAGGTCCAAAATCACAGAGCACACATTTGAGTATGGTTGACGTTTCTCGAAGGTCCCATTAGATGACAGCGTCTTCTTTTGCAATGACGGCTTTTTTTTGTGAATCATCCGTCGACCGTGTGTAGAGTAAAGAGTATCATTGAAGATCCTACACGGATGAATAAATTTACTTTCTTCTGTCCTTCGTTCACCCGCGGCATTGCCAGTAAACGATGCTCTTTGTGTCAAGTTTGACTGCTGACTCCTAGTTAGTTACAATACCCACTTTATATATTCAAATTACATACTAAGAGTATGTAATTTGAATATATAAAGTGGGTATTGTAACTAACTCACTTAGAGACGAAGAAGGGGGTGGGGAGGGGGGGTGGGGGGTGGTGAATGAATGGATGAAGGAGAGAAAGAGCGAGAGAAAGAAAGAAAGAGAGACTCGGTGGCACTGTATTAAAGGTAATAATGATTTGTGTGTGTATGTATGTGTGTGAGCGTGTGTTGGAATAACTGCTTGTACAGTGTATAATAAACTTTCCGCACACACGTAGCATATTCTTTGGGGTCTTCTTGAACTTAACACCCAGGGCCCGTAAGGTCCAAAATCACAGAGCACACATTTGAGTATGGTTGACGTTTCTCGAAGGTCCCATTAGATGACAGCGTCTTCTTTTGCAATGACGGCTTTTTTTTGTGAATCATCCGTCGACCGTGTGTAGAGTAAAGAGTATCATTGAAGATCCTACACGGATGAATAAATTTACTTTCTTCTGTCCTTCGTTCACCCGCGGCATTGCCAGTAAACGATGCTCTTTGTGTCAAGTTTGACTGCTGACTCCTAGTTAGTTACAATACCCACTTTATATATTCAAATTACATACTAAGAGTATGTAATTTGAATATATAAAGTGGGTATTGTAACTAACTCACTTAGAGACGAAGAAGGGGGTGGGGAGGGGGGGTGGGGGGTGGTGAATGAATGGATGAAGGAGAGAAAGAGCGAGAGAAAGAAAGAAAGAGAGACTCGGTGGCACTGTATTAAAGGTAACAATGATTTGTGTGTGTATGTATGTGTGTGAGCGTGTGTTGGAATAACTGCTTGTACAGTGTATAATAAACTTTCCGCACACACGTAGCATATTCTTTGGGGTCTTCTCTTTTTTTGTAATTGCACTGGTATATTTTATTTCTCCGCGGTGTGATGCTTTTTTCATTATTTTTTTTGTTTGTCTTCATTTGCAACTTGGCCTTTGGCTTCTCAAGGTGTCAAGAAAAAAAAGCGTTGCTCTGTGATCTTGGCACTTCTGGCTCACGGCCACGAGGTCCAAAGTCATAGACCAATACTCTAAATAACTTGTGTTTTAATGCATTTATAATCTAAATATGAATACCTTGATGATAAATATGCTCGTATTATACTTTTATTCATTCGTCTTGCAGAAGTTCCAGGTGCAACTGGCGGCCCGACACCCCACGTTTTTCGCCACCACTCGCCTAGGCCGCAACCTGAAGGACCGGTGCACCAAGACGGATCCGGAGAGGGACGTCCTCAATAATATGCTGGAGGAGCTCCGTAACAAGTGGAACGCCGTAAGATCCGTCGTCACTAAGAGGTATGTACAAAACTGTCGTTGTGCGCCTTGCCTATATGTGTTGGCTTGTGATTGTAGTCCTTACGGCTTAAAAAGCGGACAGCGTAAGGTAAAAAATGACATACCATACGCAACTGATCGTTCTGTCGTTATTGTTAGGAGTTGTTACTAGATTGTCGTAATGTGATCCTCAGAGTATCCTTGTTCTCATTAGACCGTAGTTGATTTTTGGCTCACATGGGAGAGCGAAAGTGAGTCTATGTAATGGTCCATCCGTCGTCTGTCTGACGTCTGTCCGTGGTAAACTTTAACGTTGGCATTTTCTCGGAGACTATCCAAGCCTCGGAATTCAAACTTGGCCCAAGGGTACTTTGTGAATGTAGTTTTATGAAAGTTTTTGCGAACTTTTCAATACAATTTAGCATAAAGGTAGCTGATGATAACATCTTTCTATGCATACTAATTTAGTCGACCCCTCACAGAGGTCAAGGGTCACAGAGGGTAGACAAATTTGTGAAAATTGAATACATTTTGAGAAAACTCGGATTTCGCTGGTACAAAAAAAGCCTACCCTGTACATATGTTTAGACACTTGGAACACTTGCCTATTTTAGTGACCTGTTCAGGTCAAGGTCACAAAGGTCACACTTATGCGGATTGGCCATACACGTGAGCCATAAGGGTTTTGCCTTTCTTGTTGTGTTTATGAACTTACCGATGCTTATCTTCGCTCTGTCTTTGTCTCTCTCGATTGTAAGACAGTTTTTGCATGAACTCTAAATCTTTATCCTTGAGTAATGGAGTTCTCTTTTGTCTCTGTCTCAGTCTCTGTCTGACACACTCTCTCTCTCTCTCTCTCTCTCTCTCTGTCTCTCTCTCTCTCTCTCTCTCTCTCTCTCTCTCTCTCTCTCTCTCTCTCTCTCTCTCTCTCTCTCTCTCTCTCTCTCTCTCTCTCTCTCTCTCTCTCTCTCTCTCTCTCCCTTCCCGCCAGTCGAGAGTCCGGTAACAGTCTGCAAGAAGTAAAACGACGAATCTTTCAAAACGAAAGGATTGCATGTAGAGTTTTAGGTCCTAAAATTCCTCAGTGTCACCATAGCTGATACACTTTTGCCGGCCGCAGTAATGAGTCTCATTAAAGCAGCGTCGGCTACCGCCATAACTGTTCGAAGAAACGCTACTGTCACGGATGGTTTCGAAACGCCATATTTACCTCTAGCTATAATTTATTCAGACACAGGAGAATTCTGTATATGTACAGATGACCGCTTATAAAAGATCTGACGCGCTAACGGCTGCGCAGAATAAACAAGTGTGATTAAGCGTGTGCGTTTGTCGTGTATCCAGACTGCCGGAGAAGTTCATTATGCGTGTAGACAAAGCATAACAAACACAAAATGGTGCTTAAATTTGTCTTCAGATTTACACCTGATGGTACTCTAATTAGCAGACAAGGGTATTTTAGATTGTGGTAACCCATCACACTGTTTGCTGTAGAAAAGTATAATTATGCAGACCTCATCAGAGTGTGAGGAACTTGAACACAGTCCGGTCTGTTATCAACCAGGCTCTGCGTTAAACCCATCTTACTAACTAACTAGCTAACTAAATGTTATCTAGCAGACATGGCCCTGTGTGTTGGTCTGTGATTTTGGACCTTACGTCTAGCCTGGCGGGTACGCTGACGTAAACTTTTTAAGCCATCTGTGTCAGTATTGCTTCCCGTTCCAAAGCTGAACTTGAACACAGTGTTCTGAATGATGGAGAGATACCACGTTTTAAGGCAGAGTCAGTAACCCGTCTCGGCGGCTGTCCACTGCACAAGTCTTACTTTACGTAATATTCTGAGGAGCAAAAGAAATGCGACATTTGTGAAATCATCGGAAATACTGAATTGCAAAAATGTCGCATTTCTTTTGCTCCTCAGTATACGTCATTGTTTCGACTATCACATGCCAGACACCTACCACGATGCGGCATAAAATCATAGCGGTATGTCACACAGCGTCAGTCATCGGCGTGTTGCACCATACGCAAGTCACCAAACGCTACAGAAAATTAGGGTTGACTTGTGACATTGAAAAGAAATATGCTGTTCTATGATTTTTGTCCTTGTGGCCTTCAGTCCGGACTGAGCCCACACGGTCCGAAATTACAGACCTGCACGAATAGGACTCGTTAGGCCTATATTTTTTCCTAGCTACGCTAAAAAAGGCGCCTTCTGGTCCTCAGTCCAACATATTGTCTTTCATCTGTGATATTGAGACAACATAAGATGCATGCTGTTGGCTGTGCCAAACAAAGTGAGAACTCTTTGACTGGACATGCATGCATTTTAATGGAAACCTACGGAATTCTGTTTGCTTCTGTACACATCCTCGATGGTTTAGGCTAGATAAATTGGTAAGCAATTACATTCATTATGAAATACCTTGAGCATGTGTGTATCCATAAATTGATATTACAGTTGTTTCATGAAACTGATATCAGTTAACGAATTAAAATGAAATAAGTCAGGCAGTTCAAGTTTAAGCTATATATTGTAAATACTGTGAGCCTGCCCACAAAATTACAAATGTCTGCAGTCTTTTATAACAGGCTGGCTGAAACCGGAGAGCTAAGCTGTTCAATGAAGGGTGTTTTATAGCATTTCCAGAAAGATAACAATACTATGGAAAACATTCTCAGAGTCCTAGCTAGCATGCTTTTTTTTTGTTTGTTTGTTGTTGTTTTGTTGTTGTTGTTGTTGTTGTTGCTGTTGTCAAGTTGTTCTCAGTGCTGTTAACCGTAACATATTCAGAAGAGAAAATGTTACGGCATGAGTCTATTATTCTGGGACGGCGAATAATCAACATTCTCGAGCACAGGTCAATCTCAGTTTGACTGCTTGGTGAAAAAAAAAAATAGCTGGCCTTTTGTAAGTCACTGCTGTTTGTCGGCCTTTAAACAAACACAGGTTTTTATGGATGCAGACAAGAAAGACAATTTGGTCAAGACTCAGAAATGCGAGTCTATACCGTAGTGTTACGTATCAAAGAACGAAAACAATTTAATGCGTTTACATCAGATGATGTTGATATATCATCAGATTTGTCGTGTTCTTTCGGTTATGCTTTTTAAGTCGCTTCTATTTACAGAATTCAAATTTGATAGCATGCCCAAGACAATACAGGCGGGCAGATCTAAAAATCTGACAACTAAAATCATGTAACCAGATACAAATTACGTCATACGCTAACCTCGCTGCTGAACGTACTTTTGGCGCGAAGCGCAATGTGTGCGTGCGCTGGGCGCGCGCGTGCACGCGTATGTATATAAACACGAAAATCTCCGAGATTAAAACTTTAAGGAAATGCTTCGTTTACTCCAGTCGCTTAGGGCAAATTTATACGTGAATTGCACAGTTGTAGTCCTCCATCCAATGAGCGTTTTGGATACCGCACAAACAGTTGAAAATATTTTATAATGAATTTTTGTTGTTTGAATGTTCAGTTGAGACAGAGACAGTTATTTGCATAATTTGTTGCTTGTGCGTTTGTTTGTTCGTACACAAGCATATCTGCATATTTTCCCTTTTCACGTGTAATAGTCAGACTCGTTAGAGATACTTTTGAGCTGCTGTGTTTGCCTACAAAGATACTAGTTTACTAGTATGTTTTAGCAACTGTTTTTCTGCATTTCAGTTGGGTATATCCAGGCAAAGTCGAAAGTCGCAATAGTGTTTATATAACTGTAACGGCCAGCAATACATTACACACAACATCTCCTCACACAAGCAGTTCATGCATATGTCTTAGGACATGTAAGATGACAAGCCTACCAAACAACCGCTATTGATCAAGGATGAGGTCAAATGAAGGTTAAAGGAAATACATACTGTACTGACAATAAAATGCTTCGGATTCCTAGAGTAAGGACTACAGGATTTGGGCAGAGATAGATATATATATTTTTTTTTACCAAGGTCCATCAGTCTGGAATGATCTTCCTAAATCCTTGAGACACAGTGAGTCCAGTGCCAGTTTTAAACACAGTCTAAAAACCCATCTTTTCCCATCTTGATTATCAGTGTTCATGTATTTAGTCATTTTTTTGTTCTTTTGTATAATTGTACATGTGGTTTTGGTTTTGTCACCTTTTGTGTATTTTTTTGTTTGTTTGTTCATATGTACGGCGCCTAGAGCATCTTAACATGTATAGGCGCCTTATAAATCCTCTTTATTATTATTACTGAAAAAAATTAACATCGGAATACTCTCGTAAACTAGAAGCCAGAGATTTAAACGTGACACAAGGATAGTTGAGGTAATCTTTAAAAAAGATATCATTTTGGCTGATATTTCTCAAAGGTCAAGGCCACAAAGACAAAAACAAAGGACACAGTTCACCAGTTTTCTAGTTTGTTCAGATGCTATTACAGTTTTATACATTTAGAAGTCAAGCACGGATCACAGGTTGCTTTGGAGAAGGCATTTCGGTGCGTGCTTGGTTTGTGAATTAGTCTGATAGGTCAAAGGAACAAGAGGTCAACACATATATAATAATGCCTGCTTTCAGACAAACTCTTAGTGATCTCTGGTGTTTTAGCCAAAGTTTTAATCAAATTTTACTTACATTTAGTTTATGATAAGATATGACCATGATCTCTTTGAAAGGTCAAGTCAACATCTGGGTCTAAGTTTATACAATGTATTTTTCCAGGTACTATTGGTAGGCGATATCAATGAAACACGTTCAATGACTTGGCTCAAACACATATTTAAATTGTTCCCTATAAGAGGAACTGCCATGATGAAGTTTAATCCCTACCTGTCAGGTCACGGTCATGTCGGCCATATTTGGTTTTGGTCTGCTTATGCAAAGTCTCCAGTTCTATTCGACTGATTTGCTTCAAATTTGGTGAAATTATAGATATTAAACACAGAAATGTTATAGACAAAAATGCATCGATCTATGTAAGGTAAAGGTTGTGGTGGCCATCTTTATTTTCAATTCATGTATTCTTGTTAGGGCAATATCTCAATATCTTTAAAACCATCGGACCGATATGACTCAAACCTTACAAGATGTAGTCTTTGATAAACGAAAATGTACTAAGCCTGTACATTAAATGAAAAGAAAATGGGAGACTGACAGTGCTATTATTTTAGGAAGATTACAAAGTAAAGTAGGTAAAAGCAATGTCAGGGGAGAGAAGTGTGCATGATCGACCAGTGATCGTAGATCTACTTTGTTCAAAGCACAAAAAAAAAGATAGGAAAGAGGGGTGTGCTAAGAAAGTGACTGGAAGCAATGCATATGGAAGCCCCCCCCCCCCTCCCGAAGGGGGGGCGTATCACATATCCCACTTTTCCAGCCACTCGGTGCATGGAAATTTAAATCTAGGTCCCCCAAGGGGGGTCCAGATATTTAGCCGGTGTGGACAGCTGTTTCGGTCTTGGCGACCTCGTCAGCACACCCTTCGGCATACTGGTGGAAGGCAGGAACTTTTGCCTACCTGCAAAGACAGCCACATTTTACTGTGGTGTCTGCAGGGGCATACATTCCATGCCTCCACCTAGAGCTAAATTCCCATGCACCCTAAGAGAGAACCTACTAAAAGGGGGGGTGGGGGGGAAGGGGTTGCAGTCGATATTGTAGTAATAAATGAAAAGAAAAGGGGAGACTGCCAGTACAATTATTTTAGGAAGATTACAAAGTGAAGTAGGTAAAAGCACTGTCAGGGGAGAGAAGTGTGCATGATGTTCTTCCATATGCATTGTTTTCAGTCACTTTCTTAGCGCACCCCCTCTTTCCTATCTTTTTTGTGCTTTGACCAAAGTAGATGTATGATCACTGGTCGATCATGCACACTTCTCTGCCCTGACAGTGCTTTTACCTACTTTACTTTGTAATCTTCAAGTCTGTACATTGTTTTGACACATGGCCACAGCTCTCTATTGGCTGTTGGCAGAAAGAGGTGAGGGAGTGTGTGGGCATGATGCTAAACACGAACATATTGTCATAAAGTTATTCTTTGTGTCATTTGGTCTTTGTCAAAGAAAACTTACATGATGCATATCGCTGTCTTCAATCAAATTTGGATTTAAAACCGACGTAAACCTTTTTTGAAATTGTAATAAACAAAATGACAATACAATTGTCGTTGCTGTGACCTTGACCTCAAAGCAGAAGGCATAATGTTTTTTTAAACTTAACTTTGTATTAATGAGTCAATGAGAGTCAATGAGTTAAATAACGCAGTCTAAATGTGATAAAGAAATCATTAAGAGAGTCAACAGGAAATAGAAAATGGAGATGACCTTGACATCAACATCAAGGACTTTATAATATTATTACAAACGTGTTCTTGTTCCAGAATATCAATCTGTGGTGTTTGCTTTATCAGTCAAACAGTTTTCAGGAAATTGCCTAAAAATACAGTCAGTGTTGGAACCACTGTGACCTTGACTTTGAAGTAAAAAACACTTGTATGACTTATCATGTTCTTTCTTCTACAACAGTAATCACGTAACGCTCTTTAAAGCAGGTTTGAAGAGTGGTTTAGAGAAAATATTGTTGAATCAGATTTAGTCCATATATTTAATAGAAACAGGCCACAACCTTGACCTTCACGTTAAACGTGCTGCTCTTAAATATCATAGTCCGTCTGGTTAAGGACTATTTACCAACTACAATTGGAATTAATCAAGTATATTGATTCTAGAAATAGTCTGTACATCATTACAATTGGTTATGGACATTATAAAAACACTAATTGCCAGTGGAAACTACCTTTAAAAAGGCTAACCCGTATTTTTGTTTCCACTTGCCATTGTAACAATTAAATATCTTAGTTATTTTTCATACATTTGACCATTCAGACCATCCCTTGTGAAGAGTAAGCAGCCATGTCGGATTAAATGGCTTTGTTGCAAGAAGTGTAATGGAATTAGCAACTCGTCAGTTGGCAACGATCAGGATCGAACTGTATGGTTTATGCAATCCTCAGCAAGCCTAGAGAACGGTTTGGATCTTTCATGATCACAATTTCCATATAATTTGACCCTCGAATGTTGTAATACATATACAGATCTTTCTCGAGTTTAAATAATGGTTGTCATGGCAACCGTATGAAGTAAATACATGGTCTGTACAAATTAAATTGTTCATCTTTTAAGCCGCTGTGTTTCTGCCGAGTAATCAAATCGGATCTGAGTTTGATAAGCACAACTCAAGCAAATTTAAAGTTTATTCCGTAAACAATCAGTAATAACATATTCTCTGTCAACGGTGAGTAAATGCCCACAAGTGATTTTGATTTTGTTTTCAAATAGGAGAGCCTCCGAGCATATTGAAATTGGGTGTCTCATTGAAGGTTTAAAAGACCGTTATACAAAGTCTGTTGTAACGCATTAGACTTCGTAATGTTTTTCATATACACTTGAAATTTGCATATAGCTAGATTAGAACAAGACCGATTGGATGAGTTCGTTAGCCAGCTTCCGTATCTTTTTAACTTTTTCAGTAAAAATCAATTCTCTGTTTTAAAAAAAAAAACTGGACTTCTGGAGAAAATCAGTGACGGTGACGTAAAAGCAGAAACTTTGTCACCACACAGAGATCGACGCAATACTCTAGGTATGACGTCTCTATTTCTCTCTCTCTCTCTCTCACACACACACACACACACACACACACACACACACACACACACACACACACACACAAAGACAGCGCACTATTACTACTAGTATAATATATGTAGGGAGCTGAGTGAGCCGTTGTAACCTGACTGACGAGCACTGCAGTGGCATCACTGTGGCCTGGCAGTGACTGTGTAGGGTTTATCTCGCGCCGACGTCAGGTCAGATTTTCGCCCACATTATCCGCTCATGATAGGCTCTCGCCGCTTATGAACTGATTGCAGGGGCGGATCAGTTACCTGGGAGGAGGGGGGGGGCAACGTTTTGTTTGGGACCTTCAACTTGACAGGGCCTCCTCGACGCTAGATCTTCCAGTGGCCAAAAAATCAAACAATGTGGCGGGGGGAGGGGGGGGGGGGGTCGAAACTCGTCAAAAAATGAAACAGGGAGGAGGGGGTGGTTCCAAACATCCCCAAAAGGTCCTTTGTTTTAGCATTTTAAACTCTGAGAATTTGGGGTCTGGAGGGGGGGTTCTTGACCCCCCCCCCTCCCCCCCCCCTCCCAAGATTCGCCCATGGAGTGGACGAAGGTTACCGCGGATAGGTGTGTTTGTAGTGAGGATAAAAATAGGCACGTCAGTCAGCGATGTAAATCAATCCGTCATCGAAAATGTATGTGCACAGTGTGGTGTTATTCCTGTCATTAGCTCTCTATCGGGCCGGGTTCACATTGGGTCCAAAGCAAGCAAGTGGAGACTCGTGTCATCAATTTATCATCACCGCCGGAGTGAGCTGCTTTGCCGGACCGTGGAACCGCGTAGGCCTTATAAATGCAATTGCAATACGGTCGTGTACAGATTTATTTTTGCAGATGTAGTTAGGGCCCTTATAGTGGATATTCGAGGTTACGCTGCACATCTTGTAACAAGCAAAATCTCTTTTGTATATTGTACTTTGGACATCAGTGATTCATATGAGCGAGGGAAACATGTTGTCACTCAACCGAAAGTGGGCGTGGCTGGGTCCTAAAGTAGGTCACTGTAATATTCTAATAATTTTGCCAGTGCATGGAAATTACTATTTGTTTCAGTGGAGATAAAATCAGATTATAGAAACTGTTGAATTGTATGCATTCCCACATATTTTATTTTTCTAATGGTGTAATTAGTCTTCAGCAGGAAGTGTTAGTAAGCACACTGTATCTAATTAGGTCATTGTGACCTAATTTCACATACAGTTGCTTCTTCATGAGTTAATACGCACATGTCTTGAAATATGCCTTTTTATTGTGCACATACTGTGCTTTTGTTATTGTAACGAACTTTTGCTTTATGAAACCCAAGTAGAGGCGGATGCGGGTCCTGTTCTCTTTGCAACAAAGTTGCATTAAAGTGAAAATTCTATGCGTTTGTGTGTGCGTACAGATGTTACGATCAAGAGAGGCACATAATGGCACTTGATTTCACTAAAATGGAGTTTAATCAAATGACTACAAAAGACATGTAAAGATAATGGAAAGTAAAACACAAGTGGATCCAGCATGGGACCAAATACCAGTCACTAATATTAGGTAGCAGTAGAACACAGTTGCCTGGCAAAATATGGTCATATATTTTCACTGTATCATATTTATGACAATACTCCTAGAATATTTGAAGCACTACTAATGATAAACATTATCTCTACACTCGAATTAAATCAGTTAAGCATATCTCTTAGAATATGCTTTTTTAAGTAGAGAAAGGCAGACACAGATCATTGGTCTCATGTTGCAACTATGTGCATAGTAGTTCACAACAGCTTCGTTTTTGTTTTTAACTACACACATATGGTTGTCTGGACAGTCTGTCCAAGGGATGCATGCATGCTAAAAAAAAAAAGTGGACCCGCCAGGTTCAGGTGGGTGAGCACGAAAGATTTTCGTTTGAACAGGTAGCCTAGTCAAGTGTACAATGCTGTGTTGTGACGTGTTTCAGCAGTCCAGTCCTCAACAACTGCACAGAGCAGTAATAATTATAATACCGGTTATTATATAGGCGCTTTACCCAATCCTGCGAATCGGCTCAAAGCGCCGCGAACTGAACCCAACACGCATTCTCACGTGACACACACGCATTCACTCTGAAGACAAACACAGTACAAGACAAACACAGGACATTCACGTGGTGCGAAGGGTCAGCTCAGCTTTCGGAAATTTGTATCGCTTGTATTTGAAAGTTATAAAGTGGCCTGAAACCGGTACCACAGTACACGTTAGGCTGACTTTTCTGCATTTGCATCTTTCCGAACGACATCCTTGTTTGCAGGAACATCTGATCAGTTCATAGCACGACTGTTCTGCTTGTGGCAGCGTTGTCCATAGAGGCACCCATGGTTCCGTCGCGCTGTTTTGTGTTACAGTTCCAGGTTGCTTGAAGTGTTTTCCTTGGGCATCCTTCTTCCACCCCCATTTTGCTGGACATGGTATTTGTGGTACTTTCTTCAAGCAATGCCCCCGGCCCCACACGTGCCCCCCTTGGTAAGTCGCCCGGAGAACGTGTAACCTAAGTGTATCCGCCGTTGGTGGTATAGCCTCCAGAGATTTGCACTGTCTGGCAAAAAGCGCCTGCCTTACTGCATTGACTTTTACAAGCTGGCTTGTTTTGTCGTACATGAGTTCAACAAAGCGTTCTATTGTCTCCATCCAAGTCTCTGATACAGCTTGAAGACCATCTGCCAATGCAAGGAAAACATCTGTGACTTGTGGATTTGTTCTCCACACTTCCCAGGCTCTCTTCTTACCCTTTCCGGCAAAGCATGACATGGTATCACAACCAGTGAATGCATGAAAAAAATGCAAGAGCTTTCGCTTTCTTTGGCCCAAGCCACTGGACAATGTCGTTGACGCAGATGTGTCTAAACTGCCGCTTTCCGGCACCAAATGCCAACCAGAGTTCTGTTGGAGATATAGCGAGAGCAATGGCCACAGCCAAAACGACGACATCGGTGTCTGTAGTTCTTATCATGACCCTCCTCATGAAACCTTTCCTCACACAGTCGTTTGCATGCAACAGAATCCTTGTGTCTGCTTCTTCGTGTGTACATAGTTGCAGAGACGACGTTTCAAAGCTTGGCGGGGCAAGGACATGACTTGAGTGGTGCTGATGACAATCTTCCCTGTGATATCGAGCTTTGCAAGATTTTGACCGAGGAAGGCAAACAGCTCTTCTTTGTTGTCATTGACCCTAAGAAAACTGTGCCAGATCTCTGGAATAAGAGCCGTAGATGTGACTCTTCTTCTAAGACCAGATCCCCATTTTTTCCCTTTGTGGACGCTTTGAGGCTGTCTGAGATATTCATAAACATCCCATACGACATCAATTCTGTTAACTGTTTCCAGCTGGTGAAGAATGTGTCTGCATACTCCTGAAATGTCTTAGCCAGTTTGGGTGGCACCATCTGAACAACAGCAGCACCATCATAGATCTTTATGTCAACTCATGGGGTACCCTCTTCAAATGTGTTAGAGGGTCTGCTGGCCGGCTTCATCACAGTGTCGATCTGTCTGTCTCTGCAACGGTCTCTGCATCTCCATCTCTGCGCGTCTGTTGCGTCGATCAAATCATCAGGTATAGGAAACGATTTGTCATCCCCTAGTTCATCACCCACTGTATCCTGGAAATCTGCCAACTCAAAACTGCCATCTTCTACGCTTTCTACGGCGTCAGCAGGCTCAGAATTCTCTTGTGCAGCTAGGTCTGTCGGTTTTAAGCATGCAAGAAGGTCTGCCTTTTTGCCTCTCTCAGCTCTCCAAGTTTTGGTAGTAACGGTGGCCACGGCTGGTTTTCATGTCTGGGAATTACACCCAAGTAAATTTTATACAGTTTGAAAAAAAGTGTCAGTTGTGTTACATTATTGGAAAAGTGCACTTTGGCACTTTGGACACGGATTTACAGAGATGTTGAATAGACATCAAGTGGAATAACCTGCATGGTACTGATTTGTCCGGCCATTAACTTTATAATATTTGTTAGGCAAGGTCATTAAGTCACTTTTTGCAATTCAGTTGTGGAAAATAGAAGTATTTAAACATTAATAGGACAGATACTAAAAACCGGCAGTCATACAGCTTGGACGCCGCGAGAAACTATAAAGTAAATTCTATCTATTCTAACACCATTGGTTTACCATACATTACCACCGCTAATCACAAACACCGCAAGGCAGCAAAATGGCACAGTTGTACGCAGGGCCTCGTGAGGCTCTATGCATTAAGCTGACCTAATATGCAGCCGTTTCTCGCAGACTGACGAGAACATTTTGGCGGCCTATTCGAGTTTTCGACATCGCAGCGCACACGTGCACGCTGTGTAGTTCAACATTCTTCACCTAGACAGGTGAAGAATGTTGAACTACACAGCGATCAACAAATACCTCCTCAGAATAGTGCACTTAAGAGATACCGATGTAACTATGTTTTGGTTGATTTGTGAACTACCTGAAATAAGTTAAAATACCTCTTAAAATATCTGCTTTATGTGCACTAAAACCCGTCCAAGTATAACAGGGGCCACGGTTGCTGTATGGACCGCGCGTTTGAGCTCGCGCCGGCATCTGGTTTTACAATTTCGGCTGATGACAGGTGACGGTCAGGGCGTTTTTGCTGTGCAGGGTATGGAAACCCGTTGCGCTCAGAATACAGCGATGTCGAGTCATTAGTTTAATTAATTATTGTACCTTAATTAAGGGTCTGTACACGTGTTTCCCTCACCAGTATGAATGTAACATGTGTACACTAAGTCTGTATGTATATTATGTTTGTTATGGCACAGCGAAAACTATATAAGGGCCCCCGCTAATGGATCTGGCTGGTCAAATGATGATTATTACTGGGATCCTGGACATCTGACTGAGTATAAACACATGTACAGCAGTACAGCTAACACTGTTGATACCGCTGAGGTCAAGTTGACCCACAGCTGTTACGACATCAGTGTAGGCCTATGCCGCCTGCACCACTGTCAAAGCAAAGTTCGATGAAGTTGCCCCAGGATAAGTGCGCACATACTTGAACTGCAGATCGATTCCTCATATAAGTTGGATGTTCGATCATCAGCAAAGTCTTCAGAAACATGATATTAAGGCTGAAGTGGTCACTGTCATATATCATTTTAAAAAAAAGGATTCTGAGTGTCTTGTGTTACAGCATATGTCACATACAGTGTTTTGAGTTATAGTGTACGTGACCTACAGTGTCTTGTGTTATGACTCTCCGGCTTATCAGTCAAGTTCTCCTGCTGCGGCTACGCGATCACAGGATTGTCACAGTGAGGTGGGTTATATAGTGAACTCCCAGTTACCGATGCACACTTCACAAGAGCTCATGGACACTGTGTGATCCTCATCAGTGCGTACACCCTGAGAGCCGGATCGTCAAGAGCCCATAAGAGTATCTCAGTGAACTTGAAGACTGTGAAGTTGAGGGTCTGGATGATGACTCTACAGTTGAGTGTTGTGCCCACGATGTCATCAGTCTCAGATTGCAGGGGCTCATGAGGAACTGAAGCACAAGCTGGGCTTTTGAGAATCTCCCAATGTGCACAAACAAAGATACACTCTTCAGTTCTGATCAGTAAGTGCATACTGGGGTTCACGTGGAGACAGTGAGTTCACTTTGGTACTTCATCATTCTCTGGTCACATGGCTTGCCTGGCGAGATTTGAAAGCCAAACACAGTGTAACATAAGACACTCAGTGTATGGGACACACGGTGTAACACAACTGAGACACTGTATGTCACGTACACTGTAACACAAGACACTGTATGTGACATACATTGTCTTTAAAAATGTACAACAGTGACCACTTCAGCGATATTAAGGTTTTGGTAGTTTCACTACTGAGAAAGCTGTCGCAGCGGCTGCCTCTGCGGTGCCGTTTAACTTAATGCCGCAGCGCTGGACCATAGAGCGTATAAATATTTCACGCTCTATGGGCTGGACCGTCAGTAGTGTCGATGGCTCATCCGGATAGATCGGTGATGCCGGCCGGTGAGGTCCAGCAGCCGGCGGTGGAACGGCAGCCCCCGTCAGCCTAGTGGAACCTCACGACTCAACTAACGATAAAGTAGACAACTTTGGCTGTCACCGAGAGTCAGGTTGACCGTGTTAGTCCATCCAGGGTATGTTCGTGCTGTCATCACTGTGACATCGGTAAGTACGCCGGAAGGCCTACTGACGAGCTAGCCTAGGCTGGCTTCACTGAATCATAGCAACGGCTGAAGTTCAGGCCCATGCTCAGTGAAGAGCGCGGAATAATGATGAGTACTGATTAGCAAGTGTAAATTATCGCCGCCCGCCGTGTGTGCTACCTGTTACGTCGGCCACTCGGTTACACGCCGCCTGCGGCCGTCTCATGGCTGACGGACTCACCAAACTAGCCTCAAATATAATAACGGCATTATTATTATTTATTAAGTGATAGCCCCTCGTGAGTAGGACTGAGCTATACTGTTCATAGTCCTCCCACTCTCAGTCCTGGTAGGCAACAAAGCCACCCAAGACCTACACTCCGACCCAAGCTATTCTATGTCGCTAGCGCCTCTTAGTCCCCTCTCACGCATGTTTGTACGCCTGACTGAACAAACCCAGTGCGCTGGTAAAGCGAGCAGCGAGCCTCAAGGACAGAACCATCACCGGTGTTGTGCTTGAGAGATGGATTAAAACAACCACCAGAGTTCTTTTCCTACGTCTGTGTTTCACAAGAGAGAAAAACTTCACAATGGATGACGATGATAGTGGAGGGGACTATCCTTCATTTACGCATTCCAGTCGATTATCTTCAACTATAAGCAGTAGTGGATCGTCGGGGTAAGTTTGTGAAGTTTCAGCGTCGTCTGCTGTGCCCCGTCACCTGTCAATATGGCGACCAGTGAGCCTCGAGATAAGGATACGAATATCATGTATTATCGATCTCTTTATCAAAAAGGGGTTGTTTCTAATTTGTATGTACAGTTTCTTGATGTAGCTTCCGCGTTCTTACAAATATGCAATCTGCATCAACTCGTACACACTTTAATTGTTGCGCAGAAGTGCAGATGTGCTCTAGGGGGACGAAGGCCAAATATAGGTCACGTTACTCCCCGCCCAAAACGTGTAGTTTACAGTTCGTGTTGACGTAAGTGTGTAGGAAAAGGAGACACTGTATAACCATAAACAGTGAGACTCGGGAGAACAACTGCAAAGAGTTTACTCAGTAAATCATACTAGATCACACTTTTTCATATGCAAACCAAGGGGAATCACAGCGCTGGACAGACAACAGTTAGATCCCCTGTTCTGTAGTGGTGCTTTCAACGATACAATCGTGATTACTGATCTGGATGCATTTTTGTGTGTGATGTAAATGTAGTAGGCTCTTAGTCTTAGAAGCAATTTGATGTGAGGAAACAAGGGGGGTACAGCAGATTGCCATCTCCTGCACCCCGATCATCACGGGCTGGATACAAACGCAGCAACTTGTGCAAGTTTAAGAAATATAGGCAGTGTATTTTTGTTCAGGTTATAATGTACTATTACATGCATACATGTGTATTTAACGTCATCTGCACCGAGAATGGAAAACTAGGGAATTTTGACAATACATTATTATCACTATCAGCTGTGATATTAATCAAAGTTTAACAAATATGTCAGTAGCACAAGCGACAAGCCCTTTATTGTCTTAAATCCTAAATCGATCTCTCAGTTTCGTGATAGATTATTGCCAGCACCTTAATTTTCTAAGTAAAGCAAACTATCTTTGTTAAAAAGAGAAGAAACTACCAAGTAAGGAGGAAAAAGCACTGTCAGAGTTACACTTAGTTGGGGGCCTTACACATAAACCCTAAACTGAATGTTGGAGACAAAGTAGTCACCACATAGTGCTGTAAACATATAATACATGTTTTTAAGTGTGGGAACCAAGTTCACAGCATCTTAGTTAAGCCACAAAATTTAACTAATGACATCACAGTGTTCTGACTAAAGCAGGTTTTTGTACGCTGCACTTGTTATATTATTGTGGTAGTGTATGGTAAACCGAAGATGTTAGAATAGCTCTTGTTAAGTCCAGACTGGATTATGGTTCTGTGGTATATGGCTTGGCTTCCAAGTCTGCTCTACAGCGTCTGAACACAATTCACCATCAAGGTCTGCGGATATGTCTGGGGGCCCTCAGGACGTCACCAGATCCTAGTCTGTACACTGAGGCAAGAGAGCCTTCTCTGAATCTCCGCCGCATCTGCCTCATGCTCAAATTTGTTTTGAAGCTGAAGGCCCATCCAGAAAATCACTGCCTATATGATTGTGTTTTTAAACTGCCGTTTTCAGAGATTTACGAAATCTATCCGGGAGCTGTCCGTCCACTTTCCTTCCGTGTCTGACCTCACAGGCGGCTGGAATGAGTGGAATGGACCTGGACAAAGTTTCGGAATCTCTGCAACACCATGGCTGTTACCTGTTCCTGACACCTTGCTGGACTTGACTGCCCACAAGAAGGATTCTACTACAACATCCACATACCAACAGAGCCTCAATGAACTCTTTTCAAGTTTTCCTGGCTATTGTCAAATTTATACAGATGGGTCAAAGTCTGAGGCTGGGAGAGTGGCTGCGGCCAGTGTCCTCTCGCCGTCTTAGACGCCCATTCAAGCGCCGCCTCCCAGACCATTCATATGTATTTAGTGCAGAACTGCAGGCAGTTCTGCTGGCACTCAAGGATGCTTATTAGTCTAGGGAAAGGAACTTTCTGATTATGTCCGACTCTCTTTCTACCCTCCAGGCCACTCAGGGCTCAGGAACAGACCACCCACTGCAGATTAGAGAGCTTTACGCAGACTTGATGAGGGACTATTATGACAATTGACATCATTTTTATTTGGGTCCCAGGGCATACACATGTGGGCATCGAAGGCAACAGGATCACAGGTTCTGCTGCCAATGATGTCTCCAATGACCCTGTCCCTGATAACAAATTCTTTCATTGGCTCACGTGCGAAGCAAAAGTGAGTGTGTGTTTTGGGCCAGTGGTCATCCGTCCGTCAGCTGTCGTTCGTGGTAAACTTTAACGATGGCATTTTCTCGGAGACTATTCAAGCCACAGTCTTCAAACTTGGCCCAAGGATACTTTGTGGCAAGACCTTTATAAACATACCAATTTGATTGACCTCTCACAAAGGTCAAGGTCACAGGAGATCAGGAAATATGTCCAAAATAGCCATATTTTGACATAATTTATTTTTTCTCAAATACTCAACTTCAAACCCAAACTTGGTACAAAGGTACCTGATGATAAGACCTTTCTATGCATACTACTAATTTGGTTGATCCCTCAGAAAGTCCAAGGGTCACAAGAGCTCAGGAAATAGGTGAAAAATAGCCATATTTTTACAAAAGATTTTTTTTTTTTTAAATACTGTTTCCAACTTCAAACCCAAACGTGCTACAGATATATACCTGATCATAAGACCTATCTATGCATACTAATTTGGATTCCCCCTCGGAAAGGTCAAGGGTCACAAGGGCTCAGGAAATAGGTCCGAAATAGCCATATTTTGACAAAAGATGTTTTTTCTCAAGTACTAATTCACAACTTCAAACCCATACTTGGTATAAAGGTACCTGGTGGTAAGACCTTTCTATGCAGACTAATTTGCTTATCTTTCTGATCCATTTCCTTTCTCTCTAGGCCAACCTCTGATCAACATACATGCCAGTGCACACAAATAAAGACGGACACACGCCGCTTCCCACCATTAGTACGCTCTGTGGGCTCGTGTAGTGACAGAAATTCTGAAGAAGAATAACACGAGCAAAATGACGTCACAATAAGCTTCACGTCATGTCATCGCTAGTCTCATGACGCTGTGTACGCAGTAACGAATTTGATGTTTGACGTCACTCATCCAAAAGGCACGCAGCCTCTTCCAGGGCTGACCGTTTTGTTCCACACAGCATCTTCCAGGGCTGACTGTTTGATGGGAGTATAATATACTGGATCCAAAACTTGCAAAAATGAATTAATTATTATTCAAAAAGATGAAGGTTGATTGATTGATTGTACATTGCTTAACGTCCCGACAGCAACAAGGCTTTCTCAGGACGTGCCCGCACTGCTTGTGAAAAAAAACTAAACAGAAAATTGAATGTATGTCGCCAGCCGGTCAAATACATTAAATAAACCTACAACATGGGGCATAAATAAAGCTAAGACCATTTAGCAACACACATCCAATATCAAGAGCTACAGGCAGTGCAGACAGTAGGGAGAGTTTTAAAAAGGCAAATACAGGTGAATGGACAAAGGGTAGACAGAAACACATGCCCCAGAATAGAGAGAAAAACCCACCCTGTGGGGCTGACCAGGGTGACCCTGGGAACTAAAAAATACCTAACCCCACCCAAGTCCCCCAGGGCAGACCCGGGTGGGGGAAAAAGATGAAGGGGTATGACGCTGGATTATGAACTCATCCACTGTCTATTTCAAAGCTAGCTAGAGAGAGAGAGAGCTTTGTGTCAGTTCATGTATAACAATGATGTGTCTGGTGCTTTGCATCTGTTCAGCAACAATGTATTAACACTGATGTGTCTAGCGCTTTGACATGACTGTCACTGTCTGAAGTCGAGAATTTTTCGTTTGGACATTTTTTTCTGCAATGAATTATTTTTTTTACAGAAACATTGAATAGGTACAAAGCTGGTTAACAAACTCATCCATTAGCTTTCTCGAAGCTAGAACATATTTAATATTTCAAATGAATATAACACAAATTATGGACTCAAATGCAGGTCAACCGACTTTCTATAAACGGCAATTTTTCTTTTTAATGAGTAATCCAATGTAAATATGCTGAAGAGTGCTCCAAAATACATCTTGAAGGAAGCATTTCCTAAAGTTTCAGACCTGTACATACACAAACACAGGAGAAACTCATGTAAATACACGCATGCATACACACACACATACAGCCAAATGTACGTTCAACAGCATAGTTAGCTTAGCTAGGCATGATGTAATTTTTGTGTTTGTTCACTGTCAGAGGCTGATGTGTGCCTGTCTATGTTCGCCATTTGCATGCTATGGAACGTGCTCTGATCAGTTTTCAATACAGTAGACAAAAATGAGAACCAAATTGCATCACTGTCACAAGTGACACTTTTTCACTTTCATACATTTGCTTTCACAAAAGCAGCATGGTGATATTCAGAGTAGGACTTGGTCTTCATTGATAAGGTAGTATAAAAATAAAGATTAAACTCTGAAAACAGAAGTAAAAAACCTTCAAAAAAGAACTTTTCACACCAATATGTTGCTTGTGACAAAAGATAATGTGCCACAAAAGCTGACTCGTCATCTGTCACAAGTAACATGCGATACCCAACAAACCTCATTGTGCAATACTATCAATGCAAATGGACACAAAAGTTTCAGTGTAGATCTGGGAATAAAATGATCATGAGCAGAGATTATATAGTAATGTCACTTGTGACTCATTTGAGCAGTGACACTAAAGTTAGTTTTTGTTTGTCACAGGAACCACAGCATGTCTCAACTTAATGGATTTAGTTTTCAAAATGTATTTAATTTCTCCTTTAGCTGTTATCCTAAGGGCGTTAAATTATTCAGAATGCAAGATTACTCAGTATAAAAAAAAATTGGTGAAAAAATGACAGCTGCTTATGTTTCATGTGACAACGAATCTTCAATAATACCACAACCACCCACAACAAGAAGAAAAAAGGCACACATTGACTTTGCATTAATTTTAGTTTGTTTTTTTACTGTATGTTCCAACTGTAGGCTGATAAAGACTGCACGATGCAGTCAGAAAGAAACCATATAAGTAAACCCTGGATCTCAAGTCGAGAATGTCTTACAGTGATAGTGTGAAGTAAACTTCACCAAACCATGATAACTGAAAACAGCGAATTGTCAACTAAGGTAGTCTTAACTATAAAAATAATGTTTTCTTTGCGGTGAGCTTCATGAATGGCCAGCTCCATTGGTGGGCCCTTGACAAAGGTTGCTGGTTTCCAAGATGTATCTGGTCTGGAAGGCCAAGTGTACATCTCCCCATCCTGCTTCATAAAGCTGACATGTACCAGTCCCAGCATGTCATCGGTCACTTTCACCTACCAAAGCAGACAGAACAAAATATTTTTGTCATAGAAAGATACTAGATATTACATAATTACAGTGAACATCTTTTGAGCAGCCATCCTCATAACAGCTCACCTGTCATGAGTGCACCATCAGAAAGCAGCACTAATACTTTACCCTGTTAGTGTTAACCTTGCTCACTGTAATTCTGTTTTGTCAGGAACACTTGCCAGGCTTTTCTTTGAAGTCCTGAAAGATTAATTGACCATTCAGGACCCAAACTATTAACTAGTCTGGCACTGTTCTTGGCATTTCAAAGTGAACATTTATCCTACGCAGTTCATTACAGTGAATTGATTAAGAATCAAGCTTGCCTTGTTTAGTAGCTTATAATGGAAATTTAACTCATAAGATCATGGGAGGTGTGGCACCACTCTGCTGCACGGAAAGAGAGATCAGAAAAATAATTAAATTGATCTTGTGGGTCAGATGGATTCATAAAATAATGTTTCTTGTGACCAGTAACACAATTACAATTTTCATCACGTCGATATTTTTTCTCTGTTCATACAATAATCCAGTGCTTCAGTCACCAAAAGCAACGTTCAAGAATTTGAACTCATTACTGCAAGAATCCATTCCAAAAAGAAAAGCAACTACTGTTGTTCTAAAAGTGTAATTTTCATGTTTCACGTAACAATATTGTGTTACTTGTGACAACTTTTTAGTGTGATGGTGATGGAGAACTTATCGCTGTGTAAAACTGCCATGATCTTCCTGGGAAAAAGCAATGTGGGTGTGTGTCACTGTCTTTCCAGATTGCAGAAATGTGGATTTGGTGCAATGAAAGCCCTTTTTTTTTTCTCACCGCTTCGGCGTTTTCCACGTGACTTTGTTACACCACAAATTTGGCACATATTCAAAACCAAGTCAAAATTAATCAACACGACATGTTTTCACAGAGATTGATTAATTTTCTCTCATCTTTGTAAATCATTTGTTTCGTGCCAATCCCATTTATGAGCTGGGAAACAGTTCCAATAAAGTACACTGTATGTTAAATGTGGCAACACACGTAATGAATGACAGATGATCTTTGCATACACCGCAGTAGCATAAAACACCCAGAGAATGTCAGTCAGGTGTTGTAGCATTAAAAAGTGATTCCTTTTTTATCATTCTCGCTCGCGTTTTGATATCCGAAGCAAGTGTTATCCTGACAGTTGTGCTGAGAAGTGACCTACCCAAGCGAAGTACATAATTCACTCATTTTTCATTTACACTTGATTCCACCACAAGAAAGAGTAAAAAAGATCACTCAACATCCATTTAGGTATGAAAACCACCTTTATATTTCCCATTTAACATTTGTACATCGATATTACACACCTGTTTGTTGGATATTGGTCATATAAAGTAGTTATGGTCTGTTATGCGAGTAGAGGGTCATCTGAGGCATCTTGGGAGAGTTAGCCATGTAGTTTATGAATAGGTCGTAAGCAGTTGAGCACCTTGTGTAGTGCACTGCCTTTGCAGCATTAAAGTGTCTTTAAAGCCCCTAAGTTACTATCTGGGCTAATAAAATCGTTGAAAAAATTGTTTACCGAGTATGCACAACTTAGACAATTGTGGGCCTATTGAGTTGCCGTTGACGTAGTGATTTGAGGGGCACGCTGATTTCAGCTGTGTTTGGGTGTGGGGTTGGTAAGGAATCAGGTTCATAGCCAAGAAATGAGACTGTCAGTGTGCTGTTTTTTTTGTTATTTTGTGCATGGCAAATGTGCAGCTGGTGGGCGGTAGTATTTTTTAGGGGATTGAAATATTAGGGGATTAGGGGACTGACTATGGCTAAGAGACTGGACAGTATGGAAACGGCACTGTGTTCCGTGGCCTGTCAGGGCACCACATGCCATATGACTAAGTGCCAAAAGGTGCTCTCACAAAGAGGACAACTGGGTTGAAAATCAAAGTTTGACATAAAGTGCCAGAAAATGTATTTGGGTGATATACACTGTATTGGTAATGTGTTTGTAAAAGAAAAAGATAATACCTGAAATGGTTTTTGAGAAAATGGCCATTAAAAAATTTAAGTCTGGATATGTCGGACATCAGGTATTGTGACATAGTGCCTCTAAATTGGTGGATAAAAAACAGCAATCTGTTTCCAAACAGTTAAAATAATAAGTAGTGGTCACAATTGACCTATCCAAACAATTACTGCTCTTAGGCTTAGAATGTTCTAATCCCTGAACATGATTTGTGTTGCAATACCTGACATCCGACCAGATTCAATTTAAAAAATATCTTACAAGCAAGAAAAACACACTTTGTCGTGTTATATATACCACTCACAGGAATACATGCACACAGAAGAGCACAATGAGAGTCATCTTTGCTGCCCAAATATATTTATTGGCAGTCAGGGCCAGAATTTGTAACTTATGTCGAACATCAGGATTGCAGCAGATATCCCCGGGATAGTTATCAGAAGCCACAAACACAAAGCCTTTCCCCCAGTTTCAAGCACAATATTTAACAAACAAAACAGATATGAAGAACAAACTGCATACAGCTTTCTGATGTAATTTACATGATAAAACATGATGTGCTAAACAGTCTGCGCCTGTAAAAATAAAACAAATATTCAAATAAATTTCATCTGTGTACAGGCTGAGTGCATTATTTTAACTCTGACCCTCAGATTCAGAAGGTCCTAACGGCTATGCAACTGGTTGTCCAAAATGGCTCATTTTAACAGTGCCTTCTCCCCCAAAAGTTCTACAATCCATATGTGTTGAACGTCAGGATTGCAGCAACAAATGTTGGCACAAGCCTGACGTCCGATGAATTTTTTATCATTGCATTATTATGTTATGAAATTCACCTGTTCCTTGATCTCATTATCTTATGTTTGCATCACAACAACTGCACGTGTCCATCAAACGACAAAAAATACATCGGTGACCGTGTTCATCCAAATAACTCATGTGACATAGACCGGAAACTGGTTTAATGTAACCATATCATTGAGTTTGGACTTTTGCAGTTGGAAAACTGAGAAAATCATGAAAATTTTGAAATTTTGCCCAAAAATCGCTGCGCTTTTTATTTTGAGCCAAACACAAGCACTTTTACACTGCGTAAAGCTCATTTGAGTGCATTGTTATGGGACCAGCAGTTGCGGCCACCAGTACAGACTTTTACAGGAGTGTTCACAGGTTTGGCACACACATGCCTGCTGCATTTGCAACATGAGTTGAGGTGTTTCGAGACTCTGACAAGTGTGTTTTATATAAAAATGAACTGTACATAACCATTTTTCTCTGCTACCTCCTAAATAAGTACTCCAGACACTTGTTTGGGTATGCGGTGTGTCCCGTGTAGCATAGTTTTGGCTGTTTTGTGTAGTCTTTTGTCTGTGGATTAGCTCAGTAGACTTAATGTTTAAATTGCAGAGCTGTTTCATGACCCCTTTTGCCTGAGGAAAAGATTGCAAGCAGCATATGATATAGGGCATGGCAGCTGGTTACAGGCCTCTTCCTGCTTGTTGTCACAGACAACAGGGTCAATGAGGATGCCTGGGCGTTGTCTTTTTGGCTGCCCTGAGATACACAAGGAAATGGCCTTGGGTCTGAAAGCTCATTTTTCATCAATGTCAGTGTCATGGTAACTTTTTTCAGTTGTCCAGCCCACCAGAAGTCAGTTTGACTGTATTGCATGTGTATGTAAACTTGGAAAAACATAAAAATTAGGGGGGTGCCAGGTTTTGGAGGCATTCTGACCATATCTAGTCTGTTTTTTTATGGCATCAAATGAATGATCCAAAACATCAACAGCATAGTGAATGCCACAACAACGCGCTTCACATAATGGGCCATAACATAAAGATGCAGCAACATTCAATGGTGTCACTTTGGGTTTGACTTAGCTAGTGTCTAAGGACTGCACTGATGGCAGATTGAATGGTGTTCAAGTGGGACAGTTTCTCTGATAGGTCATGTTACATATTTCAAATTGGGCAGTTGAGGCAGTAAGAGGACCGGTGTTTTTAAAAATAACTTCTTTGCCTTGTTTGAAAATTTTTAGTAGGGCTGAATGTTGGAATTTGCTGGAAATTTCTGGTTAGATAAGAGGAGACATGTTTGGTGCTTTGATTCATACCATCCTGAGCTTATCCAGTGGACAGTTGAGTTGCCGTTGACATAGTGATTTGAGGGGCACGCTGATTTCAGCTGTGCTTGAATGTGGGGTTGGTAAGGAATTGGGTTCATAGCCAAGAAATGAGACTATCAATGTGTTGTATTTTTGTTATTTTGTGCATGGCAAATGTGCAGCTGGTAGGCGGTAGTGTTTTTTAGGGGATTGAAATATTAGGGGATGACTGGGATTGACTAAGGCTAAGAGACTGGACAGTACGGCACTGTGTTCCGTGGCCTCTAGTGATGACACAATGTCCTTCTGTGAACAAGTATAGTGCTACCCTAACTTTAATTTTGTGTGCGACTAACCTTCCCCTACAATACAAGCAGGTACAGAGCAGTAGTATTTGAAGATAAAGCTATACACATTTGGGAGTATATTTTACACCATATCAATCAAATCCTTATCAGTCACAGAACTGTTTTGTATGGTTGATCACTCTTTATATGATATAAGCGAAATCTGTAATCTCGGGAGACACACTGTTTCATCATTCTGCAGCTTGTAGCAATACCAAGCAAGTAATTTTTAAGCAGGAGAGACACTGTCACAGTTCTAAGTACTGTCATGGCATCCAGTCCCAAACGTATCAAATTCTGCTCTTTGAGTTCTTGTCAACCTCAGCGCTCTTTGGAGTCTAAAAAAAAAAATGAAGCATAATAGTGAGTAACTGGTCATGGAGATTATCTCCTGGTTTGTACAATCACCCTAACAATTTGCGAAAGGGAAACAGCTTGGAAGAGTACAGTGTGAAACAGTGTCAGTAATAAGGCAAGATGCTGCATACGTCTCAAATTCACCTGCAACTGTAAATTATAAAGTAATGCATAAGCATAAATGGGGGTGATAATATCATAATGACATAATACACGGTACACTAGGAACCATTTTAAATACAACACATGGGGGTGGGGGTGGGGGGGTGTGCTACAAGAATTGCACACACACACACACACATACACACACGCACACAGACACTCTTTGATACAGAGAAAGTAAGTGCACACAGATACAGACAGTATCATGAATTACCCCAGCCAAGAACAAAAGGTGAGATCAGGTTACATCAAGTGAACTGTACAACCTGTCATACACTTCTAATTTTTTTTGTTTAGTTGAAATAGATGCAGCTGTATAGTATACAGTGGTAGTATACAGTGACAACCAAATGTGTAAGCTAATTGCGCCTCGTGTACCATTTCGGGTACTCTATGGAGAACACTCTACACATTAAAAATCTAAAAGACAGGCAAAAACATTACTGTCATAATTCACAATCACTGTTACTACAGAAATTATACAACTCGTCCAACTACAATTTTTTAAAAAGTCTGTCATGCACAACTGTCGGTATCATTTGAAAATGGATTCCTGGTATGAAAATGGATTCATGGCACATACATTTACACACATTAAACACATTAGGGAAAGGTAGTACTAACCTGACAGGTATTGAGTCTTGGCAGACTGATTTCTGTGGGGATATTGGCAAAATATATCCAAAAGAAAATCATGAGACATTGTCAGCTGTACACATCCAGACCAACAACTACACGCACACACACACACCATGCGACCCATAAACGGCATACTCAGAAATTTAAACCATGAATACTTCTGAATAACAAACAGTATGTAGCCAACCAGTTTCCACTTGCTGAAAGGTTAATGTGGTTACTGAATGCTGTTACTTACTTTGTACCGTACTAGAAAGCGTTGGTGCAGGCCTGTTCACGGGCGCTCGACTGCCAGCTCACAGCCAGTAACTTTACAACATCACGCCTCGTGTGTATACTAGCTGTCATTACTGTGACACATTTGTAGTGTGTACAAACACCTGTGTTTCAATGCATGTCTCCAGCCAGTGCTGATGTAATTGCGGCTCAACACACTGGTGCAGCGTGAAATGTTTTGAATCAAGAGAACATAAACGACGACGTAGCATACACGGGTCATACAAAATGTTCGGAATGGTATTATACAAGTTGAAATGCAGCTTTGCGTTTCATCTCTGCGTCGGTCTCACTCTTACCGGCGAGGAACTTGATTTTTCTCCTCTCCTCGAATCGGTCTTGCCTCCTGACTCACATCTCGCACCAGCCCCGTCATGATCTGGTGCAGTATTTCAAATCTCTGACGCTACTAATAACTTCCGTTTGCTAGGCTCAGTATCGGTCATCAAGCTGATTCTTTGCAAGGAATGTCATTCTAGTTGTCACTTTTGAAGGCACACTGCCAAAGAAGCGTCTGTTTGACAGAATCACTGTGATGCCATATTTGTATTCAACGCGCATGTCTGTAGCAGTCAAAACTATTGATCACCGTATGTGTGTCGTCTGCCGCTAATCTATTTTTAGACGAGGATGATTACGCGTCGAGACGAATTAGGTTTTTGCAGTGTTCAGATGTCACGTTGTCTGGAGGAAAATGAGTACCTGTGGTGTTCAAATGGACTTAGGCTGTAATGAAATACCACAGTACGCGGCTGTTTGAAGCCAGTCCCTCGCGGAAGTATAGGGCCTTTAACGCGTCTGACACTGACAGTATTTCGGGAAATATACATGTATAAAACTTGATTAAAGAACAACACTAAAAAGTGAACAAGTGAACATTGCTTTTGTATATAACGCATGTTTGCCACACACTTCCTTGCAATGCGTCTTGAAACTTTTATGAGTGTCATTTGCAAGGGCATTTCCATGTTTTACTTACATAATTAACATGTACATGAGTTTGTGCTGGTGTGTAGGCTGCAGGGATCAGAATCACACACCAGAACATGCATGTTACAATCAATGCATGAAGTCAGGAATTCACGAATTTCCTAAACCATTCGGGAAATGCATGAATTGCTTGTGAATTACACAAAATGACTAAAATATGCTGGCATTTCATAAATTTATGGTGGCCATTTTTGTACACAGAAATCCTAAAAGGCTTCTCTAATGCATGTACAGTTTTTTTTCGCATGTGACTATCAACAGCGTCAGATAAATTATTACTTCAGTAATGCTTTCTTTAAACTAATAATCAGATATATGAAAGCAAACTGCTCAAGGATGAGGCTTAAATTGCTAAATTTGCCAAAGAATCAGATTCTCAATTTTTTATTTTGTCTCCAGTAAGTCTTTTTACCATCTTTTGACAATCCATGTGAGTATAGGCACACATAACAAGCGTTTTCTACCATGCCTCTTCTGCACAGTGGTGGAAGTGTCCTGTGTAAAAAAAGATGTGAATATCTTCCATTTTATGACATTAGGCTTAATCTAAATTAAGTGACCTACATCCGTCAGTAAAGTGTTAGTAAATTTTGCAATATGTCCTTTATGAATGTTCTTAGTATGTCTTACAATAATGCTGTACATAAGGTTAGGTTAGGTTATTTGGGTTTAACGCCGAGCAGGCGACTAAGGCCATCTCACGGCGGGATGGGTAAAAATCTGGTCAGCCAGACTAAAAGCAAGGTCTTAAGACAAGATGTAAAGATAGCGTAAAAATGTCAGGCTAAAATGTCGCACAAGTCTTTAAAAGAAACGTATACAGACTCTCAAAATGGGCAAATAAAAAATATTTACATAGTCTATGAATGCTCAGATCTTGTTAAAAATATTGCATTCTCTCAAGAAATTGAAGATTTTGTCCGGGGGAACATCCCGGAACAAAACCTTCAAGGAGTCTGCTGTGAAGTGTTTATATCTCGTGTCAATTAGATCAGCACAATACAGCAAAAGTGTCGAACAGAAAACAGCTCATCACAGGCAAAAAAACATGGACGCTCATCCTGTTTAAGTAAGTAAGAGTGCGTAACATACGTGTGCCCGATGTGGAGCCGAGCACACGTATGTTACGCTATGTTATGTGGACAGTCTCCTCATGGCGGCTGTTGCAGCGGAAAGGTAGACTGTCGGACAACATAGGAAGAGCTTCATGAAGCTTGTTCCCTTCCTCTTTGTCCCACTCGGACTGCCACTCGCGGGCTATGTACGCACTAATCACAGGTTTAAAATCACTATAAACAGTCTGTGTGTCAGGGACAGGGTCACTGCGGGCACTGTTGGCAGCAGAATCTGCGATTCTGTTGCCTTCGATGCCCACATGGCCCGGGACCCAAATAAAAATGATGTCATAATATTCCTTCATCAAGTCTGTGTAGAGCTCTCTAATCTGCACCAGCAGTGGATGGTCTGTTCCCGCGCCCTGAAGGGCCTGCAGGGCAGAAAGAGAGTCAGACAGAATCAGGAAGTTCCTTTCCCGAGACTGATAGGCATGCTTGAGTGCCAGCAGAATTGCCTGCAGTTTTGCACTAAATACAGAGGAATGGTCAGGGAGACGGAGCTTAAATGGGCGTTCAAGATGGCAAGAGGACACTGCAGCCGCAGCCACCCTCCCATCCTCAGACTTGGACCCATCCGTATAAAGATGACAATAGCCAGGAAAAATTGAAAGGAGTTCATTGAGGCTCTGTTGGTGGAGTACAATCCTTGTGGGTGGTCAAGTCCAGCAAGATGTATATAAGGGCTAAATAAAGTTTGAATGTTGTAAAATGAAAGGCCTTTCTGCTGTTCTTCTCCTTTGTACACGGGAGAGTTTCTTCTGCTATGCTCAAATTAGCTGCAGTGGAAAACCTCTGGTACAGCCATGCATAAATGTATAAAATGTACTCATATAAATTAGAAAAGAATGGGGGAAAAGTCTTAATTGAGGCAAGACAACATTAATACCCGGTTGTATTTTAGCCACCAAAGCCTGTCGTGGAGTGGATCGCTTTAACTTTAAACAAAAGTTAGCCCTTATGTGAGCATTATTGTGACTTTGTAATCCCACATACTAAGAACATTTATAAAGGCAGTATATATTACAAGCAGGTTGCTTAAAAATTTCAGAGGCCCTGACCATACAGACCATACACATCAGTGAAATCAGGAAATTCTTAAATTTCCTACACCATAGGAAATGCATTAATTGCCTCTGACCCCCAAGCATTATATGCAATGACTAAAATGGCCAGGAATTTCATAAATATACTAAATTTACTAAAATTACATTGCAGGAAATATGAATTGCCTGATCTATTAATAGCAAATGCAGATCCAGAGTTGAAGTTGTTTTACTGCCATTTACTCGCAAAACAAATTGCTGATCTAGAACTTTATTGATTTTTGGCTCACATGTTGTCAAAATGATTCCATGTAGTGGACCATCCATCGTCCGTCTGCCCTTTATCGTTTCGCATTTTCTCAGAGCCTTTTTAAGCCATAGACTTTAAAACTGTAGCTAAATATCTTTCTCTTTCCTTCGCCTGTGTTTCAGCCAAAACAAGCTGGATGAGGCCCTGCTGACGTCTGGTCGTGTGTCGGACGCACTTCACTCGCTGCTGGACTGGCTTCACAAGGCAGAAGCCACACTGTCTGATGAGGTCCCTGTCCTTGGAGACCTTGACACGGTCCACATGCTCATTGAACAACATAGGGTGAGCATGAGTGTCATAATAATTCCATGGACTTTCTGTCTCCAGGTATTATAGAACACTTGCGGCCACAACTGCTTTAATTCTTATCGACATTGCTAAATGAAGAAACATGCAGATACAGATAGTTGAGACAGCTTATGAATCCACATTGTTTTGCAGAGAAAGCTACAGTTTGATGCTCAATGATGAAGCGCCATTTTTCTTTGCAGAAGTTGTAAAGATTTCTGTCCCTTAAGTAAAATTTCTGACCAATCAAAACTCATCTGTGGACAGCGCTAAAGCAGTGGAGATAATTAATGTGAAATCTCAAATTGCATAGCAAATGAAGTAAAACACAAGTAAAACAAAAGTGATGTCAAATAAAAAGTCAAAATGACAGAGCTAAACTTAAAAGTCAAGAGTTGCTATTATTGCTTTGTTGTTGTTGCAAAAATAGTGCGGTTTTTTTTTAAGGCTTTATGGATTTTTGTGAGGGGTCTGTGTACACACACACACACATGTTTGAGACTTGTGTGATTGGTTGTTAAAATAGTAAGCCACAGGAGAGTGATCGAATGTGGTGGTTGAATGATTAGTCCGTGAGCTAAGCTCAAAACTGGTACCATTCAGGCGGGCAAATTCTCATATAGATTTTTGGTATGAATAATAATAATAATTAATAATTACGGTATTTATAATGCGCTTATGTTATAATAATTATAACTCTAAGCGCGCACTCACAACTCGCGCACGCATGCGCACGCTTTAGACGACTCACGTACAACAAATGGTTATTGCGACAGTCATCTTTTGTGGGGAGTGTGGTGATATAGTGCTAGAACTGTTGAAAGAGGTGAGTTTTGAGGGCGGACTGAAAGGAGGAGAGAGAGTCTTTCTGACGGAGAGAGAGTGGGAGAGTGTTCCAGGTGGATGGACCATAAACTGAGAAGGCGCGGGGGCCGAAAGTGCTGAGTTTGGTGCGGGGGATGTGGAGACGGAGAGGGTCGGAGGCGGAGCGGAGGGAGCGGGAAGGAGTGTAGGGGTGAAGTAAGTTGGAAAGATAGGCAGGAGCGCAGTTGTTCAGGGATTTGTAGCAGAGAGACAGAATCTTGTATTGGATACGCTGTGGGATGGGAAGCCAGTGAAGAAGTTTGAGCAGGGGTGTGATGTGGTCGGATTTTTTTCTTTCTGAGGACGAGGCGGGCAGCATTGTTCTGGATGCGCTGGAGAGTGGAAGTGGTATAGTGAGGGAGGCCGGAAAGGAGAGAGTTGCAGTAGTCAATGCGAGATAGAATGAGAGAGACAGCAAGTTTGATGGCAGCTTCGGTGGTGAGGTATTTTCTGATCTGACTGATGCTCAATGTTCCCTAGAGATAGAAAAATCATGGGAGACTTCTGGATAGAGTAACTTTTTTCTGTTTACACGTGATCTTTAACCCCACCCTCTGCTGTACAGACATTGTTTTCAAGTCCTGCATCATCTTTTATCAAAGACAAAAATATAAATATGTTGATTCTAGGTCAGATTTATTATTGAAACAACATGCACAGGTACTGCTGAATCTTAAAATATGGTTAAGTCTATGTTTAGTTCCATATCCTGTCAGTGAACACCGCTGCCCCCTTCCCTACCCCCCAAAATGTTTAAATATGCCACAAAATATAGTATTGCTTTCATCACTGAGCGAACCCTTTTGCTTTTATTTTGATGTTTTTGGGTCTGATATGTGGAAAAAAGTATATCTACCTATAACACCATGCGTTTTTGTCTGCCTGTCTGTCATTCCGTCTGTCACTCCTTGTCATTCTGCTATGTAGTTATAGTAAATACAAAAAATAGAATTTCTTAGAAACTGTACACGTCATTACCTTCGTACTTGGCACAAGAGTAGTTGGCTGTAGTGCGATTGTACACAAGTATTTTTTGATGACCTTGTCTGAAGGTCAAGGTCACAAAGGTCAATTAAAGATTTTTTAAAAAGTCATTTAACTCTTTCCCTTTTCTCTTGTGTGATTTCTTTGCTTGTGGAATACACTTTCCTGCTATGTTGATGAGTAAATCTGGGTTTTTCATTGCATGTGCTTACACTGTTGCTACCAAAACCACGTTTCTCATTTTTTGTTCCGCCATGTTTGTTCTGTTGCATAATAATCAAATTGGTTCGACTTCCCACTAAACTGATGCACAAACACATGCAGTTTTGAAAAATACTTTTAATGCTCTTTCCAATGATACCCAATTTATCTATGGTTGTTACCTTGGGAGGCTGTGAAAATTAATTTGATCTACCCCAAAAATGTATGTCACCAGGGAACATACATCCTTTTCCCTGCTACGTCAGCAGGGAACTGACTCGCTGAAAATGTTACGTAGGGAAAGAGTTAAGCCAAAATCTGCACCCTCTCCCACACTATGGCAAAATCTGAGCCCAAATTTGGCACAGTTGTAACTCATAATTTGTGTTCTTAATATAAACACATTAAATTGAACTCTACAGCAGATTTGAAATAAAATGTATGCAAAGAATAGTCAGTTAAAATTCCAGTGAACGTTCAGCTGTCTTTTTGTTTCTTATCAAATAACTGCTCATGCTGCTTCCAAGGTGCATCTATAAGATAATGGGCACACACACACACACACACACACACACACACACACACACACACACACACACACACACACACACACACACACACTATGTATTAATCATGTATTAACTATTAATTAATTCAAATTACTTTCTGTTTATGGAATAAAGTGTGCAAAATATGTGGTAAAAACTGGCACACAGGAGCAATTCAACAAACAATACAAATCTCTGAAAACTTACAAAGATTAAGGTTTAAATCTCTACCCAAAATGTTCTAGGCAAATTTAATAAAGTAGATTCCAACACCAAAAAATAGCTTTGAGTGTTTTAGGAACAAAATTAGTATCTGTCCTCTGACCTTTCCACTTTCAAGACGTTCAAGCCTGCAAGTCTGTTTACATCGGCAATAACAGACGTGCTTGTAGACTGTACCACGACTGAAAGTTTTCAGCAAATGAAGTAACAATCAAACTCATCTTTATCATCGGCATCGTCTTTATCATCTTCTGCGGCTGTTCATCACGATCTTTCTCTGAGCTTTGATTCTCACAGTTCTGAAGCTGCACAAGTCTGTACATTTCAGAGCATTCTTTACACAGGTGCGCCCTGGTATTGTTCATGATCTGACACGCATGCACGCTAAAAGATTAAGAAGCGCTTCAGATGCTGGTATTGACATTCATCCAGTCAACAGCCTGGACATTCTTGTCTTTTGTTCCTATCTCCCATCCATGCTTGATGGGATCAGGATCTTCAGGGTAATTTTCAAGGATTCCTTTTCAAAGCGATTCGTGGCAGTTGGCTCACTAGGCATGTTCAGGATGCACTATCGACAGGGTGAGAGCTGATGTGGTTCCACTTCTGCATGACTCTGAATACAAAACAGACTGCAGGAGGTACACCAAAATATAGCCCCAGGGCAGGGGAAGTCAGTAGGTTCTACCTCACAGCTGATTCTGGATGTGAAACTGAGGGACATGATCTATTTGAAGCAAAATGGGCAGCACCCTACAGGAGTCAAAATTCAAAAGATAAACGAGCTGTCTCTTCAATAGATGAAAGCTTATCGAGCTGGCTGATTCTATGTGAAGGTAGCGTGGTCCTCATCAGCATTTTAACAGGCACTGCTGCTGCAGCTGATGTTGCTGGGGATATCTAAAATGCTTTACAGTAGGAGAAAGTGCATAAGTAGCTTAAAAGAAAGAATTTGAGGTCTCCAACAAACGAACCATGGCTATATCTCCATTAAAATTTAAAGACCTTTGGAACTGTGCTGAAAAAAAACCAAAACATTTGCACTGGAGGAATGTCTGTCATTCTGGAAGCTGACAGGTCGCTATTTAGGGCACATGAATATCAAAGGCCGTTGGACTAAATCTGAGCTTGAGATAGTACCTTCTCGTCCGCTCAGCCCACTTCCATCCATGGGCTCTTCTTTCTGATGATGGTTCCCTGAGAAAAAGCAAAAACGCTGTTCGCACACATAAATAAGGCTCTCCGCTGGTTGATACAATACCTCGCCATTCAGCAGCTGTCACAGCTTGCTCATCTTTTTAAAAGAATTTTCACTGTGTGGTCTGGGTCTGGGTGGTCATGTTCATTCTTGTTCAAATAGATCCTGTCCCACAGTCTTATGAGAAATTTATATCTGGATCACTGCCCCTGCCATGAGGCTAAATTTTGTTGTATCAAACATGGTCTGAGTGCAATTGCTTACAGCCATCTTGATGGTCTGATTTACGGGAGCGCCAGTCAGTTATTTCGGTTTAACGTCGAGAGGGCAACTAAGGCCATCACACGGTGGGGGAACGCGAACCCGGTGGGTTTCCGCCTCCTGGCTAACAGAATAGCCTCCATCTCTAAAGACTTGATAAATCTCTGGCTGGTCTGATGAAGGTTTGTTATTTCAGCATAATATGCAGGAAGGTAACAAGAATAGTTAGGCTTGTCGTACACAAAGCACCATGGAATCTGTGCAATGTAGGCACCAGTATACTTTATTTGATGATCTCAGAAGACCTAGCATACGTCTGGACAAGATTGACACAACTCATCCAGAAGTCGGACAGCTCACCATTTTCATATCAAATTTGTAAAATGGTCTCTGTGGAAGGTCCGTTTTCTTGGTTGTGTGCCAAGAACGGAGAAGTGGTATCACTCCTGTTTCCACCCTGTCCAGATCACCTGAAAAGTGCTCAGAAAGCCAACTGCTACGCAGCAATTTTGAGTAAAAGCCTGAAGATGACCCCGAAGCTCCGGATAATACCAGCATGGATGGAAGATGGAAACAAAAGACACAAAGAACATCTTTGCTGTTGCCTGGACAGATCGGGGGTCGTGCCGGTGTTTCCATTTCTGCGTTCAAGTATGCACGGGGTCCATAAATATGCGTATGACACAAAACGAAAAGCATGACACTCACTCCAACAAATGGTTACAACAACTACATCATAACACATGGTTGGAGTGAAGGTTTAAAAAGTCATGACTTAAAATAAAAAGGGGAGGGGGGAGGGAGGTCTTGTCAGCTCTGTTTGTAAAATGTACCTGCACTCGGTCCCTCAGCCGACCCACTCACCACCTGTCTGACACTTTAGTCATTGAGCAGTTGTAGCATAACCCATATATGTAAATCTCCCAGACACAGAAAGACCACCCCCCCCCCACCCCACCCCACACACACACACACACACACACATGCACAGAGGCAGTTCTTGAGCTATCATGCATGTGTCAGGTCCTGAACATTACCAGGACGCTTCTGTGTAATAAATGCCCTAAGATGCAATGACACGTGCAGGATTTAGGCTGTGAGAATGAAAGCTCAGAGAAAGATCGTGATAAAAGCAGGAGGAGATGATTAAGACGATGGTGATGATTCAGTTCAATTCAAATAACTTTATTTATCCCTTAAAAGGGCAATTACATTTGTGTGGACAAAGGGGGGGGGGGGGGGGGGGACAATCAAATAAAAGTCATTCAATCAACATTAATTCATATCAGGACATTCTAAATATCCCATTTGTACCTGATATTAATATGCTAAATCTGTAAGACTTATAATATTAAGATTAAGACATATATTGAAATTCTAAACTAATGCAATTACTAAAACATTATTAAAACTTTAAGAGCATTATTAATGACATTATCAGCGAACACATTAACGTCTTTCCACTTTACCCTCTACAACTGTCCATCCAGGCCAGCGATACCCACGCGATGAAACGGCTGTATAAAACACACACACGCACACACACACACACACACACACACACACACACACACACACACACACACGCACACACTTTTAACAGCTGTGTAGATTTACAAAATATTTAAGAGTCGGACGGCAAGAGGGATGAAAGACAGTTTCCTGCAGTTGGTTTTACATGATGGTTGTCTGTATCGGTGGCCAGACGGGAGCAAAAAGAGGTGTTTCAGCACGTGAGCATCATTAGCCAGGATGGAAGTAGCTTTCTTACAATCTGACGATCGCAGAACATGGCTAAACTTCTCTGTTCTTCCCCAATGATCTTTGAGGTGAGATGAACAGTTCTCTGAAGACTGTTTTTGTTTTTAACACTAAGATTTGGGAACCAGCAAATGAACGAAAAAATCAGGATGCTTTCTAAGAAAGATTTGTAAAACAAAGTTAAAATGGTCCTGTCAACAGAGAAAGAGTTCAGCTTTCTCAGAAGATACAATCTCTGCTGGCCCCTTCACAGCAGTTTCAGTATTGTCATCCCAATTCAGTTTATCATCAAACATGGTGTCTAAGCATTTATACTTCTGGACAATGGCAACTTCCTTATACTGTGATCCTGCTTGTTCATCCTAAAATCAGCAAGAAGGTCACATGTCTTACCCACGTTAAGCTCTAAAAACGAGTCATCGCACCATTGAACAAAGTCGGTCAATGAGGGTCCATGTTCATCAGATGACCCGTGCTGAAGGGAAAGTAAAGCGCTGTCATCTGAAAACTTGACAGTGTAACTGTCAGCATGACAACCCTTACAATTGTCAGTGTACAGGATGTAAAAGAGTGGAGACAAGCAGCACCCCTGATGAATAGGAATTTGATTTTAAATTTATTTGCTGAAAACATTCAATGGTAGTAATTCTTCAAGCACTTCTGTTCTTGCTGGTGTTCACAGACGTTGAAAGCTGTATGGTAGAGAAACGTTTTGAAAGTGGAGAGGACAGAGACTCATTTTGTTTCTACAAAACTCAAGACTTTTTTGCCGTTTTTTCCTTCTTTTTTTTTCTTCTTCTTCTTTTGTGTTGGCCAGAACATCTAAGCAGAATTGTAAACCTTAATCTTTGCACGTTTTAAATGATTTATATTACTTGTTAAAATTGTTTATGTTTGCTGACTGTCATCTATTTAGAATTAAATATCATATATTTGCACACTTTATCTCAACACTAGTGTATGTAACTTTGAAGCAGAATGAGAGGTCAGTTGATAAGAAAAGAAAGACAGGTGTACATTTGGTTGAATTTTAACTGTTTGTTCTTTGCATACATATCTTCAAATCTGCTCTGAAGTGCCTATTTAGTGTGCTTAATATATAAAAAGGAAACATAGATGCAAAGAAGAAAGTGTAAGGTACAACTGTGCAAAGTTTCTGCACAGATCTAGTCATACTGTGCGAGAGGGTGCATATTTTACCATAAAAGAACATTTTTTCCCTCCTTAGTTAACCTCTGTGACCTTGACCTTCACATGAGGTCATCGAAAAATACTTGTGTACAATTGCACTACAATCAGCTACACATATGCCAAGTTTAACATTATTGGAATGCACAGTTTCTAAAAAAAATATTATTTTATGTATTTACTATAACAACATAGCAGAATGACAAGGAGTGACAGACAATTGGACGGACAGATAGATAAATTGTGTGACGAGTTTCACCATTTTGAGGGGTGGAGGAGGGGGCGGGAGTTCATTGGCAGGATAGTGAACTAAACACAGACTTAATCATATTTTTAGATTCAGCAATACCTATACATGTCCTTTCAACAGGAAATTTGCACTGGTATCGTTATATGTATATCATTGCCAATGATAAAACAAGATGGTGAACTTAAAATCGGCTGATGTGCAGCAGGTGGTGGAGTTAAAAATCTACATCTTCTTCTTCAGCGTTCCTGAGTTTCTGCCTCAGATGTCAAGATTGGTTGTTGAGATGAAGTTCGTGGTCTGCAGTAGGTCTAGAATGGAGCCCCAGAGTTTTGCTCCATGTGGCCAGTGCTGTATTATGGCATCTTGGTACAGGGGACAGGACTGCAGTACGTGCTCTGGGGTCTGTAAACCAGTTTCGCACAAGCAGTCTGCTGTGTGTGACAGTCCAAGGCGGTACAAGTGTGCACAAAGTCGATAGTGACCAGTCCTGAGACGGAATATGGTGGTCTGTTGGTGGTGCTGGAGGTGTCTTAACTGGTCATCAGATGGTGGGTTGTGTTGGGTCTGCCAGTCTGCATGATAGTGCCGCTTAATGATGGTTTTGACTTCCTGGAAGGACATCGGTTGGTTTGGCTGCTCAAGCTTGCTGCCGGACTTGGCGAGTCTGTCTGCCTCCTCGTTTCCTGATAGTCCACAGTGAGCAGGTACCCACTGAACAGCCACTTGTGTTAGGCGTGAGAGGGCGACCAGCAGGTGCAGTGTTTCTTTCTCCAGCTGCTAACTGGGGGACTGCGGGCTTTGGATGGTGGATCTGCATTCGGTCAGGAAAACGACGTGTGAGGGCAGGGTATCGTCTGTACTGACAAGGCTGGCAGCCTCTTGTAGAGCAGTGAGTTCAGCCCGGTAGTTGGTTGACAGTCTTCCCGCAGGCAGGGATTTGGATGTGGTGTGTCCATCTGGGTAGCAGGTGAAAATTCCACTGCCTCCATTCTTGACAGCTGCGTCTGAGGATCCATCTGTGAAAACGTGTGCCCAGACTGATTCATTGTAATCTCGGTCCAGCATTTCCAGTGTGAGAGACCTGAGGATGGCTTCTGACTGGGATTCTTTGCTGGCTATTCCTGGGCCATCAGTTACAAACAGCACGTTTTCCAGGGAGGTGTTCCAGTCCTCAGTAGCTTGAAGAGGTTCTCGACCATCTGAGGCATTGTAGATGGTGTCCTGGTGAGCTCTTATGAGCTGTTTTGTGAGATGGTTGAAGCTGCTCCTCTTCAGCCTGTTCTTTGTTTGTTCTTGGAGTTGCTGATGGACTGGGTGGGTGGGCAGTCTCTGCAACTTTTCACTGTGAGCAAGGACCTTCTCCTCCCGTCTTTTGTCTAGGCAGTGAAGACCAGTGGTGGTTTCTAAGGTGTGGATGGGTGTCGTTTTTAGCCCGCCTGTGATGATGCGCATGCCTGCGTTCTGCACTCTGGCCAGCCTGCTCGTGTTGCTCTTGGCAGCAGTGGCCCAAGTTGCTGAGCCATACTCCATCACAGGACGGATGTTTCCTGTGTACACCTGCTTGAGGATGCTGCTGTTTGCTCCCCATTTGGTGCCTGCCAGTTTCTTCATGAGAGACAGTCTTCTTGTGGCCTTCCTCTCCGCCTCTTTGATGTGTGGTTTCCAGGTCAGTTTCTTGTCTAGAAGTACCCAACAGAGAAAGAAACACGCTTAGAAAAGACGTGTACAACACAATTTATTAATATTTCGGGTAAATACCCTTTGTCAAAATAGACAAACAAACAAACAGAGAGATTAGCCGCTACTTATCTTCATTCGCAGAAGGAATGTGGCAGTCACCTTTTTGGTCTGGATTGCAGTTTCTTGTCTAGTTTGACACCAAGATAGGTGGGAGTGTCATCCTTGGGGACATCTTGGTTGTTGACTGTTAGTTTGAGGGATTCGTTGGAGTTGGAGAGAGAGAAGCAAGTGGAGACTGTCTTCTGACACACCAGTCCCTCGCCCATCTGTAGGTGTTGTTGAGGGCCTCCTGCATTCTGACTGTAGCAGTTGGAATGGACTCTGAGGCGTTCCACATGGCAAAGTCATCAGCATGCAGGGCTCTCGTGATGTGTCTGGAGAGGCCATCAGTGATGTAGTTAAAGATCACATGTAAAGAGACAAAAAGCTACTAGATCCAGACGTCTCCCGTGACTTTTCTATCCCTAGGGACATTGAGCATAACAAAAATCTATATGAGAATTTGCCCACCTGACTGGTACGGGTTGGCCAATTTTGGAGCCTTGGCTCATGGACTAGATGAAATGTAATTTTTATGCCAGTCTGAGTTTTTTTTTTTACCTTTGACATTCACATTTGTCAGTCGATGTTATGGTGTGTTCTCATAACCAATTCTTAGACTTTAATTATAGCATGTTGTGTGATGCACCAGTGTACTGTTAATAGATAGGTATGCGTGGGTCCAACACACTGAGCGTGCAATTTTTACCCGTTTTTCACTTCGCTCTGAATGCAAATAATTTAACTTTGAAAGAAAACTTTTTACATGGTGATAAAGTTTGTCTTCTCTTCTTTCCAAAGATGTCATTATTTTTTGTTCTTAGTACACTAAGTCATTATCATCACTATGTGGAAGACTGTCGACATGTTTTTCATCACGTGGCGCACTTTTTGTGGGACAGATTGCATACATGCAATTCAGGTTGAAAATGAAGAAATCAAAATTCTGCAAGGTATTTTAGCTAACTTATTAAAGCTAATCCATTGGGGATCTTGTGGTGTAGGAACAGTAAAGCAGCACATTTGAATGAGGGGGGCCGAGCCAGAGACAGGTGGGTCCGAGCATTTGTTGTTGTTGCAGAGCCATTTTATAAGATCTGTCTTCATAAAATGCCATCTTTGAACACAATAAGAGCCATTCAGATATCCTTGGTGTGGCACAGTTTCATTTCCCCTCGTGAGGGATTCACCAAATAGAAAAACAGCAATCAGGAATGGGTCGCACTGTATCAGTTAGTACAAACGTAAACGCTGAAACTGGATAAAGCACATGGTGAAGTAGCCATAGACGTCATGTTGTAGGCAAAACTGGTGCAGTTAGATGTTACGACCTGCAGTGTCTTGTAGTCACTTGCCATCAGTAATGAAAGCATTAGCACCTGAAAAAATACAATACCATGTGTACAGCAACTTTGCGTATAACATGGTCAGGTTGAACAAAAGATGACACTTTTTGGAGGTCTTGACTACACTATTTCGATAGTGTTATTTCACGGACAAAAGCATTAGACATAACAATAAGAAAATGTTTGTTCTTTGTATTTCTTACAACTGAAGCTACCTTTGACAAACTATATTTCAAAATTTGTTTTTCTCCATCAACAACATTGGTGGAAACATAATCATGCTCTGAGAAGAAGAGGAAGTTAAATTCCACACATATGCACCTGAATAAAACAAGGTATGAACTTCTGTACAAAAGATCATTTTGCAATAAGTCTGTTTCTCAATATGACAGGGGTGCGTGGGGGGGGGGGGGGGGGGGGGGTGAAAGAGAGAGAGAGGTTCTCACGTTTCTGTTGTAATGCTGGAGCTTCTTCCCTTTCAGAGTGTGAACATTATAAACGTTTCAAGACACAACTATGCCAGTCTTTACAGAAACAAGCCTAGCCCCCACTCACCTGTGTAATCTTGGACTGCATGAAATGTAGCCATCATAGACTGCACTTTCCCACCAGTGACGCCTGTCACAAACAAGAGAAATGACTTTAAAAACGCATATGTGACCCTCTCTCACGAAATCAGTCTTAACTTGCATTTTGGGTGTTTTGAGTTATATACATTTCTGAAATAATAATAAGCAATAATAAGCGCATTAAATAGGCGCTTTATCCCAATTGAAAATCGGCTCAAAGCGCCGCCGCGAACTGAGCCCAACAAGCACGCTCACGTGAATCACGCGCATTCACTCACACACTGAACGTTTACACAGAACTTTCACGTGGTGCTAAGGGCAAGCTCAAGCGAGCTACTGTAGTTTTTGGAAATTCAAAATCGTTTGTATTTGAAATTTGATTAAGTGGACTGAAACTGATACCAAAGTGGAGGGGGAGGAAGAGCCGGAGTACCCAGAGAAAGAACCCCCGACGGTCCGCCCGAATTAACGGTGACACTTACTAGAGGAGAAAAATCCGACGCCGGAACCCGTAATCGAACCTCGCACCTTTAGCATTGGTGGCAGGCGTCTTAACCACTGCGCCACGGACCGCCCCACATGTACAGAGCTTGCTGATTAATTTGATATATGAATGAATGCTGTAGTGCAAAAATTGTAGAAGTTATTAAGGTTTAAAGTTGTTAAATGCACCGGTGGCCATTTTGAGAAAACAGCCTGCAAAGTTTCTGTGTGCATGTCTTGCACACCTACCTTAGCAACGGGGGTTCAAAGTCAACCAATCAACCTGATATTTTACATGGTGGTTCAGTAAGTCCATCACTATGTGTAAAACCTCACATTAAGTTGCTAGCTAGTCAGGATCTTGTGATAAATAGCCCCCAAAAGTGCCATACCTAATGTAAACATGACAGATTTGGGGGGAAAAAATGCATTTTCATATTTTGGTATCAAACTCAAGCATAAATAATTTTAATTCTGTTTGAGCATAAAAGTATTTTGCTATAATATATTTAGGCAGAACCTGTATGAAAATGCTGTGTAGCACTCTTATTTAGTGGCATATGTTATCTAAAATTCGATTGCGGACGTGTTCAAGGAATGTGAAAACCACCATCCCCAAGGCAAAATAAAAACCATCATTAGAAAGACTGAATACAATTTACATCCAATTTATGAATTTGCCAATCACTTTATTTCATTGTTTGTCATTTATACCCACTTATGACTGATTCAAACTGAAAGGACACTAGAGAGAAATTATCCTTAAAACATGCAAAACAGAAGTCGCAGTCAGCTGCCTGTTGTCCCAGACTGAAATGAATGCTATTTACTACTACTACCCTGCAAAATGAAGTCACAAAAGCTAAAAAGTCAAATCTACAAACTGAGTATTAGTAGTTCCACATTAGTAATCATGCAACAACTTAAAAAAATACCAACACAATCTATACTTACAGGTTGTAGAAGAAATTTAAAGAAGGAAAGTACTCACGTTTCGCAGGCAGCACACCACTTCACCAAATACATCACCTTTAGTATCCAATTATCCGCTCAGGCACAGCACATCACACAAGCACAGCACACCACACAAGCACAGTAGCCAGACACAAGGGAGTCAGCACACTGGAAATCAGCCGCAAATCGGAGGGCACACAAGGTCACGCTTGTCGTCTCGGACGTACTCCCGAATGTGCTGAAACAGGTACTGCTGTCTGTCTCTGGAAAGTCCTGGAGCTGGTATGATGGCTGGCATGTGGGGAAGTTGAGTAACACGGCCAGGAACAGCTAGCATCTTCTCCTCTTCAGCGTCCGCGATGGTCGTCTTGTATAACACCTTTCCAGGATACTGACAACTGAACCTGAAGTGTCCAACAGGCTTGATCCCATTCAGCGGCTTGTAGGCTTGGGCGAGGAAGGACTGCCAGTCGTAAGTTGGCACAAACACTGTTGCATCTTCCCTGCCAACAAGCTGCGGGATGTTCAGGCGGGACACTGCAGTGCTTGCTCTCACAACATCCTGGAGGTCATCCAGACAGGACACGTGGGAACGACGAAAACACCTCTTCAGCAAACCAAAACTCCAGTCTGGAGCAAACTTAGTGTGGCCTGGTGGCATGAAGTTCAGGGTGACATCGCTGTAAAGTCCCATCTGCATGCGCCAGGCGAAGTAGAACAAGAACAGTTGTCGCAGTGAAGGTGGACAGACTTCTCCCCAAGGCCATACTGGTTGAAGAAGAAGTGAAGATAGCTGATCACGGCATTGCTCCCCTTGCTGCTGCTCACAGACTCGTCGATCAGAAAATTCACCTGCTGCGACAGCCCCTCACAGTGAACTCCGAAGATTCCGCACTTCCGTGGCGTCAGGAAATACAGTGGTCCCGGTTGCGCAGCATCGCTGGGGTAGTGGATCTGCTGCGCGAAATCAAAGCTGTAGTGCATGGAGAAATCCCCGGAGTTGGCCGGAGCAGGCTGGAGCTGCTGGAGACCATGCTGCTGTGCGATGGTCCTGGCATTGGTGCTCATGTCCTTGTAGAGTGTGCGCTCCGCTTCCACCTGCATAAAAATGTCATATAATAATATAAAATTAATTAATTAATATCATGTAAGTAAAAACCTCACATTCTGTCCTTGTCAGGTTTTCGTAACAAATTGCTTAAAACAAGCCGTAAGCCAGAATGAGAGAGAGGGGAGTTGTGGGTGTTTTTTGACAATTTATATCTATCCCAAAATTCCGGGATTTTGAGACCACAAACTTCCACGCCTTTCCGCCGCCCAATTTTCTTGGTTTTCTCCTTTTTTTTTTCAGTAAAATAAAGATATCCAAATTCAATGACATTAAAATTAATATTTTTTATTATAAAATGAATCAAGACGAATTACTTCTTCTAAACGATATTAATGCTGTAGAAAACAAAGACTTAGACTTGAAAAAACAGCGTCTTTTGTCTGTAGTTGTGTCAGGCAAATCAAAGACTTATCTCGGAAAACAATACATGACAGAGGATATTGAATCTCTAAGCTCTGACGAGCTAATCAAGCTTCATTCAAAATATGAGAACCACATTGCCTCACTAATGACACGTGATTTGAGTCGATCTCTTGTATGCCTATACACAAAAGCAGTGAGTCACTTTCTACCTGTGGATAGTGACAGTTTATCACACGACCTTGAAAGTAATCCTATTGTTTCAAGTTCAATTGGCAAATTAGCATGTGTCATGTTTTACAAGTTTGGAAATTACCTTGCACCTGTCGTAACATTACTAGTTACTGGGAGCCATATTGATTTCTCAAAAATAAATTTTACTGCAGAAGAAAATGGACGAAACCCAGACGACTCCACAACCGAACCCCAGTCCAGTTTTGACACAGGTTCAAACTGTGACGAAGACTAAAAGTCCAGGCAGGGTTGAGGCTGGAAAAAGATTAGCCGAATATAATAGGCAAAAAAAATTACAGCTTAAGGCACAAACAGAAAAGACTCATGTAACTGATCCACCGTCAGGATCGTCAGGACCTGTGTCAATACCGTCAGGGCCGTCACTCTCTCATCAAAGTGAGAGACAAACAACTAAGTCTGACCCTGACCCCGAACATCAATCAACAAAATATATAATTGCCGGATTTGTTGTCGGATTTGGTTACGTAGGTTATCAATTATACAAAAAATACAAACCAGAGACTCGTACAGTGACCAAAAAATCAGACACTCCAAAAACAAAACCAGAAGTCGCCACATTACCAGTAACACCCAAAGCCGTTGACCCATTTTATATGCAGTAAATAAAAATATTATTTTAATTTTTCTTGCCTAAGAAATGAATGACACAAAGAACTTGATGAACCTTGTCTATCACTCTGCCGTAATCAGTGGATTAGCAGTAGCTTATTCTATGCTGGGGAAAAGTCTACTCAAAATGAAATCAGCAGACCTCAGTAGACTCGATTTCGAAGACAGCGCTAAGCTAATTGTAGTCGTTACAGCGTCGATTGCGACAAAAGATTTTCTTGTCAAGCAGGGAATTATTCCAGAAAATGTTTCTATGTAAATAAAAATAATATGGCGACGATAGCTATTATGATTGGTGGGGCAGTTGTTAATGCTCTGGCATTTAGTGGCTCTAATTATCTCTTTTCAAAAATGGGTAGAGAAGAATCAGCAGAAGAAATGAAACGTCACAATGAGGCAACAGAAAAACTTGCTCAAGCCCAGCAGGAATATGAAAAGAATAGAATTGAGAAACTTGATTTCATCAATGAAAAACTCAGGCTTGAAGGCCACGCACAACATACGTTTTCAAATACAGACGAAGCAATCAGGGAATACTATCTTGTCACAGGTGAAGACATGTTTATCCCGAAACCGAAACTAAGTGACTATTACAAACCAAGCACACAACAAAGAAATGGAGAGATAATTTTTGTTCTAGTGGGAATGACATTTGTTTATTTTACTGGAGTTTTTATTGCTAGAAAAAATGGCAGCCGAAAATAAACTATCGAAAATATATTACTCTCCATCAGGCTATTGGAAAGGAGCAACAGCTATTCAGAAATTACATGCCGCTGTGGGCGGAGATATAACACTCAATCAGGTCAAACAATGGTTACAGAGACAAGCAATTTGGCAGATATATCTTCCTGCTCCAAGAAAGATAACAAGGCCTCATTTTCAGAACACTACCCCAAATGACACACACCAAATGGACCTCCTGTTCCTACCACATGATACAATAAGAAAGAAACGATACAAGTATGCACTGACTGTTGTAGACATTGCTTCAAGGTACAAAGACGCTGAACCCATATCTGACAAAACAGCCAGTACAGTTGCTACTGCTTTATCAAAAATATATAGTCGAGGCCCCTTAAGATACCCCAGACTTGTACAAGTTGATGATGGATCAGAATTCAAAGGTGCAGTTAATCAGTTATTTGCTAAGCATGGTGTACTGGTCAGACGAGGCATTCCAGGTGTGCACAGATCGCAGGCAATTGTTGAAAACTTTAACAAACAGTTATCAGAAAGACTTTTCAGTTACCAGTATTCTAAGGAACTCATGCATGACACACGTAACACTGAATGGGTACAAAGGTTACCACATGTGATAAAAGCAATGAACAATGAAGGACACCCAAAACCTGCTGATGCTATTAAATTGAAAACAATTACAGAGCCAAAAACAGGACCAACCCCGGCACCAGACACAAGTTTATTTACTAAACAGGTGAGATATTTATATCAGCCAGGGGAGGCTGAGAACGACGACAGACGCAGGGCAACAGACCCCATCTGGTCAACGTCTGTACACAATATAAAAAAAATAATTCCCGGTCCTGACGCAACAATATATTACCTGTACGACCCTGCGCCCCAGAGGGCATTTGTCAGAGAAGAATTACAGATTATTCCCCCAGACACCGTTACTCATTTCAGTAACTAAGTCGTCAATTAATTCATCAACCAGTTCATCACAAATGTCTTCAGATAACTTGAGCCTGTAATGACCTGGTGCATAAGCTTTTTCCTTACTGTGAAAAACACGTTTCGTGTCTCCAACTGCAAGTGACTTCTTATGTGTTTGAATTATTTCAAGATTATGTTTGTTTGATCTCAGTGACTTGTTTGGATAGTCAGGCATCAATGCACCATCTAACACTTGCTTGTAATGTTCATGACGAATGTCTTTATTTTTTATTGCTGTTTTTTTAATTCCTTTGGCTTTTGACTGACTACCTTTCTGGTGCAGTATAGAATACATTTTTGACCTCAGTCCAACATACTCAACTATAGGCACACCATTCAGTTCATCTTTAAACTTACCAGGCACTTTCTTGTTTTGTGTGCTAAACAGTGGGTGATCTTTAGGGTAGTCAGATGTGTCATACATGTGTAACTCTGTTTTCATGTCTTCGTAAAAGTCTTCAGTAGGCACGTCTATGATCATAGAGTCAGTGTCAGTGTATAGCAGACGACACTCAGGATATTTTGGTTTGAAGTAATCATAATAAAATTCAAGCATCAACAGTTTTGACAACTCCAGAATTGCCATACCAATGAATACTGGCTTGTCCAGTTTAACAATCTTTTTTTTGAGTGACACTGCATACAATGATGAATGAAATTCTTTATACCCTGTGTACTGTGGCTTGCCTGTAAGTTTAATTGCGCCCGATTCAGTTGTGACCAGTCTCACATCTTTTCTGTGATGAGGATTTTCCATTGTCTTGCCAAAACAGGCATTGTTCATAAGCTTAAAGAAGTCTTTGTCAAATGCAGTGTTGCCGTCTCTGGCACGGAGGGTTGTGTTCTTCATTATGTAATCTTTCATGAAAGCACTCTGATCAAATTGAATACCTCTGTGAACTTTCTTTAGTACTAACCCATGTCTGATGTAAAACTGTAACAAGCGATAGTGGCAAACGTAATTGAATTTATCATTTAGATTTGGCACAAGCTTAGTGTCTTCTTTTTTCCCTGTCATACTCATTTTCTCAACTGCTAATGGATAATCATTATGATAATCATGTAGGTGGTGAGGGTACTCTAGGTCGACTTCAAAGATCCAACCCTTCGCGTCGTTTCGGTCAAGATTCATAATATTGTTAGTTAACCCTGACTCTGTTACATCATACTGTGACAAATCATGCAGACAAAAGTTTTTCAAGGGCAATAACTCACACATTGCCCAGCCATACAAATTGTTAGCGTCTACATAGGTAATAAATGACCTTGACCTCGAGGGGTCAAACCCCAGGCCAAGGTCACCATAACCGTCCAGATATTTATTGTTGGCTCTGGCATAATTGTTCGCTGCAATACTAATGCCTCCTCTCAATCCACGTTCTACCATTTCACCCATTGTACTATCAGACAACAGGTCTATAAATATCTTACTGGATTTCAAAAATGCATCCCATGTCATGCCAGGATTAGTTATGTAACAGGCAGGGTCAAGTTTGTAGTGTAACAAACCCTTCTCACGGTAACTTTCAAATACATCTGCTAGCAAACAAACGTCAGCTTTCAAGTACTGGTCATGGTAGTCACCAATTGTCTGGCATCCTAACTTCCCCCACGCATCAAGTGCATGCTGGTATTCAGAGTCAGAAATACCTTTTCCAGTTTAGTGTAGAATAAAATTTCTCTTTTGGTGGCAGTCTTGTTTCTTCAAACACAACCCAGTGATCAATGTACTCATATGGATAAACTCCTTTCTTAATCAAGTCTGGTTCAAAATATTTACTTGTTATTGGATACTCAGTCAGTCCTTCTGCAAGACTAGCCAATCCTAAAGACAAATGTTGCATGGAGTCATAAAATGATAATTTGTTGTCCAATCTAAAAGTCAAGTATTTCTCAGTTGTCTGGGCAATACAACTAATTTTTTTGTAAGATTCATCCACAGCCTGCATGATAATGTGTGAATCATATCCTTTGAGATTGTGGAAAAAGATTGGTAACTTATATGTCTTGGGATCTGTTTTTAATAACAAGTTACAATTGTTATGTGCAGCACCCCTGTAACACCCAGTTATGTGATCGTGGTCACAAACTTTATCACCACCTAAAGGCTGTTCACAAATCCAACACGTCTCAGCTGTATCAAATTTCAGTTTGTCTTCTTCTGTCATCACCAAAGGCATCTGACATGTTGTGAGATATTGTACTACCTGACTATACAGATGTCTCATTTCTGTTAAAAACAAACATGCTGCATTTTCACCTCTGTAGATAACAGGTTCTGAATGCAGACCGTCTGACCTAACAAGAATGTATCCAAAAGAACACACCACTTGGTCACTCAGTTTTATAGTCTTTGGTAATGACTCTGGAACATGACCTTCATACGGAACAACCAATGATTCGAAATCTGCATACACTACAAAT